>CATKUP010000164.1:600000-1149000 GCA_949786385.1 Onychomys leucogaster | reverse complement strand
GTTAGAGGACCAGTGCTTTGTGTCAGTTTCAGAAACAGAGTTGGATTAGATATGGTCCGTATGTGTAGGAAACACCGTTCTTTTGTTCTCAGCCCACTCACGTTTCCTGGTCTCTTAGAGACTTTAGAAAGCAAGAGCGTGCTTCTCGCTCTAAAGCAGATTGTGATCCATGGATGAGAACTATGCTGTGTGTTTCCCTTCAGAAATGGAGTTAAATCCCAGACTCTGTGTCTTCCTACAAGCAAGACTTCGTTTAAGGTAAGGGCAGTCACTTTTCTGCTCAAACGAACTACATCGTTCATGAAGCTCACACGTTTCCCATCTTAACTGACAAGCATTGGATGTTAGAGGTCCAGTGCATTGTATCAGGTTCAGAAGCAGATTTGGACTACATATGGTCCATATGTGTAGGAAACACCGTTCTTTTGTTCTGGGCACACTCACATTACCTGCTTTATTAGAGACTCTAGAAAGCAAGAGCGTGCTTCTCGCTCTAAAGCAGAGTGTGATCCATGGAGAGAACTCTGCTGTGTGTTTCCCTTCAGAGATGGAGTTAAATCCCAGGCTCTGTTTCTTACTACAAGCAAGACTTCGTTTAAGGTAAGGGCAGTCACTTTTCTGCTCAAACGAACTACATCGTTCATGAAGCTCACACGTTTCTCATCTTAACTGACAAGCATTGGATGTTTAGGACCAGTGCTTTTTATCAGTTTCAGAAGAAGATTTGGACTACATATGGTCCGTATGTTTACCAAACTCCGTTCTTTTGTTCTGGGCACACTCAGATTTCCTGCTGTATTAGAGACTCTAGAAAGCAAGAGCGTGCTTCTTGCAGTAAAGCAGAGTGTGATCCATGGGTGAGAACTATGCAATGTGTATCCCTTCAGAAATGGAGTTAAATCCCAGGCTCTGTGTCTTCCTATAAGCAAGACTTCGTTTCAGGTAAGGGCAGTCACTTTTGTGCTCAAACGAACTACATCGTTCATGAAGCTCACATGTTTCCCATCTTAACTGACAAGCATTGGATGTTAGAGGACCAGTGCTTTGTATCAGTTTCAGAAGCAGAGTTGGACTAGATATGGTCCGTATGTGTAGGAAACACCGTTCTTTTGTTCTCAGCACACTCACGTTTCCTGCTGTGTTAGAGACTCCAGTAAACAAGAGAGTGCTTCTCGCTCTAAAGCAGAGTGTGATCCATGGATGAGAACTCTGCTGTGTGTTTCCCTTCAGAGATGGAGTTATATCCCAGGCTCTGTGTCTTACTACAAGCAAGACTTCGTTACAGGTAAGGGCAGTCACTTTTCAGTTCATAGGAACTACATCATTCTCAAAGCTCATACGTTTCTCATCTTAACTGACAAGCATTGGATGTTAGAGGACCAGTGCTTTGTGTCAGTTTCAGAAACAGAGTTGGACTAGATATGGTCCATATGTGTAGGAAACACCGTTCTTTTGTTCTCAGCGCACTCACTTTTCCTGCTGTCTTAGAGACTCTAGAAAGCAAGAGCATGCTTCTTGTTCTAAAGCAGAGTGTGATCAATGGATGAGAACACTGCTGTGTGTTTCACTTCAGAAATGGAGTTAAATCCCAGGCTCTGAGTCTTCCTACAAGCAAAACTTCGTTTCAGGTAAGGGCAGTCACTTTTCTGCTCTAACGAACTACATTGTTCACGAAGATCACAAGTTTCTCATCTCAACTGACAAGCATTGGATGTTAGAGGACCAGTGCATTGTATCAGGTTCAGAAGCAGATTTGGACTACATATGGTCCATATGTGTAGGAAACACCGTTCTTTTGTTCTGGGCACACTCACATTACCTGCTTTATTAGAGACTCTAGAAAGCAAGAGCGTGCTTCTCGCTCTAAAGCAGAGTGTGATCCATGGATGAGAACTATGCTTTGTGTTTCCCTTCAGAAATGGAGTTAAATCCCAGACTCTGTGTCTTCCTACAAGCAAGACTTCGTTTCAGGTAAGGGCAGTCACTTTTCTGCTCAAACGAACTACATCATTCATGAAGCTCACACGTTTCCCATCTTAACTGACAAGCATTGGATGTTTAGGACCAGTGCTTTTTATCAGTTTCAGAAGAAGATTTGGACTACATATGGTCCGTATGTTTACCAAACTCCGTTCTTTTGTTCTGGGCACACTCAGATTTCCTGCTGTATTAGAGACTCTAGAAAGCAAGAGCGTGCTTCTTGCTGTAAAGCAGAGTGTGATCCATGGGTGAGAACTATGCAATGTGTATCCCTTCAGAAATGGAGTTAAATCCCAGGCTCTGTGTCTTCCTATAAGCAAGACTTCGTTTCAGGTAAGGGCAGTCACTTGTCATCTCAAACGAACTACATCATTCACGAAGCTCACACGTTTCTTATCTTAACAGACAAGCATTGGATGTTAGAGGACCAGTGCTTTGTATCAGTTTCAGAAGCAGAGTTGGACTAGATATGGTCCGTATGTGTAGGAAACACCGTTCTTTTGTTCTCAGCACACTCACGTTTCCTGCTGTGTTAGAGACTCCAGAAAACAAGAGCGTGCTACTCGCTCTAAAGCAGAGTGTGATCCATGGATGAGAACTCTGCTGTGAGTTTCCCTTCAGAGATGGAGTTAAATCCCAGGCTCTGTGTCTTACTACAAGCAAGACTTCGTTACAGGTAAGGGCAGTCACTTTTCAGTTCAAAGGAACTACATCATTCTCAAAGCTCACACATTTCTCATCTTAACTGACAAGCATTGGATGTTAGAGGACCAGTGCTTTGTGTCAGTTTCAGAAACAGAGTTGGACTAGATATGGTCCGTATGTGTAGGAAACACCGTTCTTTTGTTCTCAGCGCACTCACGTTTCCTGGTCTCTTAGAGACTTTAGAAAGCAACAGCGTGCTTCTTGCTGTAAAGCAGAGTGTGATCCTTGGGTGAGAACTATGCTGTGTGTTTCCCTTCAGAAATGGAGTTAAATCCCAGACTCTGTGTCTTCCTACAAGTAAGACTTCGTTTAAGGTAAGGGCAGTCACTTTTCTGCTCAAACGAACTACATCGTTCATGAAGCTCACACGTTTCCCATCTTAACTGACAAGCATTGGATGTTAGAGGACCAGTGCTTTTTATCAGTTTCAGAAGAAGATTTGGACTACATATGGTCCGTATGTTCACCAAACTCCGTTCTTTTGTTCTGGGCACACTCATATTTCCTGCTGTATTAGAGACTCTAGAAAGCAAGAGCGTGCTTCTTGCTGTAAAGCAGAGTGTGATCCATGGGTGAGAACTATGCTGTGTGTTTCCCTTCAGAAATGGAGTTAAATCCCAGGCTCTGTGTCTTCCTATAAGCAAGACTTCGTTTCAGGTAAGGGCAGTCACTTGTAAGCTCAAACGAACTACATCATTCACGAAGCTCACACGTTTCTTATCTTAACAGACAAGCATTGGATGTTAGAGGACCAGTGCTTTGTATCAGTTTCAGAAGCAGAGTTGGACTAGATATGGTCCGTATGTGTAGGAAACACCGTTCTTTTGTTCTCAGCACACTCACTTTTCCTGCTGTGTTAGAGACTCCAGAAAACAAGAGCGTGCTTCTCGCTCTAAAGCAGAGTGTGATCCATGGATGAGAACTCTGCTGTGTGTTTCCCTTCAGAGATGGAGTTAAATCCCAGGCTCTGTGTCTTCCTACAAGCAAGACTTCGTTTAAGGTAAGGGCAGTCACTTTTCTGCTCAAACGAACTACATCGTTCATGAAGCTCACACGTTTCCCATCTTAACTGACAAGCATTGGATGTTAGAGGACCAGTGCTTTGTATCAGTTTCAGAAGAAGATTTGGACTACATATGGTCCGTATGTTTACCAAACTCCGTTCTTTTGTTCTGGGCACACTCAGATTTCCTGCTGTATTAGAGACTCTAGAAAGCAAGAGCGTGCTTCTTGGTGTAAAGCTGAGTGTGATCCATGGGTGAGAACTATGCAGTGTGTTTCCCTTCAGAGATGGATTTAAATCCCAGACTCTGTGTCTTCCTACAAGCAAGAATTCGTTTAAGGTAAGGGCAGTCACTTTTCAGTTCAAAGGAACTACATCATTCTCAAAGCTCACACGTTTCCCATCTTAACTGACAAGCATTGGATGTTAGAGGACCAGTGCTTTGTATCAGTTTCAGAAGAAGATTTGTACTACATATGGTCCGTATGTTTACGAAACTCCGTTCTTTTGTTCTGGGCACACTCAGATTTCCTGCTGTATTAGAGACTCTAGAAAGCAAGAGCGTGCTTCTTGCTGTAAAGCAGAGTGTGATCCATGGGTGAGAACTCTGCTGTGTGTTTCCCTTCAGAGATGGAGTTAAATCCCAGGCTCTGTGTCTTACTACAAGAACGACTTCGTTACAGGTAAGGGCAGTCACTTTTCAGTTCAAAGGAACTACATCATTCTCAAAGCTCATACGTTTCTCATCTTAACTGACAAGCATTGGATGTTAGAGGACCAGTGCTTTGTGTCAGTTTCAGAAACAGAGTTGGATTAGATATGGTCCGTATGTGTAGGAAACACTGTTCTTTTGTTCTCAGCCCACTCACGTTTCCTGGTCTCTTAGAGACTTTAGAAAGCAAGAGCGTGCTTCTCGCTCTAAAGCAGATTGTGATCCATGGATGAGAACTATGCTGTGTGTTTCCCTTCAGAAATGGAGTTAAATCCCAGACTCTGTGTCTTCCTACAAGCAAGACTTCGTTTAAGGTAAGGGCAGTCACTTTTCTGCTCAAACGAACTACATCGTTCATGAAGCTCACACGTTTCCCATCTTAACTGACAAGCATTGGATGTTAGAGGTCCAGTGCATTGTATCAGGTTCAGAAGCAGATTTGGACTACATATGGTCCATATGTGTAGGAAACACCGTTCTTTTGTTCTGGGCACACTCACATTACCTGCTTTATTAGAGACTCTAGAAAGCAAGAGCGTGCTTCTCGCTCTAAAGCAGAGTGTGATCCATGGATGAGAACTATGCTTTGTGTTTCCCTTCAGAAATGGAGTTAAATCCCAGACTCTGTGTCTTCATACAAGCAAGACTTCGTTTAAGGTAAGGGCAGTCACTTTTCTGCTCAAACGAACTACATCGTTCATGAAGCTCACACGTTTCCCATCTTAACTGACAAGCATTGGATGTTTAGGACCAGTGCTTTTTATCAGTTTCAGAAGAAGATTTGGACTACATATGGTCCGTATGTTTACCAAACTCCGTTCTTTTGTTCTGGGCACACTCAGATTTCCTGCTGTATTAGAGACTCTAGAAAGCAAGAGCGTGCTTCTTGCAGTAAAGCAGAGTGTGATCCATGGGTGAGAACTATGCAATGTGTATCCCTTCAGAAATGGAGTTAAATCCCAGGCTCTGTGTCTTCCTATAAGCAAGACTTCGTTTCAGGTAAGGGCAGTCACTTTTGTGCTCAAACGAACTACATCGTTCATGAAGCTCACATGTTTCCCATCTTAACTGACAAGCATTGGATGTTAGAGGACCAGTGCTTTGTATCAGTTTCAGAAGCAGAGTTGGACTAGATATGGTCCGTATGTGTAGGAAACACCGTTCTTTTGTTCTCAGCACACTCACGTTTCCTGCTGTGTTAGAGACTCCAGAAAACAAGAGCGTGCTACTCGCTCTAAAGCAGAGTGTGATCCATGGATGATAACTCTGCTGTGTGTTTCCCTTCAGAGATGGAGTTAAATCCCAGGCTCTGTGTCTTACTACAAGCAAGACTTCGTTACAGGTAAGGGCAGACACTTTTCAGTTCAAAGGAACTACATCATTCTCAAAGCTCACACATTTCTCATCTTAACTGACAAGCATTGGATGTTAGAGGACCAGTGCTTTGTGTCAGTTTCAGAAACAGAGTTGGACTAGATATGGTCCGTATGTGTAGGAAACACCGTTCTTTTGTTCTCAGCGCACTCACGTTTCCTGGTCTCTTAGAGACTTTAGAAAGCAACAGCGTGCTTCTTGCTGTAAAGCAGAGTGTGATCCATGGGTGAGAACTATGCTGTGTGTTTCCCTTCAGAAATGGAGTTAAATCCCAGACTCTGTGTCTTCCTACAAGTAAGACTTCGTTTAAGGTAAGGGCAGTCACTTTTCTGCTCAAACGAACTACATCGTTCATGAAGCTCACACGTTTCCCATCTTAACTGACAAGCATTGGATGTTAGAGGACCAGTGCTTTTTATCAGTTTCAGAAGAAGATTTGGACTACATATGGTCCGTATGTTCACCAAACTCCGTTCTTTTGTTCTGGGCACACTCAGATTTCCTGCTGTATTAGAGACTCTAGAAAGCAAGAGCGTGCTTCTTGCTGTAAAGCAGAGTGTGATCCATGGGTGAGAACTATGCTGTGTGTTTCCCTTCAGAAATGGAGTTAAATCCCAGGCTCTGTGTCTTCCTATAAGCAAGACTTCGTTTCAGGTAAGGGCAGTCACTTGTAAGCTCAAACGAACTACATCATTCACGAAGCTCACACGTTTCTTATCTTAACAGACAAGCATTGGATGTTAGAGGACCAGTGCTTTGTATCAGTTTCAGAAGCAGAGTTGGACTAGATATGGTCCGTATGTGTAGGAAACACCGTTCTTTTGTTCTCAACACACTCACTTTCCTGCTGTGTTAGAGACTCCAGAAAACAAGAGCGTGCTTCTCGCTCTAAAGCAGAGTGTGATCCATGGATGAGAACTCTGCTGTGTGTTTCCCTTCAGAGATGGAGTTAAATCCCAGGCTCTGTGTCTTACTACAAGCAAGACTTCGTTACAGGTAAGGGCAGTCACTTTTCAGTTCAAAGGAACTACATCATTCTCAAAACTCACACATTTCTCATCTTAACTGACAAGCATTGGATGTTAGAGGACCAGTGCTTTGTGTCAGTTTCAGAAACAGAGTTGGACTAGATATGGTCCGTATGTGTAGGAAACACCGTTCTTTTGTTCTCAGCGCACTCACGTTTCCTGGTGTCTTAGAGACTTTAGAAAGCAAGAGCGTGCTTCTCGCTCTAAAGCAGAGTGTGATCCATGGATGAGAACTCTGCTGTGTGTTTCCCTTCAGAGATGGAGTTAAATCCCAGGCTCTGTGTCTTACTACAAGCAAGATTTCGTTACAGGTAAGGGCAGTCACTTTTCTGCTCAAACGAACTACATCGTTCATGAAGCTCACACGTTTCCCATCTTAACTGACAAGCATTGGATGTTAGAGGACCAGTGCTTTGTATCAGTTTCAGAAGAAGATTTGGACTACATATGGTCCGTATGTTTACCAAACTCCGTTCTTTTGTTCTGGGCACACTCAGATTTCCTGCTGTATTAGAGACTCTAGAAAGCAAGAGCGTGCTTCTTGCTGTAAAGCAGAGTGTGATCCATGGGTGAGAACTATGCTGTGTGTTTCCCTTCAGAAATGGAGTTAAATCCCAGGCTCTGTGTCTTCCTATAAGCAAGACTTCGTTTCAGGTAAGGGCAGTCTCTTGTCATCTCAAACGAACTACATCATTCACGAAGCTCACACGTTTCTTATCTTAACAGACAAGCATTGGATGTTAGAGGACCAGTGCTTTGTATCAGTTTCAGAAACAGAGTTGGACTAGATATGGTCCGTATGTGTAGGAAACACCGTTCTTTTGTTCTCAGCACACTCACGTTTCCTGCTGTGTTAGAGACTCCAGAAAACAAGAGCGTGCTTCTCGCTCTAAAGCAGAGTGTGATCCATGGATGAGAACTCTGCTGTGTGTTTCCCTTCAGAGATGGAGTTAAATCCCAGGCTCTGTGTCTTACTACAAGAACGACTTCGTTACAGGTAAGGGCAGTCACTTTTCAGTTCAAAGGAACTACATCATTCTCAAAGCTTACACGTTTCTCATCTTAACTGACAGGGATTGGATGTTAGAGGACCAGTGCTTTGTGTCACTTACAGAAACAGAGTTGGACTAGATATGGTCCGTATGTGTAGGAAACACCGTTCATTTGTTCTCAGCGCACTCACGTTTCCTGATGTCTTAGAGACTCTAGAAAGCAAGAGCATGCTTCTTGTTCTAAAGCAGAGTGTGATCAATGGATGAGAACACTGCTGTGTGTTTCACTTCAGAAATGGAGTTAAATCCCAGGCTCTGAGACTTCCTACAAGCAAAACTTCGTTTCAGGTAAGGGCAGTCACTTTTCTGCTCTAACGAACTACATCGTTCACGAAGATCACACGTTTCTCATCTTAACTGACAAGCATTGGATGTTAGAGGACCAGTGCATTGTATCAGGTTCAGAAGTAGATTTGGATTACATATGGTCCATATGTGTAGGAAACACCGTTCTTTTGTCCTGGGCACACTCAGATTACCTGCTTTATTAGAGACTCTAGAAAGCAAGAGCGTGCTTCTCGCTCTAAAGCAGAGTGTGATCCATGGAGAGAACTCTGCTGTGTGTTTCCCTTCAGAGATGGAGTTAAATCCCAGGCTCTGTTTCTTACTACAAGCAAGACTTCGTTACAGGTAACGGCAATCACTTTTCAGTTCAAAGGAACTACATCATTCTCAAAGCTCACACGTTTCTCATCTTAACTGACAAGCATTGGATTTTAGAGGACCAGTGCTTTGTATCAGTTTCAGAAGCAGAGTTGGACTAGAAATGGTCCGTATGTGTAGGAAACACTGTTCTTTTGTTCTCAGCCCACTCACTTTTCCAGCTCTCTTAGAGACTTTAGAAAGCAAGAGCGTGCTTCTCGCTCTAAAGCAGATTGTGATCCATGGATGAGAACTATGCTTTGTGTTTCCCTTCAGAAATGGAGTTAAATCCCAGACTCTGTGTCTTCCTACAAGCAAGACTTCGTTTAAGGTAAGGGCAGTCACTGGTCATCTCAAACGAACTACATCGTTCACGAAGCTCACACGTTTCTTATCTTAACAGACAAGCATTGGATGTTAGAGGACCAGTGCTTTGTATCAGTTTCAGAAGCAGAGTTGGACTAGATATGGTCCGTATGTGTAGGAAACACCGTTCTTTTGTTCTCAGCACACTCACGTTTCCTGCTGTGTTAGAGACTCCAGTAAACAAGAGAGTGCTTCTCGCTCTAAAGCAGAGTGTGATCCATGGATGAGAACTCTGCTGTGTGTTTCCCTTCAGAGATGGAGTTATATCCCAGGCTCTGTGTCTTACTACAAGCAAGACTTCGTTACAGGTAAGGGCAGTCACTTTTCAGTTCATAGGAACTACATCATTCTCAAAGCTCATACGTTTCTCATCTTAACTGACAAGCATTGGATGTTAGAGGACCAGTGCTTTGTGTCAGTTTCAGAAACAGAGTTGGACTAGATATGGTCCATATGTGTAGGAAACACCGTTCTTTTGTTCTCAGCGCACTCACTTTTCCTGCTGTCTTAGAGACTCTAGAAAGCAAGAGCATGCTTCTTGTTCTAAAGCAGAGTGTGATCAATGGATGAGAACACTGCTGTGTGTTTCACTTCAGAAATGGAGTTAAATCCCAGGCTCTGAGTCTTCCTACAAGCAAAACTTCGTTTCAGGTAAGGGCAGTCACTTTTCTGCTCTAACGAACTACATTGTTCACGAAGATCACAAGTTTCTCATCTCAACTGACAAGCATTGGATGTTTAGGACCAGTGCTTTTTATCAGTTTCAGAAGCAGATTTGGACTACATATGGTCCGTATGTTTACCAAACTCCGTTCTTTTGTTCTGGGCACACTCAGATTTCCTGCTGTATTAGAGACTCTAGAAAGCAAGAGCGTGCTTCTTGCTGTAAAGCAGAGTGTGATCCATGGGTGAGAACTATGCAATGTGTATCCCTTCAGAAATGGAGTTAAATCCCAGGCTCTGTGTCTTCCTATAAGCAAGACTTCGTTTCAGGTAAGGGCAGTCACTTGTCATCTCAAACGAACTACATCATTCACGAAGCTCACACGTTTCTTATCTTAACAGACAAGCATTGGATGTTAGAGGACCAGTGCTTTGTATCAGTTTCAGAAGCAGAGTTGGACTAGATATGGTCCGTATGTGTAGGAAACACCGTTCTTTTGTTCTCAGCACACTCACGTTTCCTGCTGTGTTAGAGACTCCAGAAAACAAGAGCGTGATTCTCGCTCTAAAGCAGAGTGTGATCCATGGATGAGAACTCTGCTGTGTGTTTCCCTTCAGAGATGGAGTTAAATCCCAGGCTCTGTGTCTTACTACAAGCAAGACTTCGTTACAGGTAAGGGCAGTCACTTTTCAGTTCAAAGGAACTACATCATTCTCAAAGCTCATACGTTTCTCATCTTAACTGACAAGCATTGGATGTTAGAGGACCAGTGCTTTGTGTCAGTTTCAGAAACAGAGTTGGACTAGATATGGTCCGTATGTGTAGGAAACACCGTTCTTTTGTTCTCAGCGCACTCATGTTTCCTGCTGTCTTAGAGACTTTAGAAAGCAAGAGCGTGCTTCTCGCTCTAAAGCAGATTGTGATCCATGGATGAGAACTATGCTGTGTGTTTCCCTTCAGAAATGGAGTTAAATCCCAGACTCTGTGTCTTCCTACAAGCAAGAATTCGTTTAAGTAAGGGCAGTCACTTTTGTGCTCCAACGAAATACATCATTCATGAAGCTCACATGTTTCCCATCTTAACTGACAAGCATTGGATGTTAGAGGACCAGTGCTTTGTATCAGTTTCAGAAGCAGAGTTGGACTAGATATGGTCCGTATGTGTAGGAAACACCGTTCTTTTGTTCTCAGCACACTCACGTTTCCTGCTGTGTTAGAGACTCCAGAAAACAAGAGCGTGCTTCTCGCTCTAAAGCAGAGGGTGATCCATGGATGAGAACTCTGCTGTGTGTTTCCCTTCAGAGATGGAGTTATATCCCAGGTTCTGTGTCTTACTACAAGCAAGACTTCTTTACAGGTAAGGGCAGTCACTTTTCAGTTCAAAGGAACTACATCATTCTAAAAGCTCATACGTTTCTCATCTTAACTGACAAGCATTGGATGTTAGAGGACCAGTGCTTTGTGTCAGTTTCAGAAACAGATTTGGACTAGATATGTTCCATATGTGTAGGAAACACCGTTCTTTTGTTCTGGGCACACTCACATTACCTGCTTTATTAGAGACTCTAGAAAGCAAGAGCGTGCTTCTCGCTCTAAAGCAGAGTGTGATCCATGGATGAGAACTATGCTGTGTGTTTCCCTTCAGAAATGGAGTTAAATCCCAGACTCTGTGTCTTCCTACAAGCAAGACTTCGTTTAAGGTAAGGGCAGTCACTTTTCTGCTCAAACGAACTACAACGTTCATGAAGCTCACACGTTTCCCATCTTAACTGACAAGCATTGGATGTTAGAGGACCAGTTCTTTTTATCAGTTTCAGAAGAAGATTTGGACTACATATGGTCCGTATGTTTACCAAACTCCGTTCTTTTGTTCTGGGCACACTCAGATTTCCTGCTGTATTAGAGACTCTAGAAAGCAAGAGCGTGCTTCTTGCTGTAAAGCAGAGTGTGATCCATGGGTGAGAACTATGCTGTGTGTTTCCCTTCAGAAATGGAGTTAAATCCCAGGCTCTGTGTCTTCCTATAAGCAAGACTTCGTTTCAGGTAAGGGCAGTCACTTGTCATCTCAAACGAACTACATCGTTCACGAAGCTCACACGTTTCTTATCTTAACAGACAAGCATTGGATGTTAGAGGACCAGTGCTTTGTATCAGTTTCAGAAGCAGAGTTGGACTAGATATGGTCCGTATGTGTAGGAAATACCGTTCTTTTGTTCTCAGCGCACTCACGTTTCCTGCTGTGTTAGAGACTCCAGAAAACAAGAGCGTGATTCTCGCTCTAAAGCAGAGTGTGATCCATGGATGAGAACTCTGCTGTGTGTTTCCATTCATAGCTGGAGTTAAATCCCAGGCTCTGTGTATTACTATAAGCAAGACTTCGTTACAGGTAAGGGCAGTCACTTTTCAGTTCAAAGGAACTACATCATTCTCAAAGCTCATACGTTTCTCATCTTAACTGACAAGCATTGGATGTTAGAGGACCAGTGCTTTGTGTCAGTTTCAGAAACAGAGTTGGACTAGATATGGTCCGTATGTGTAGGAAACACCTTTCTTTTGTTCTCAGCGCACTCACGTTTCCTGCTGTCTTAGAGACTTTAGAAAGCAAGAGCGTGCTTCTCGCTCTAAAGCAGATTGTGATCCATGGATGAGAACTATGCTGTGTGTTTCCCTTCAGAAATGGAGTTAAATCCCAGACTCTGTGTCTTCCTACAAGCAAGAATTCGTTTAAGTAAGGGCAGTCACTTTTGTGCTCAAACGAACTACATCATTCATGAAGCTCAAATGTTTCCCATCTTAACTGACAAGCATTGGATGTTAGAGGACCAGTGCTTTGTATCAGTTTCAGAAGCAGAGTTGGACTAGATATGGTCCGTATGTGTAGGAAACACTGTTCTTTTGTTCTCAGCACACTCACGTTTCCTGCTGTGTTAGAGACTCCAGAAAACAAGAGCGTGCTTCTCGCTCTAAAGCAGAGTGTGATCCATGGATGAGAACTCTGCTGTGTGTTTCCCTTCAGAGATGGAGTTATATCCCAGGTTCTGTGTCTTACTACAAGCAAGACTTCGTTACAGGTAAGGGCAGTCACTTTTCAGTTCAAAGGAACTACATCATTCTAAAAGCTCATACGTTTCTCATCTTAACTGACAAGCATTGGATGTTAGAGGACCAGTGCTTTGTGTCAGTTTCAGAAACAGATTTGGACTAGATATGTTCCATATGTGTAGGAAACACCGTTCTTTTGTTCTCAGCGCACTCACGTTTCCTGCTGTCTTAGAGACTTTAGAAAGCAAGAGCGTGCTTCTCGCTCTAAAGCAGATTGTGATCCATGGATGAGAACTATGCTGTGTGTTTCCCTTCAGAAATGGAGTTGAATCCCAGGCTCTGAGTCTTCCTACAATTAAAACTTCGTTTCAGGTAAGGGCAGTCACTTTTCTGCTCTAACGAACTACATCGTTCACGAAGATCACAAGTTTCTCATCTCAACTGACAAGCATTGGATGTTAGAGGACCAGTGCATTGTATCAGGTTCAGAAGCAGATTTGGACTACATATGGTCCATATGTGTAGGAAACACCGTTCTTTTGTTCTGGGCACACTCACATTACCTGCTTTATTAGAGACTCTAGAAAGCAAGAGCGTGCTTCTCGCTCTAAAGCAGAGTGTGATCCATGGATGAGAACTATGCTTTGTGTTTCCCTTCAGAAATGGAGTTAAATCCCAGACTCTGTGTCTTCCTACAAGCAAGACTTCGTTTAAGGTAAGGGCAGTCACTTTTCTGCTCAAAGGAACTACAACGTTCATGAAGCTCACACGTTTCCCATCTTAACTGACAAGCATTGGATGTTAGAGGACCAGTGCTTTTTATCAGTTTCAGAAGAAGATTTGGACTACATATGGTCCGTATGTTTACCAAACTCCGTTCTTTTGTTCTGGGCACACTCAGATTTCCTGCTGTATTAGAGACTCTAGAAAGCAAGAGCGTGCTTCTTGCTGTAAAGCAGAGTGTGATCCATAGGTGAGAACTATGCTGTGTGTTTCCCTTCAGAAATGGAGTTAAATCCCAGGCTCTGTGTCTTCCTATAAGCAAGACTTCGTTTCAGGTAAGGGCAGTCACTTGTCATCTCAAACGAACTACATCGTTCACGAAGCTCACACGTTTCTTATCTTAACAGACAAGCATTGGATGTTAGTGGACCAGTGCTTTGTATCAGTTTCAGAAGCAGAGTTGGACTAGATATGGTCCGTATGTGTAGGAAATACCGTTTTTTTGTTCTCAGCGCACTCACGTTTCCTGCTGTGTTAGAGACTCCAGAAAACAAGAGCGTGCTTCTTGCTCTAAAGCAGAGTGTGATCCATGGATGAGAACTCTGCTGTGTGTTTCCCTTCAGAGATGGAGTTATATCCCAGGTTCTGTGTCTTACTACAAGCAAGACTTCTTTACAGGTAAGGGCAGTCACTTTTCAGTTCAAAGGAACTACATCATTCTAAAAGCTCATACGTTTCTCATCTTAACTGACAAGCATTGGATGTTAGAGGACCAGTGCTTTGTGTCAGTTTCAGAAACAGATTTGGACTAGATATGTTCCATATGTGTAGGAAACACCGTTCTTTTGTTCTCAGCGCACTCACGTTTCCTACTGTCTTAGAGACTTTAGAAAGCAAGAGCGTGCTTCTCGCTCTAAAGCAGATTGTGATCCATGGATGAGAACTATGCTGTGTGTTTCCCTTCAGAAATGGAGTTAAATCCCAGGCTCTGAGTCTTCCTACAATTAAAACTTCGTTTCAGGTAAGGGCAGTCACTTTTCTGCTCTAACGAACTACATCGATCACGAAGATCACAAGTTTCTCATCTCAACTGACAAGCATTGGATGTTAGAGGACCAGTGCATTGTATCAGGTTCAGAAGCAGATTTGGACTACATATGGTCCATATGTGTAGGAAACACCGTTCTTTTGTTCTGGGCACACTCACATTACCTGCTTTATTAGAGACTCTAGAAAGCAAGAGCGTGCTTCTCGCTCTAAAGCAGAGTGTGATCCATGGATGAGAACTATGCTTTGTGTTTCCCTTCAGAAATGGAGTTAAATCGCAGACTCTGTGTCTTCCTACAAGCAAGACTTCGTTTGAGGTAAGGGCAGTCACTTTTCTGCTCAAACGAACTACATCGTTCATGAAGCTCACACGTTTCCCATCTTAACTGACAAGCATTGGATGTTAGAGGACCAGTGCTTTTTATCAGTTTCAGAAGAAGATTTGGACTACATATGGTCCGTATGTTCACCAAACTCCGTTCTTTTGTTCTGGGCACACTCAGATTTCCTGCTGTATTAGAGACTCTAGAAAGCAAGAGCGTGCTTCTTGCTGTAAAGCAGAGTGTGATCCATGGGTGAGAACTATGCTGTGTGTTTCCCTTCAGAAATGGAGTTAAATCCCAGGCTCTGTGTCTTCCTATAAGCAAGACTTCGTTTCAGGTAAGGGCAGTCACTTGTCATCTCAAACGAACTACATCGTTCACGAAGCTCACACGTTTCTTATCTTAACAGACAAGCATTGGATGTTAGAGGACCAGTGCTTTGTATCAGTTTCAGAAGCAGAGTTGGACTAGATATGGTCTGCATGTGTAGGAAATACCGTTCTTTTGTTCTCAGCGCACTCACGTTTCCTGCTGTGTTAGAGACTCCAGAAAACAAGAGCGTGATTCTCGCTCTAAAGCAGAGTGTGATCCATGGATGAGAACTCTGCTGTGTGTTTCCATTCAGAGATGGAGTTAAATCCCAGGCTCTGTGTATTACTACAAGCAAGACTTCGTTACAGGTAAGGGCAGTCACTTTTCAGTTCAAAGGAACTACATCATTCTCAAAGCTCATACGTTTCTCATCTTAACTGACAAGCATTGGATGTTAGAGGACCAGTGCTTTGTGTCAGTTTCAGAAACAGAGTTGGACTAGATATGGTCCATATGTGTAGGAAACACCATTCTTTTGTTCTCAGCGCACTCACGTTTCCTGCTGTCTTAGAGACTTTAGAAAGCAAGAGCGTGCTTCTCGCTCTAAAGCAGATTGTGATCCATGGATGAGAACTATGCTGTGTGTTTCCCTTCAGAAATGGAGTTAAATCCCAGACTCTGTGTCTTCCTACAAGCAAGAATTCGTTTAAGTAAGGGCAGTCACTTTTGTGCTCAAACGAACTACATCATTCATGAAGCTCACATGTTTCCCATCTTAACTGACAAGCATTGGATGTTAGAGGACCAGTGCTTTGTATCAGTTTCAGAAGCAGAGTTGGACTAGATATGGTCCGTATGTGTAGGAAACACCGTTCTTTTGTTCTCAGCGCACTCACGTTTCCTGCTGTCTTAGAGACTTTAGAAAGCAAGAGCGTGCTTCTCGCTCTAAAGCAGATTGTGATCCATGGCTGAGAACTATGCTGTGTGTTTCCCTTCAGAAATGGAGTTAAATCCCAGGCTCAGAGTCTTCCTACAATTAAAACTTCGTTTCAGGTAAGGGCAGTCACTTTTCTGCTCTAACGAACTACATCGTTCACGAAGATCACAAGTTTCTCATCTCAACTGACAAGCATTGGATGTTAGAGGACCAGTGCATTGTATCAGGTTCAGAAGCAGATTTGGACAACATATGGTCCATATGTGTAGGAAACACCGTTCTTTTGTTCTGGGCACACTCACATTACCTGCTTTATTAGAGACTCTAGAAAGCAAGAGCGTGCTTCTCGCTCTAAAGCAGAGTGTGATCCATGGATGAGAACTATGCTTTGTGTTTCCCTTCAGAAATGGAGTTAAATCCCAGACTCTGTGTCTTCCTACAAGCAAGACTTCGTTTAAGGTAAGGGCAGTCACTTTTCTGCTCAAAGGAACTACAACGTTCATGAAGCTCACACGTTTCCCATCTTAACTGACAAGCATTGGATGTTAGAGGACCAGTGCTTTTTATCAGTTTCAGAAGAAGATTTGGAATACATATGGTCCGTATGTTTACCAAACTCCGTTCTTTTGTTCTGGGCACACTCACGTTTCCTGCTGTGTTAGAGACTCCAGAAAACAAGAGCGTGCTTCTCGCTCTAAAGCAGAGTGTGATCCATGGATGAGAACTCTGCTGTGTGTTTCCCTTCAGAGATGGAGTTATATCCCAGGTTCTGTGTCTTACTACAAGCAAGACTTCTTTACAGGTAAGGGCAGTCACTTTTCAGTTCAAAGGAACTACATCATTCTAAAAGCTCATACGTTTCTCATCTTAACTGACAAGCATTGGATGTTAGAGGACCAGTGCTTTGTGTCAGTTTCAGAAACAGATTTGGACTAGATATGTTCCATATGTGTAGGAAACACCGTTCTTTTGTTCTCAGCGCACTCACGTTTCCTGCTGTCTTAGAGACTTTAGAAAGCAAGAGCGTGCTTCTCGCTCTAAAGCAGATTGTGATCCATGGATGAGAACTATGCTGTGTGTTTCCCTTCAGAAATGGAGTTGAATCCCAGGCTCTGAGTCTTCCTACAATTAAAACTTCCTTTCAGGTAAGGGCAGTCACTTTTCTGCTCTAACGAACTACATCGTTCACGAAGATCACAAGTTTCTCATCTCAACTGACAAGCATTGGATGTTAGAGGACCAGTGCATTGTATCAGGTTCAGAAGCAGATTTGGACTACATATGGTCCATATGTGTAGGAAACACCGTTCTTTTGTTCTGGGCACACTCACATTACCTGCTTTATTAGAGACTCTAGAAAGCAAGAGCGTGCTTCTCGCTCTAAAGCAGAGTGTGATCCATGGATGAGAACTATGCTTTGTGTTTCCCTTCAGAAATGGAGTTAAATCCCAGACTCTGTGTCTTCCTACAAGCAAGACTTCGTTTAAGGTAAGGGCAGTCACTTTTCTGCTCAAAGGAACTACAACGTTCATGAAGCTCACACGTTTCCCATCTTAACTGACAAGCATGGATGTTAGAGGACCAGTGCTTTTTATCAGTTTCAGAAGAAGATTTGGACTACATATGGTCCGTATGTTTACCAAACTCCGTTCTTTTGTTCTGGGCACACTCAGATTTCCTGCTGTATTAGAGACTCTAGAAAGCAAGAGCGTGCTTCTTGCTGTAAAGCAGAGTGTGATCCATAGGTGAGAACTATGCTGTGTGTTTCCCTTCAGAAATGGAGTTAAATCCCAGGCTCTGTGTCTTCCTATAAGCAAGACTTCGTTTCAGGTAAGGGCAGTCACTTGTCATCTCAAACGAACTACATCGTTCACGAAGCTCACACGTTTCTTATCTTAACAGACAAGCATTGGATGTTAGAGGACCAGTGCTTTGTATCAGTTTCAGAAGCAGAGTTGGACTAGATATGGTCCGTATGTGTAGGAAATACCGTTCTTTTGTTCTCAGCGCACTCACGTTTCCTGCTGTGTTAGAGACTCCAGAAAACAAGAGCGTGATTCTCGCTCTAAAGCAGAGTGTGATCCATGGATGAGAACTCTGCTGTGTGTTTCCCTTCAGAGATGGAGTTATATCCCAGGTTCTGTGTCTTACTACAAGCAAGACTTCTTTACAGGTAAGGGCAGTCACTTTTCAGTTCAAAGGAACTACATCATTCTAAAAGCTCATACGTTTCTCATCTTAACTGACAAGCATTGGATGTTAGAGGACCAGTGCTTTGTGTCAGTTTCAGAAACAGATTTGGACTAGATATGTTCCATATGTGTAGGAAACACCGTTCTTTTGTTCTCAGCGCACTCACGTTTCCTGCTGTCTTAGAGACTTTAGAAAGCAAGAGCGTGCTTCTCGCTCTAAAGCAGATTGTGATCCATGGATGAGAACTATGCTGTGTGTTTCCCTTCAGAAATGGAGTTAAATCCCAGGCTCTGAGTCTTCCTACAATTAAAACTTCGTTTCAGGTAAGGGCAGTCACTTTTCTGCTCTAACGAACTACATCGTTCACGAAGATCACAAGTTTCTCATCTCAACTGACAAGCATTGGATGTTAGAGGACCAGTGCATTGTATCAGGTTCAGAAGCAGATTTGGACTACATATGGTCCATATGTGTAGGAAACACCGTTCTTTTGTTCTGGGCACACTCACATTACCTGCTTTATTAGAGACTCTAGAAAGCAAGAGCGTGCTTCTCGCTCTAAAGCAGAGTGTGATCCATGGATGAGAACTATGCTTTGTGTTTCCCTTCAGAAATGGAGTTAAATCGCAGACTCTGTGTCTTCCTACAAGCAAGACTTCGTTTAAGGTAAGGGCAGTCACTTTTCTGCTCAAACGAAGTACATCGTTCATGAAGCTCACACGTTTCCCATCTTAACTGACAAGCATTGGATGTTAGAGGACCAGTGCTTTTTATCAGTTTCAGAAGAAGATTTGGACTACATATGGTCCGTATGTTCACCAAACTCCGTTCTTTTGTTCTGGGCACACTCAGATTTCCTGCTGTATTAGAGACTCTAGAAAGCAAGAGCGTGCTTCTTGCTGTAAAGCAGAGTGTGATCCATGGGTGAGAACTATGCTGTGTGTTTCCCTTCAGAAATGGAGTTAAATCCCAGGCTCTGTGTCTTCCTATAAGCAAGACTTCGTTTCAGGTAAGGGCAGTCACTTGTCATCTCAAACGAACTACATCGTTCACGAAGCTCACACGTTTCTTATCTTAACAGACAAGCATTGGATGTTAGAGGACCAGTGCTTTGTATCAGTTTCAGAAGCAGAGTTGGACTAGATATGGTCCGTATGTGTAGGAAATACCGTTCTTTTGTTCTCAGCGCACTCACGTTTCCTGCTGTGTTAGAGACTCCAGAAAACAAGAGCGTGCTTCTCGCTCTAAAGCACAGTGTGATCCATGGATGAGAACTCTGCTGTGTGTTTCCATTCAGAGATGGAGTTAAATCCCAGGCTCTGTGTATTACTACAAGCAAGACTTCGTTACAGGTAAGGGCAGTCACTTTTCAGTTCAAAGGAACTACATCATTCTCAAAGCTCATACGTTTCTCATCTTAACTGACAAGCATTGGATGTTAGAGGACCAGTGCTTTGTGTCAGTTTCAGAAACAGAGTTGGACTAGATATGGTCCATATGTGTAGGAAACACCGTTCTTTTGTTCTCAGCGCACTCACGTTTCCTGCTGTCTTAGAGACTTTAGAAAGCAAGAGCGTGCTTCTCGCTCTAAAGCAGATTGTGATCCATGGATGAGAACTATGCTGTGTGTTTCCCTTCAGAAATTGAGTTAAATCCCAGACTCTGTGTCTTCCTACAAGCAAGAATTCGTTTAAGTAAGGGCAGTCACTTTTGTGCTCAAACGAACTACATCATTCATGAAGCTCACATGTTTCCCATCTTAACTGACAAGCATTGGATGTTAGAGGACCAGTGCTTTGTATCAGTTTCAGAAGCAGAGTTGGACTAGATATGGTCCGTATGTGTAGGAAACACCGTTCTTTTGTTCTCAGCACACTCACGTTTCCTGCTGTGTTAGAGACTCCAGAAAACAAGAGCGTGCTTCTCGCTCTAAAGCAGAGTGTGATCCATGGATGAGAACTCTGCTGTGTGTTTCCCTTCAGAGATGGAGTTATATCCCAGGTTCTGTGTCTTACTACAAGCAAGACTTCTTTACAGGTAAGGGCAGTCACTTTTCAGTTCAAAGGAACTACATCATTCTCAAAGCTCATACGTTTCTCATCTTAACTGACAAGCATTGGATGTTAGAGGACCAGTGCTTTGTGTCAGTTTCAGAAACAGATTTGGACTAGATATGTTCCATATGTGTAGGAAACACCGTTCTTTTGTTCTCAGCGCACTCACGTTTCCTGCTGTCTTAGAGACTTTAGAAAGCAAGAGCGTGCTTCTCGCTCTAAAGCAGATTGTGATCCATGGATGAGAACTATGCTGTGTGTTTCCCTTCAGAAATGGAGTTAAATCCCAGGCTCTGAGTCTTCCTACAATTAAAACTTCGTTTCAGGTAAGGGCAGTCACTTTTCTGCTCTAACGAACTACATCGTTCACGAAGATCACAAGTTTCTCATCTCAACTGACAAGCATTGGATGTTAGAGGACCAGTGCATTGTATCAGGTTCAGAAGCAGATTTGGACTACATATGGTCCATATGTGTAGGAAACACCGTTCTTTTGTTCTGGGCACACTCACATTACCTGCTTTATTAGAGACTCTAGAAAGCAAGAGCGTGCTTCTCGCTCTAAAGCAGAGTGTGATCCATGGATGAGAACTATGCTTTGTGTTTCCCTTCAGAAATGGAGTTAAATCGCAGACTCTGTGTCTTCCTACAAGCAAGACTTCGTTTAAGGTAAGGGCAGTCACTTTTCTGCTCAAACGAAGTACATCGTTCATGAAGCTCACACGTTTCCCATCTTAACTGACAAGCATTGGATGTTAGAGGACCAGTGCTTTTTATCAGTTTCAGAAGAAGATTTGGACTACATATGGTCCGTATGTTCACCAAACTCCGTTCTTTTGTTCTGGGCACACTCAGATTTCCTGCTGTATTAGAGACTCTAGAAAGCAAGAGCGTGCTTCTTGCTGTAAAGCAGAGTGTGATCCATGGGTGAGAACTATGCTGTGTGTTTCCCTTCAGAAATGGAGTTAAATCCCAGGCTCTGTGTCTTCCTATAAGCAAGACTTCGTTTCAGGTAAGGGCAGTCACTTGTCATCTCAAACGAACTACATCGTTCACGAAGCTCACACGTTTCTTATCTTAACAGACAAGCATTGGATGTTAGAGGACCAGTGCTTTGTATCAGTTTCAGAAGCAGAGTTGGACTAGATATGGTCCGTATGTGTAGGAAATACCGTTCTTTTGTTCTCAGCGCACTCACGTTTCCTGCTGTGTTAGAGACTCCAGAAAACAAGAGCGTGATTCTCGCTCTAAAGCAGAGTGTGATCCATGGATGAGAACTCTGCTGTGTGTTTCCATTCAGAGATGGAGTTAAATCCCAGGCTCTGTGTTTTACTACAAGCAAGACTTCGTTACAGGTAAGGGCAGTCACTTTTCAGTTCAAAGGAACAACATCATTCTCAAAGCTCATACGTTTCTCATCTTAACTGACAAGCATTGGATGTTAGAGGACCAGTGCTTTGTGTCAGTTTCAGAAACAGAGTTGGACTAGATATGGTCCATATGTGTAGGAAACACCGTTCTTTTGTTCTCAGCGCACTCACGTTTCCTGCTGTCTTAGAGACTTTAGAAAGCAAGAGCGTGCTTCTCGCTCTAAAGCAGATTGTGATCCATGGATGAGAACTATGCTGTGTGTTTCCCTTCAGAAATGGAGTTAAATCCCAGACTCTGTGTCTTCCTACAAGCAAGAATTCGTTTAAGTAAGGGCAGTCACTTTTGTGCTCAAACGAACTACATCATTCATGAAGCTCACATGTTTCCCATCTTAACTGACAAGCATTGGATGTTAGAGGACCAGTGCTTTGTATCAGTTTCAGAAGCAGAGTTGGACTAGATATGGTCCGTATGTGTAGGAAACACCGTTCTTTTGTTCTCAGCACACTCACGTTTCCTGCTGTGTTAGAGACTCCAGAAAACAAGAGCGTGCTTCTCGCTCTAAAGCAGAGTGTGATCCATGGATGAGAACTCTGCTGTGTGTTTCCCTTCAGAGATGGAGTTATATCCCAGGTTCTGTGTCTTACTACAAGCAAGACTTCTTTACAGGTAAGGGCAGTCACTTTTCAGTTCAAAGGAACTACATCATTCTCAAAGCTCATACGTTTCTCATCTTAACTGACAAGCATTGGATGTTAGAGGACCAGTGCTTTGTGTTAGTTTCAGAAACAGATTTGGACTAGATATGTTCCATATGTGTAGGAAACACCGTTCTTTTGTTCTCAGCGCACTCACGTTTCCTGCTGTCTTAGAGACTTTAGAAAGCAAGAGCGTGCTTCTCGCTCTAAAGCAGATTGTGATCCATGGATGAGAACTATGCTGTGTGTTTCCCTTCAGAAATGGAGTTGAATCCCAGGCTCTGAGTCTTCCTACAATTAAAACTTCGTTTCAGGTAAGGGCAGTCACTTTTCTGCTCTAACAAACTACATCGTTCACGAAGATCACAAGTTTCTCATCTCAACTGACAAGCATTGGATGTTAGAGGACCAGTGCATTGTATCAGGTTCAGAAGCAGATTTGGACTACATATGGTCCATATGTGTAGGAAACACCGTTCTTTTGTTCTGGGCACACTCACATTACCTGCTTTATTAGAGACTCTAGAAAGCAAGAGCGTGCTTCTCGCTCTAAAGCAGAGTGTGATCCATGGATGAGAACTATGCTTTGTGTTTCCCTTCAGAAATGGAGTTAAATCCCAGACTCTGTGTCTTCCTACAAGCAAGACTTCGTTTCAGGTAAGGGCAGTCACTTTTCTGCTCAAACGAACTACATCGTTCATGAAGCTCACACGTTTCCCATCTTAAATGACAAGCATTGGATGTTAGAGGACCAGTGCTTTTTATAAGTTTCAGAAGAATATTTGGACTACATATGGTCCGTATGTTTACCAAACTCTGTTCTTTTGTTCTGGGCACACACAGATTTCCTGCTGTATTAGAGACTCTAGAAAGCAAGAGCGTGCTTCTTGCTGTAAAGCAGAGTGTGATCCATGGGTGAGAACTATGCTGTGTGTTTCCCTTCAGAAATGGAGTTAAATCCCAGGCTCTGTGTCTTCCTATAAGCAAGACTTCGTTTCAGGTAAGGGCAGTCACTTGTCATCTCAAACGAACTACATCATTCACGAAGCTCACACGTTTCTTATCTTAACAGACAAGCATTGGATGTTAGAAGACCAGTGCTTTGTATCAGTTTCAGAAGCAGAGTTGTACTAGATATGGTCCGTATGTGTAGGAAACACCGTTCTTTTGTTCTCAGCACACTCACGTTTCCTGCTGTCTTAGAGACTTTAGAAAGCAAGAGCGTGCTTCTCGCTCTAAAGCAGATTGTGATCCATGGATGAGAACTATGCTGTGTGTTTCCCTTCAGAAATGGAGTTAAATCCCAGACTCTGTGTCTTCCTACAAGCAAGAATTCCTTTAAGTAAGGGCAGTCACTTTTGTGCTCAAACGAACTACATCGTTCATGAAGCTCACATGTTTCCCATCTTAACTGACAAGCATTGGATGTTAGAGGACCAGTGCTTTGTATCAGTTTCAGAAGCAGAGTTGGACTAGATATGGTCCGTATGTGTAGGAAACACCGTTCTTTTGTTCTCAGCACACTCACGTTTCCTGCTGTGTTAGAGACTCCAGAAAACAAGAGCGTGCTACTCGCTCTAAAGCAGAGTGTGATCCATGGATGAGAGCTCTGCTGTGTGTTTCCATTCAGAGATGGAGTTAAATCCCAGGCTCTGTGTCTTACTACAAGCAAGACTTCGTTACAGGTAAGGGCAGTCACTTTTCAGTTCAAAGGAACTACATCATTCTCAAAGCTCACACATTTCTCATCTTAACTGACAAGCATTGGATGTTAGAGGACCAGTTCTTTGTGTCAGTTTCAGAAACAGAGTTGGACTGGATATGGTCCGTATGTGTAGGAAACACCGTTCTATTGTTCTCAGCGCACTCACGTTTCCTGGTCTCTTAGAGACTTTAGAAAGCAAGAGCGTGCTTCTCGCTCTAAAGCAGATTGTGATCCATGGATGAGAACTATGCTGTGTGTTTCCCTTCAGAAATGGAGTTAAATCCCAGACTCTGTGTCTTCCTACACGCAAGACTTCGTTTAAGGTAAGGGCAGTCACTTTTCTGCTCAAACGAACTACATCGTTCATGAAGCTCACACGTTTCCCATCTTAACTGACAAGCATTGGATGTTAGAGGTCCAGTGCATTGTATCAGGTTCAGAAGCAGATTTGGACTACATATGGTCCATATGTGTAGGAAACACCTTTCTTTTGTTCTGGGCACACTCACATTACCTGCTTTATTAGAGACTCTAGAAAGCAAGAGCGTGCTTCTCGCTCTAAAGCAGAGTGTGATCCATGGATGAGAACTATGCTTTGTGTTTCCCTTCAGAAATGGAGTTAAATCCCAGACTCTGTGTCTCCCTACAAGCAAGACTTCGTTTAAGGTAAGGGCAGTCACTTTTCTGCTCAAACGAACTACATCGTTCATGAAGCTCACACGTTTCCCATCTTAACTGACAAGCATTGGATGTTTAGGACCAGTGCTTTTTATCAGTTTCAGAAGAAGATTTGGACTACATATGGTCCGTATGTTTACCAAACTCCGTTCTTTTGTTCTGGGCACACTCAGATTTCCTGCTGTATTAGAGACTCTAGAAAGCAAGAGCGTGCTTCTTGCTGTAAAGCAGAGTGTGATCCATGGGTGAGAACTATGCAATGTGTATCCCTTCAGAAATGGAGTTAAATCCCAGGCTCTGTGTCTTCCTATAAGCAAGACTTCGTTTCAGGTAAGGGCAGTCACTTGTCATCTCAAACGAACTACATCATTCACGAAGCTCACACGTTTCTTATCTTAACAGACAAGCATTGGATGTTAGAGGACCAGTGCTTTGTATCAGTTTCAGAAGCAGAGTTGGACTAGATATGGTCCGTATGTGTAGGAAACACCGTTCTTTTGTTCTCAGCGCACTCACGTTTCCTGCTGTCTTAGAGACTTTAGAAAGCAAGAGCGTGCTTCTCGCTCTAAAGCAGATTGTGATCCATGGATGAGAACTATGCTGTGTGTTTCCCTTCAGAAATGGAGTTAAATCCCAGACTCTGTGTCTTCCTACATGCAAGAATTCGTTTAAGTAAGGGAAGTCACTTTTGTGCTCAAATGAACTACATCATTCATGAAGCTCACATGTTTCCCATCTTAACTGACAAGCATTGGATGTTAGAGGACCAGTGCTTTGTATCAGTTTCAGAAGCAGAGTTGGACTAGATATGGTCCGTATGTGTAGGAAACACCGTTCTTTTGTTCTCAGCACACTCACGTTTCCTGCTGTGTTAGAGACTCCAGAAAACAAGAGCGTGCTACTCGCTCTAAAGCAGAGTGTGATCCATGGATGAGAACTCTGCTGTGTGTTTCCCTTCAGAGATGGAGTTAAATCCCAGGCTCTGTGTCTTACTACAAGCAAGACTTCGTTACAGGTAAGGGCAGTCACTTTTCAGTTCAAAGGAACTACATCATTCTCAAAGCTCACACATTTCTCATCTTAACTGACAAGCATTGGATGTTAGAGGACCAGTGCTTTGTGTCAGTTTCAGAAACAGAGTTGGACTAGATATGGTCCATATGCGTAGGAAACACCGTTCTTTTGTTCTCAGCGCACTCACGTTTCCTGGTCTCTTAGAGACTTTAGAAAGCAACAGCGTGCTTCTTGCTGTAAAGCAGAGTGTGATCCATGGGTGAGAACTATGCTGTGTGTTTCCCTTCAGAAATGGAGTTAAATCCCAGACTCTGTGTCTTCCTATAAGCAAGACTTCGTTTAAGGTAAGGGCAGTCACTTTTCTGATCAAACGAACTACATCGTTCATGAAGCTCACACGTTTCCCATCTTAACTGACAAGCATTGGATGTTAGAGGACCATTGCTTTTTATCAGTTTCAGAAGAAGATTTGGACTACATATGGTCCGTATGTTCACCAAACTCCGTTCTTTTGTTCTGGGCACACTCAGATTTCCTGTTGTATTAGAGACTCTAGAAAGCAAGAGCGTGCTTCTTGCTGTAAAGCAGAGTGTGATCCATGGGTGAGAACTATGCAGTGTGTTTCCCTTCAGAGATGGAGTTAAATCCCAGACTCTGTGTCTTCCTACAAGCAGAATTCGTTTAAGGTAAGGGCAGTCACTTTTCAGTTCAAAGGAACTACATCATTCTCAAAGCTCACACGTTTCCCATCTTAACTGACAAGCATTGGATGTTAGAGGACCAGTGCTTTGTATCAGTTTCAGAAGCAGAGTTGGACTAGAAATGGTCCGTATGTGTAGGAAACACTTTTCTTTTGTTCTCAGCCCACTCACTTTTCCAGCTCTCTTAGGACTTTAGAAAGCAAGAGCGTGCTTCTCGCTCTAAAGCAGATTGTGATCCATGGATGAGAACTATGCTTTGTGTTTCCCTTCAGAAATGGAGTTAAATCCCAGACTCTGTGTCTTCCTACAAGCAAGACTTCGTTTAAGGTAAGGGCAGTCACTGGTCATCTCAAACGAACTACATCGTTCACGAAGCTCACACGTTTCTTATCTTAACAGACAAGCATTGGATGTTAGAGGACCAGTGCTTTGTATCAGTTTCAGAAGCAGAGTTGGACTAGATATGGTGCGTATGTGTAGGAAACACCGTTCTTTTGTTCTCAGCACACTCACGTTTCCTGCTGTGTTAGAGACTCCAGTAAACAAGAGAGTTCTTCTCGCTCTAAAGCAGAGTGTGATCCATGGATGAGAACTCTGCTGTGTGTTTCCCTTCAGAGATGGAGTTATATCCCAGGCTCTGTGTCTTACTACAAGCAAGACTTCGTTACAGGTAAGGGCAGTCACTTTTCAGTTCAAAGGAACTACATCATTCTCAAAGCTCATACGTTTCTCATCTTAACTGACAAGCATTGGATGTTAGAGGACCAGTGCTTTGTGTCAGTTTCAGAAACAGAGTTGGACTAGATATGGTCCATATGTGTAGGAAACACCGTTCTTTTGTTCTCAGCGCACTCACTTTTCCTGCTGTCTTAGAGACTCTAGAAAGCAAGAGCATGCTTCTTGTTCTAAAGCAGAGTGTGATCAATGGATGAGAACACTGCTGTGTGTTTCACTTCAGAAATGGAGTTAAATCCCAGGCTCTGAGTCTTCCTACAAGCAAAACTTCGTTTCAGGTAAGGGCAGTCACTTTTCTGCTCTAACGAACTACATCGTTCACGAAGATCACAAGTTTCTCATCTCAACTGACAAGCATTGGATGTTAGAGGACCAGTGCATTGTATCAGGTTCAGAAGCAGATTTGGACTACATATGGTCCATATGTGTAGGAAACACCGTTCTTTTGTTCTGGGCACACTCACATTACCTGCTTTATTAGAGACTCTAGAAAGCAAGAGCGTGCTTCTCGCTCTAAAGCAGAGTGTGATCCATGGATGAGAACTATGCTTTGTGTTTCCCTTCAGAAATGGAGTTAAATCCCAGACTCTGTGTCTTCCTACATGGAAGACTTCGTTTATGGTAAGGGCAGTCACTTTTCTGCTCAAACGAACTACAACGTTCATGAAGCTCACACGTTTCCCATCTTAACTGACAAGCATTGGATGTTAGAGGACCAGTGCTTTTTATCAGTTTCAGAAGAAGATTTGGACTACATATGGTCCGTATGTTTAGCAAACTCCGTTCTTTTGTTCTGGGCACACTCAGATTTCCTGCTGTATTAGAGACTCTAGAAAGCAAGAGCGTGCTTCTTGCTGTAAAGCAGAGTGTGATCCATGGGTGAGATCTATGCTCTGTGTTTCCCTTCAGAAATGGAGTTAAATCCCAGGCTCTGTGTCTTCCTATAAGCAAGACTTCGTTTCAGGTAAGGGCAGTCACTTGTCATCTCAAACGATCTACATCGTTCACGAAGCTCACACGTTTCTTATCTTAACAGACAAGCATTGGATGTTAGAGGACCAGTGCTTTGTATCAGTTTCAGAAGCAGAGTTGGACTAGATATGGTCCGTATGTGTAGGAAATACCGTTCTTTTGTTCTCAGCGCACTCACGTTTCCTGCTGTGTTAGAGACTCCAGAAAACAAGAGCGTGATTCTCGCTCTAAAGCAGAGTGTGATCCATGGATGAGAACTCTGCTGTGTGTTTCCATTCAGAGATGGAGTTAAATCCCAGGCTCTGTGTTTTACTACAAGCAAGACTTCGTTACAGGTAAGGGCAGTCACTTTTCAGTTCAAAGGAACAACATCATTCTCAAAGCTCATACGTTTCTCATCTTAACTGACAAGCATTGGATGTTAGAGGACCAGTGCTTTGTGTCAGTTTCAGAAACAGAGTTGGACTAGATATGGTCCATATGTGTAGGAAACACCGTTCTTTTGTTCTCAGCACACTCACGTTTCCTGCTGTCTTAGAGACTTTAGAAAGCAAGAGCGTGCTTCTCGCTCTAAAGCAGATTGTGATCCATGGATGAGAACTATGCTGTGTGTTTCCCTTCAGAAATGGAGTTAAATCCCAGACTCTGTGTCTTCCTACAAGCAAGAATTCGTTTAAGTAAGGGCAGTCACTTTTGTGCTCAAACGAACTACATCATTCATGAAGCTCACATGTTTCCCATCTTACCTGACAAGCATTGGATGTTAGAGGACCAGTGCTTTGTATCAGTTTCAGAAGCAGAGTTGGACTAGATATGGTCCGTATGTGTAGGAAACACCGTTCTTTTGTTCTCAGCACACTCACGTTTCCTGCTGTGTTAGAGACTCCAGAAAACAAGAGCGTGCTTCTCGCTCTAAAGCAGAGTGTGATCCATGGATGAGAACTCTGCTGTGTGTTTCCCTTCAGAGATGGAGTTATATCCCAGGCTCTGTGTCTTACTACAAGCAAGACTTCTTTACAGGTAAGGGCAGTCACTTTTCAGTTCAAAGGAACTACATCATTCTCAAAGCTCATACGTTTCTCATCTTAACTGACAAGCATTGGATGTTAGAGGACCAGTGCTTTGTGTTAGTTTCAGAAACAGATTTGGACTAGATATGTTCCATATGTGTAGGAAACACCGTTCTTTTGTTCTCAGCGCACTCACTTTTCCTGCTGTCTTAGAGACTTTAGAAAGCAAGAGCGTGCTTCTCGCTCTAAAGCAGATTGTGATCCATGGATGAGAACTATGCTGTGTGTTTCCCTTCAGAAATGGAGTTAAATCCCAGGCTCTGTGTCTTCCTACAATTAAAACTTCGTTTCAGGTAAGGGCAGTCACTTTTCTGCTCTAACAAACTACATCGTTCACGAAGATCACAAGTTTCTCATCTCAACTGACAAGCATTGGATGTTAGAGGACCAGTGCATTGTATCAGGTTCAGAAGCAGATTTGGACTACATATGGTCCATATGTGTAGGAAACACCGTTCTTTTGTTCTGGGCACACTCACATTACCTGCTTTATTAGAGACTCTAGAAAGCAAGAGCGTGCTTCTCGCTCTAAAGCAGAGTGTGATCCATGGATGAGAACTATGCTGTGTGTTTCCCTTCAGAAATGGAGTTAAATCCCAGACTCTGTGTCTTCCTACAAGCAAGACTTCAATTCAGGTAAGGGCAGTCACTTTTCTGCTCAAACGAACTACATCGTTCATGAAGCTCACACGTTTCCCATCTTAAATGACAAGCATTGGATGTTAGAGGACCAGTGCTTTTTATCAGTTTCAGAAGAATATTTGGACTACATATGGTCCGTATGTTTACCAAACTCTGTTCTTTTGTTCTGGGCACACACAGATTTCCTGCTGTATTAGAGACTCTAGAAAGCAAGAGCGTGCTTCTTGCTGTAAAGCAGAGTGTGATCCATGGGTGAGAACTATGCTGTGTGTTTCCCTTCAGAAATGGAGTTAAATCCCAGGCTCTGTGTCTTCCTATAAGCAAGACTTCGTTTCAGGTAAGGGCAGTCACTTGTCATCTCAAACGAACTACATCATTCACGAAGCTCACACGTTTCTTATCTTAACAGACAAGCATTGGATGTTAGAGGACCAGTGCTTTGTATCAGTTTCAGAAGCAGAGTTGGACTAGATATGGTCCGTATGTGTAGGAAACACCGTTCTTTTGTTCTCAGCACACTCACGTTTCCTGCTGTATTAGAGACTCTAGAAAGCAAGAGCGTGCTTCTTGCTGTAAAGCAGAGTGTTATCCATGGGTGAGAACTATGCTGTGTGTTTCCCTTCAGAAATGGAGTTAAATCCCAGGCTTTGTGTCTTCCTATAAGCAAGACTTCGTTTCAGGTAAGGGCAGTCACTTGTCAGCTCAAACGAACTACATCATTCACGAAGCTCACACGTTTCTTATCTTAACAGACAAGTATTGGATGTTTGAGGACCAGTGCTTTGTATCAGTTTCAGAAGCAGAGTTGGACTAGATATGGTCCGTATGTGTAGGAAACACCGTTCTTTTGTTCTCAGCACACTCACTTTTCCTGCTGTGTTAGAGACTCCAGAAAACAAGAGCGTGCTTCTCGCTCTAAAGCAGAGTGTGATCCATGGATGAGAACTCTGCTGTGTGTTTCCCTTCAGAGATGGAGTTAAATCCCAGGCTCTGTGTCTTACTACAAGCAAGACTTTGTTACAGGTAAGGGCAGTCACTTTTCAGTTCAAAGGATCTACATCATTCTCAAAGCTCACACATTTCTCATCTTAACTGACAAGCATTGGATGTTAGAGGACCAGTGCTTTGTGTCAGTTTCAGAAACAGAGTTGGACTAGATATGGTCCGTATGTGTAGGAAACACCGTTCTTTTGTTCTCAGCGCACTCACGTTTCCTGCTGTCTTAGAGACTTTAGAAATCAAGAGCGTGCTTCTCCCTCTAAAGCAGAGTGTGATCCATGGATGAGAACTCTGCTGTGTGTTTCCCTTCAGAGATGGAGTTAAATCCCAGGCTCTGTGTCTTACTACAAGCAAGACTTCGTTACAGGTAAGGGCAGTCACTTTTCAGTTCAAAGGAACTACATCATTCTCAAAGCTCACACATTTCTCATCTTAACTGAGAAGCATTGGATGTTAGAGGACCAGTGCTTTGTGTCAGTTTCAGAAACAGAGTTGGACTAGATATGGTCCGTATGTATAGGAAACACCGTTCTTTTGTTCTCAGCGCACTCACGTTTCCTGCTGTCTTAGAGACTTTAGAAAGCAAGAGCGTGCTTCTTGCTCTAAAGCAGATTGTGATCCATGGATGAGAACTATGCTGTGTGTTTCCCTTCAGAAATGGAGTTAAATCCCAGACTCTGTGTCTTCCTACAAGAAAGAATTCGTTTAAGGTAAGGGCAGTCACTTTTGTGCTCAAACGAACTACATCGTTCATGAAGCTCACATGTTTCCCATTTACCTGACAAGCATTGGATGTTAGAGGACCAGTGCTTTGTATCAGTTTCAGAAGCAGAGTTGGACTAGATATGGTCCGTATGTGTAGGAAATACCGTTCTTTTGTTCTCAGCGCACTCACGTTTCCTGCTGTGTTAGAGACTCCAGAAAACAAGAGCGTGATTCTCGCTCTAAAGCAGAGTGTGATCCATGGATGAGAACTCTGCTGTGTGTTTCCATTCAGAGATGGAGTTAAATCCCAGGCTCTGTGTTTTACTACAAGCAAGACTTCGTTACAGGTAAGGGCAGTCACTTTTCAGTTCAAAGGAACAACATCATTCTCAAAGCTCATACGTTTCTCATCTTAACTGACAAGCATTGGATGTTAGAGGACCAGTGCTTTGTGTCAGTTTCAGAAACAGAGTTGGACTAGATATGGTCCATATGTGTAGGAAACACCGTTCTTTTGTTCTCAGCGCACTCACGTTTCCTGCTGTCTTAGAGACTTTAGAAAGCAAGAGCGTGCTTCTCGCTCTAAAGCAGATTGTGATCCATGGATGAGAACTATGCTGTGTGTTTCCCTTCAGAAATGGAGTTAAATCCCAGACTCTGTGTCTTCCTACAAGCAAGAATTCGTTTAAGTAAGGGCAGTCACTTTTGTGCTCAAACGAACTACATCATTCATGAAGCTCACATGTTTCCCATCTTAACTGACAAGCATTGGATGTTAGAGGACCAGTGCTTTGTATCAGTTTCAGAAGCAGAGTTGGACTAGATATGGTCCGTATGTGTAGGAAACACCGTTCTTTTGTTCTCAGCACACTCACGTTTCCTGCTGTGTTAGAGACTCCAGAAAACAAGAGCGTGCTTCTCCTCTAAAGCAGAGTGTGAGCCATGGATGAGAACTCTGCTGTGTGTTTCCCTTCAGAGATGGAGTTATATCCCAGGTTCTGTGTCTTACTACAAGCAAGACTTCTTTACAGGTAAGGGCAGTCACTTTTCAGTTCAAAGGAACTACATCATTCTCAAAGCTCATACGTTTCTCATCTTAACTGACAAGCATTGGATGTTAGAGGACCAGTGCTTTGTGTCAGTTTCAGAAACAGATTTGGACTAGATATGTTCCATATGTGTAGGAAACACCGTTCTTTTGTTCTCAGCGCACTCACGTTTCCTGCTGTCTTAGAGACTTTAGAAAGCAAGAGCGTGCTTCTCGCTCTAAAGCAGATTGTGATCCATGGATGAGAACTATGCTGTGTGTTTCCCTTCAGAAATGGAGTTAAATCCCAGGCTCTGAGTCTTCCTACAATTAAAACTTCGTTACAGGTAAGGGCAGTCACTTTTCTGCTCTAACAAACTACATCGTTCACGAAGATCACAAGTTTCTCATCTCAACTGACAAGCATTGGATGTTAGAGGACCAGTGCATTGTATCAGGTTCAGAAGCAGATTTGGACTACATATGGTCCATATGTGTAGGAAACACCGTTCTTTTGTTCTGGGCACACTCACATTACCTGCTTTATTAGAGACTCTAGAAAGCAAGAGCGTGCTTCTCGCTCTAAAGCAGAGTGTGATCCATGGATGAGAACTATGCTTTGTGTTTCCCTTCAGAAATGGAGTTAAATCCCAGACTCTGTGTCTTCCTACAAGCAAGACTTCGTTTCAGGTAAGGGCAGTCACTTTTCTGCTCAAACGAACTACATCGTTCATGAAGCTCACACGTTTCCCATCTTAAATGACAAGCATTGGATGTTAGAGGACCAGTGCTTTTTATCAGTTTCAGAAGAATATTTGGACTACATATGGTCCGTATGTTTACCAAACTCTGTTCTTTTGTTCTGGGCACACACAGATTTCCTGCTGTATTAGAGACTCTAGAAAGCAAGAGCGTGCTTCTTGCTGTAAAGCAGAGTGTGATCCATGGGTGAGAACTATGCTGTGTGTTTCCCTTCAGAAATGGAGTTAAATCCCAGGCTCTGTGTCTTCCTATAAGCAAGACTTCGTTTCAGGTAAGGGCAGTCACTTGTCATCTCAAACGAACTACATCATTCACGAAGCTCACACGTTTCTTATCTTAACAGACAAGCATTGGATGTTAGAGGACCAGTGCTTTGTATCAGTTTCAGAAGCAGAGTTGGACTAGATATGGTCCGTATGTGTAGGAAACACCGTTCTTTTGTTCTCAGCGCACTCAAGTTTCCTGGTCTCTTAGAGACTTTAGAAAGCAAGAGCGTGCTTCTCGCTCTAAAGCAGATTGTGATCCATGGATGAGAACTATGCTGTGTGTTTCCCTTCAGAAATGGAGTTAAATCCCAGACTCTGTGTCTTCCTACAAGCAAGACTTCGTTTAAGGTAAGGGAGGTCACTTTTCTGCTCAAACGAACTACATCGTTCATGAAGCTCACACGTTTCCCATCTTAACTGACAAGCATTGGATGTTAGAGGACCAGTGCTTTGTATCAGTTTCAGAAGAAGATTTGGACTACATATGGTCCATATGTTTACGAAACTCCGTTCTTTTGTTCTGCGCACACTCAGATTTCCTGCTGTATTAGAGACTCTAGAAAGCAAGAGCGTGCTTCTTGCTGTAAAGCAGAGTGTTATCCATGGGTGAGAACTATGCTGTGTGTTTCCCTTCAGAAATGGAGTTAAATCCCAGGCTCTGTGTCTTCCTATAAGCAAGACTTCGTTTCAGGTAAGGGCAGTCACTTGTCATCTCAAACGAACTGCAATGTTCACGAAGCTCACACGTTTCTTATCTTAACAGACAAGCATAGGATGTTAGAGGACCAGTACTTTGTATCAGTTTCAGAAGCAGAGTTGGACTAGATATGGTCCGTATGTGTAGGAAACACCGTTCTTTTGTTCTCAGCACACTCACGTTTCCTGCTGTGTTACAGACTCCAGAAAGCAAGAACGTGCTTCTCGCTCTAAAGCAGAGTGTGATCCATGGATGAGAACTCTGCTGTGTGTTTCCCTTCAGAGATGGAGTTAAGTCCCAGGCTCTGTGTCTTACTACAAGCAAGACTTCGTTACAGGTAAGGGCAGTCACTTTTCAGTTCAAAGGAACTACATCATTCTCAAAGCTCACATATTTCTCATCTTAACTGACAAGCATTGCATGTTAGAGGACCAGTGCTTTGTGTTACTTACAGAAACAGAGTTGGACTAGATATGGTCCGTATGTGTAGGAAACACCGTTCTTTTGTTCTCAGCGCACTCACGTTTCCTGCTGTCTTAGAGACTCTAGAGAGCAAGAGCATGCTTCTTGTTCTAAAGCAGAGTGTGATCAATGGATGAGAACACTGCTGTGTGTTTCACTTCAGAAATGGAGTTAAATCCAGGCTCTGAGTCTTCCTACAAGCAAAACTTCGTTTCAGGTAAGGGCAGTCACTTTTCTGCTCTAACGAACTACATCTTTCACGAAGATCACACGTTTCTCATCTTAACTGACAAGCATTGGATGTTAGAGGACCAGTGCTTTGTATCAGTTTCAGAAGAAGATTTGGACTACATATGGTTCGTATGTTTACGAAACTCCGTTCTTTTGTTCTGGGCACATTCAGATTTCCTGCTGTATTAGAGACTCTAGAAAGCAAGACCGTGCTTCTTGCTGTAAAGCAGAGTGTGATCCATGGGTGAGAACTATGCTGTGTGTTTCCCTTCAGAAATGGAGTTAAATCCCAGGCTCTGTGTCTTCCTATAAGCAAGACTTCGTTTCAGGTAAGGGCAGTCACTTGTCATCTCAAACGAACTACATCGTTCACGAAGCTCACACGTTTCTTATCTTAACAGACAAGCATTGGATGTTAGAGGACCAGTGCTTTGTATCAGTTTCAGAAGCAGAGTGGACTAGATATGGTCCGTATGTGTAGGAAACACCGTTCTTTTGTTCTCAGCACACTCACGTTTCCTGCTGTGTTAGAGACTCCAGAAAACAAGAGCGTGCTTCTCGCTCTAAAGCAGATTGTGATCCATGGATGAGAACTATGCTGTGTGTTTCCCTTCAGAAATGGAGTTAAATCCCAGACTCTGTGTCTTCCTACAAGCAAGACTTCGTTTAAGGTAAGGGAGGTCACTTTTCTGCTCAAACGAACTACATCGTTCATGAAGCTCACACGTTTCCCATCTTAACTGACAAGCATTGGATGTTAGAGGACCAGTGCTTTGTATCAGTTTCAGAAGAAGATTTGGACTACATATGGTCCATATGTTTACGAAACTCCGTTCTTTTGTTCTGCGCACACTAAGATTTCCTGCTGTATTAGAGACTCTAGAAAGCAAGAGCGTGCTTCTTGCTGTAAAGCAGAGTGTTATCCATGGGTGAGAACTATGCTGTGTGTTTCCCTTCAGAAATGGAGATAAATCCCAGGCTCTGTGTCTTCCTATAAGCAAGACTTCGTTTCAGGTAAGGGCAGTCACTTGTCATCTCAAACGAACTGCAATGTTCACGAAGCTCACACGTTTCTTATCTTAACAGACAAGCATAGGATGTTAGAGGACCAGTGCTTTGTATCAGTTTCAGAAGCAGAGTTGGACTAGATATGGTCCGTATGTGTAGGAAACACCGTTCTTTTGTTCTCAGCACACTCACGTTTCCTGCTGTGTTACAGACTCCAGAAAGCAAGAACGTGCTTCTCGCTCTAAAGCAGAGTGTGATCCATGGATGAGAACTCTGCTGTGTGTTTCCCTTCAGAGATGGAGTTAAGTCCCAGGCTCTGTGTCTTACTACAAGCAAGACTTCGTTACAGGTAAGGGCAGTCACTTTTCAGTTCAAAGGAACTACATCATTCTCAAAGCTCACATATTTCTCATCTTAACTGACAAGCATTGCATGTTAGAGGACCAGTGCTTTGTGTTACTTACAGAAACAGAGTTGGACTAGATATGGTCCGTATGTGTAGGAAACACCGTTCTTTTGTTCTCAGCGCACTCACGTTTCCTGCTGTCTTAGAGACTCTAGAGAGCAAGAGCATGCTTCTTGTTCTAAAGTAGAGTGTGATCAATGGATGAGAACACTGCTGTGTGTTTCACTTCAGAAATGGAGTTAAATCCCAGGCTCTGAGTCTTCCTACAAGCAAAACTTCGTTTCAGGTAAGGGCAGTCACTTTTCTGCTCTAACGAACTACATCTTTCACGAAGATCACACGTTTCTCATCTTAACTGACAAGCATTGGATGTTAGAGGACCAGTGCTTTGTATCAGTTTCAGAAGAAGATTTGGACTACATATGGTTCGTATGTTTACGAAACTCCGTTCTTTTGTTCTGGGCACACTCAGATTTCCTGCTGTATTAGAGACTCTAGAAAGCAAGAGCGTGCTTCTTGCTGTAAAGCAGAGTGTGATCCATGGGTGAGAACTATGCAGTGTGTTTCCCTTCAGAGATGGAGTTAAATCCCAGACTCTGTGTCTTCCTACAAGCAAGAATTCGTTTAAGGTAAGGGCAGTCACTTTTCAGTTCAAAGGAACTACATCATTCTCAAAGCTCACACGTTTCCCATCTTAACTGACAAGCATTGGATGTTAGAGGACCAGTGCTTTGTATCAGTTTCAGAAGAAGATTTGTACTACATATGGTCCATATGTTTACGAAACTCCGTTCTTTTGTTCTGGGCACACTCAGATTTCCTGCTGTATTAGAGACTCTAGAAAGCAAGAGCGTGCTGCTTGCTGTAAAGCAGAGTGTGATCCATGGGTGAGAACTATGCTGTGTGTTTCCCTTCAGAAATGGAGTTAAATCCCAGGCTCTGTGTCTTCCTATAAGCAAGACTTCGTTTCAGGTAAGGGCAGACTCTTGTCATCTCAAACGAACTACATCATTCACGAAGCTCACACGTTTCTTATCTTAACAGACAAGCATTGGATGTTAGAGGACCAGTGCTTTGTATCAGTTTCAGAAGCAGAGTTGGACTAGATATGGTCCGTATGTGTAGGAAACACCGTTCTTTTGTTCTCAGCACACTCACGTTTCCTGCTGTGTTAGAGACTCCAGAAAACAAGAGCGTGCTTCTCGCTCTAAAGCAGAGTGTGATCCATGGATGAGAACTCTGCTGTGTGTTTCCCTTCAGAGATGGAGTTAAGTCCCAGGCTCTGTGTCTTACTACAAGCAAGACTTCGTTACAGGTAAGGGCATTCACTTTTCAGTTCAAAGGAACTACATCATTCTCAAAGCTCACACATTTCTCATCTTAACTGACAAGCATTGGATGTTAGAGGACCAGAGCTTTGTGTCACTTACAGAAACAGAGTTGGACTAGATATGGTCTGTATGTGTAGGAAACACCGTTCTTTTGTTCTCAGCGCACTCACGTTTCCTGCTGTCTTAGAGACTCTAGAGAGCAAGAGCATGCTTCTTGTTCTAAAGCAGAGTGTGATCAATGGATGAGAACACTGCTGTGTGTTTCACTTCAGAAATGGAGTTAAATCCCAGGCTCTGAGTCTTCCTACAAGCAAAACTTCGTTTCAGGTAAGGGCAGTCACTTTTCTGCTCTAACGAACTACATCTTTCACGAAGATCACACGTTTCTCATCTTAACTGACAACCATTGGATGTTAGAGGACCAGTGCTTTGTATCAGTTTCAGAAGCAGAGTTGGACTAGATATGGTCCGTATGTGCAGGAAACACCGTTCTTTTGTTCTCAGCACACTCACGTTTCCTGCTGTGTTAGAGAATCCAGAAAGCAAGAGCGTGCTTCTCGCTCTAAAGCAGAGTGTGATCCTTGGATGAGATCTCTGCTGTGTGTTTCCCTTCAGAGATGGAGTTAAATCCCAGGCTCTGTGTCTTACTACAAGCAAGACTTCGTTACAGGTAAGGGCAGTCACTTTTCAGTTCAAAGGAACTACATCATTCTCAAAGCTCACACGTTTCTCATCTTAACTGACAAGCATTGGATGTTAGAGGACCAGTGCTTTGTGTCAGTTTCAGAAACAGAGTTGGACTAGATATGGTCCGTATGTGTAGGAAACACCGTTCTTTTGTTCTCAGCGCACTCACGTTTCCTGCTGTCTTAGAGACTTTAGAAAGCAAGAGCGTGCTTCTCGCTCTAAAGCAGATTGTGATCCATGGATGAGAACTATGCTGTGTGTTTCCCTTCAGAAATGGAGTTAAATCCCAGATTCTGTGTCTTCCTACAAGCAAGACTTCGTTTAAGGCAAGGGAGGTCACTTTTCTGCTCAAACGAACTACATCGTTCATGAAGCTCACACGTTTCCCATCTTAACTGACAAGCATTGGATGTTAGAGGACCAGTGCTTTGTATCAGTTTCAGAAGAAGATTTGGACTACATATGGTCCGTATGTTTACGAAACTCCGTTCTTTTGTTGTGGGCACACTCAGATTTCCTGCTGTATTAGAGACTCTAGAAAGCAAGAGCGTGCTTCTTGCTGTAAAGCAGAGTGTGATCCATGGGTGAGAACTATGCAGTGTGTTTCCCTTCAGAGATGGAGTTAAATCCCAGACTCTGTGTCTTCCTACATGCAAGAATTCGTTTAAGGTAAGGGCAGTCACTTTTCAGTTCAAAGGAACTACATCATTCTCAAAGCTCACACGTTTCCAATCTTAACTGACAAGCATTGGATGTTAGAGGACCAGTGCTTTGTATCAGTTTCAGAAGATTTGTACTACATATGGTCCGTATGTTTACGAAACTCCGTTCTTTTGTTCTGGGCACACTCAGATTTCCTGCTGTATTAGAGACTCTAGAAAGCAAGAGCGTGCTTCTTGCTGTAAAGCAGAGTGTGATCCATGGGTGAGAACTATGCTGTGTGTTTCCCTTCATAAATGGAGTTAAATCCCAGGCTCTGTGTCTTCCTATAAGCAAGACTTCGTTTCAGGTAAGGGCAGTCTCTTGTCATCTCAAACGAACTACATCATTCACGAAGCTCACACGTTCCTTATCTTAACAGACAAGCATTGGATGTTAGAGGACCAGTGCTTTGTATCAGTTTCAGAAGCAGAGTTGGACTAGATATGGTCCGTATGTGTAGGAAACACCGTTCATTTGTTCTCAGCACACTAACTTTTCCTGCTGTGTTAGAGACTCCAGAAAACAAGAGCGTGCTTCTCGCTCTAAAGCAGATTGTGATCCATGGATGATAACTATGCTGTGTGTTTCCATTCAGTAATGGAGTTAAATCCCAGACTCTGTGTCTTCCTACAAGCAAGAATTCGTTTAAGGTAAGGGCAGTCACTTTTGTGCTCAAACGAACTACATTGTTCATGAAGCTCACATGTTTCCCATCTTAACTGACAAGCATTGGATGTTAGGGAACCAGTGCTTTGTTTCAGTTTCAGAAGCAGTGTTGGACTTGATATGGTCCGTATGTGTAGGAAACACCGTTCTTTTGTTCTCAGCACACTCACGTTTCCTGCTGTGTTAGAGACTCCAGAAAGCAAGAACGTGCTTCTCGCTCTAAAGCAGAGTGTGATCCATGGATGAGAACTCTGCTGTGTGTTTCCCTTCAGAGATGGAGTTAAGTCCCAGGCTCTGTGTCTTACTACAAGCAAGACTTCGTTACAGGTAAGGGCAGTCACTTTTCAGTTCAAAGGAACTACATCATTCTCAAAGCTCACACATTTCTCATCTTAACTGACAAGCATTGGATGTTAGAGGACCAGTGCTTTGTGTCACTTACAGAAACAGAGTTGGACTAGATATGGTCCGTATGTGTAGGAAACACCGTTCTTTTGTTCTCAGCGCACTCACGTTTCCTGCTGTCTTAGAGACTCTAGAGAGCAAGAGCATGCTTCTTGTTCTAAAGTTGAGTGTGATCAATGGATGAGAACACTGCTGTGTGTTTCACTTCAGAAATGGAGTTAAATCCCAGGCTCTGAGTCTTCCTACAAGCAAAACTTCGTTTCAGGTAAGGGCAGTCACTTTTCTGCTCTAAGGAACTACATCTTTCACGAAGATCACACGTTTCTCATCTTAACTGACAAGCATTGGATGTTAGAGGACCAGTGCTTTGTATCAGTTTCAGAAGCAGAGTTGGACTAGATATGGTCCGTATGTGTAGGAAACACCGTTCTTTTGTTCTCAGCACACTCACGTTTCATGCTGTGTTAGAGACTCCAGAAAACAAGAGCGTGCTTCTCGCTCTAAAGCAGAGTGTGATCCATGGATGAGAACTCTGCTGTGTGTTTCCCTTCAGAGATGGAGTTAAATCCCAGGCTCTGTGTCTTACTACAAGCAAGACTTCGTTACAGGTAAGGGCAGTCACTTTTCAGTTCAAAGGAACTACATCATTCTCAAAGCTCATACGTTTCTCATCTTAACTGACAAGCATTGGATGTTAGAGGACCAGTGCTTTGTGTCAGTTTCAGAAACAGAGTTGGACTAGATATGGTCCGTATGTGTAGGAAACACCGTTCTTTTGTTCTCAGCGCACTCACGTTTCCTGCTGTCTTAGAGACTTTAGAAAGCAAGAGCGTGCTTCTCGCTCTAAAGCAGATTGTGATCCATGGATGAGAACTATGCTGTGTGTTTCCATTCAGTAATGGAGTTAAATCCCAGACTCTGTGTCTTCCTACAAGCAAGAATTCGTTTAAGGTAAGGGCAGTCACTTTTGTGCTCAAACGAACTACATTGTTCATGAAGCTCACATGTTTCCCATCTTAACTGACAAGCATTGGATGTTAGGGGACCAGTGCTTTGTATCAGTTTCAGAAGAAGATTTGGACTACATATGGTCCGTATGTTTACGAAACTCCGTTCTTTTGTTCTGGGCACACTCAGATTTCCTGCTGTATTAGAGACTCTAGAAAGCAAGAGCATGCTTCTTGCTGTAAAGCAGAGTGTTATCCATGGGTGAGAACTATGCTGTGTGTTTCCCTTCAGAAATGGAGTTAAATCCCAGGCTCTGTGTCTTCCTATAAGCAAGACTTCGTTTCAGGTAAGGGCAGTCACTTGTCATCTCAAACGAACTACATCGTTCACGAAGCTCACACGTTTCTTATCTTAACAGACAAGCATTGGATGTTAGAGGACCAGTGCTTTGTATCAGTTTCAGAAGCAGAGTTGGACTAGATATGGTCCGTATGTGTAGGAAACACAGTTCTTTTGTTCTCAGCACACTCACGTTTCCTGCTGTGTTACAGACTCCAGAAAGCAAGAACGTGCTTCTCGCTCTAAAGCAGAGTTTGATCCATGGATGAGAACTCTGCTGTGTGTTTCCCTTCAGAGATGGAGTTAAGTCCCAGGCTCTGTGTCTTACTACAAGCAAGACTTCGTTACAGGTAAGGGCAGTCACTTTTCAGTTCAAAGGAACTACATCATTCTCAAAGCTCACACATTTCTCATCTTAACTGACAAGCATTGGATGTTAGAGGACCAGTGCTTTGTGTCACTTACAGAAACAGAGTTGGACTAGATATGGTCCGTATGTGTAGGAAACACCATTCTTTTGTTCTCAGCGCACTCATGTTTCCTGCTCTCTTAGAGACTCTAGAGAGCAAGAGCATGCTTCTTGTTCTAAAGTAGAGTGTGATCAATGGATGAGAACACTGCTGTGTGTTTCACTTCAGAAATGGAGTTAAATCCCAGGCTCTGAGTCTTCCTACAAGCAAAACTTCGTTTCAGGTAAGGGAAGTCACTTTTCTGCTCTAACGAACTACATCTTTCACGAAGATCACACGTTTCTCATCTTAACTGACAAGCATTGGATGTTAGAGGACCAGTGCTTTGTATCAGTTTCAGAAGAAGATTTGGACTACATATGGTCCATATGTTTACGAAACTCCGTTCTTTTGTTCTGGGCACACTCAGATTTCCTGCTGTATTAGAGACTCTAGAAAGCAAGAGCGTGCTTCTTGCTGTAAAGCAGAGTGTTATCCATGGGTGAGAACTATGCTGTGTGTTTCCCTTCAGAAATGGAGTTAAATCCCAGGCTCTGTGTCTTCCTATAAGCAAGACTTCGTTTCAGGTAAGGGCAGTCACTTTTCTGCTCTAAGGAACTACATCTTTCACGAAGATCACACGTTTCTCATCTTAACTGACAAGCATTGGATGTTAGGGGACCAGTGCTTTGTATCAGTTTCAGAAGCAGATTTGGACTAGATATGGTCCGTATGTGTAGGAAACACCGTTCTTTTGTTCTCAGCACACTCACGTTTCCTGCTGTGTTAGAGACTCCAGAAAACAAGAGCCTGCTTCTCGCTCTAAAGCAGAGTGTGATCCATGGATGAGAACTCTGCTGTGTGTTTCCCTTCAGAGATGGAGTTAAATCCCAGGCTCTGTGTCTTACTACAAGCAAGACTTCGTTACAGGTAAGGGCAGTCACTTTTCAGTTCAAAGGAACTACATCATTCTCAAAGCTCATACGTTTCTCATCTTAACTGACAAGCATTGGATGTTAGAGGACCAGTGCTTTGTGTCAGTTTAAGAAAAAGAGTTGAAATAGATATGGTCCGTATGTGTAGGAAACACCGTTATTTTCTTCTCAGCGCACTCAAATTTCCTGGTCTCTTAGAGACTTTAGAAAGCAAGAGCGTGCTTCTCGCTCTAAAGCACATTGTGATCCATGGATGAGAACTATGCTGTGTGTTTCCCTTCAGAAATGGAGTTAAATCCCAGACTCTGTGTCTTCCTACAAGCAAGACTTCGTTTAAGGCAAGGGAGGTCACTTTTCTGCTCAAACGAACTACATCGTTCATGAAGCTCACACGTTTCCCATCTTAACTGACAAGCATTGGATGTTAGAGGACCAGTGCTTTGTATCAGTTTCAGAAGAAGATTTGGACTACATATGGTCCGTATGTTTACGAAACTCCGTTCTTTTGTTCTGGGCACACTCAGATTTCCTGCTGTATTAGAGACTCTAGAAAGCAAGAGTGTGCTTCTTGCTGTAAAGCAGAGTGTGATCCATGGGTGAGAACTATGCAGTGTGTTTCCCTTCAGAGATGGAGTTAAATCCCAGACTCTGTGTCTTCCTACAAGCAAGAATTCGTTTAAGGTAAGGGCAGTCACTTTTCAGTTCAAAGGAACTACATCATTCTCAAAGCTCACACGTTACCCATCTTAACTGACAAGCATTGGATGTTAGAGGACCAGTGCTTTGTATCAGTTTCAGAAGAAGATTTGTACTACATATGGTCCGTATGTTTACGAAACTCCGTTCTTTTGTTCTGGGCACACTCAGATTTCCTGCTGTATTAGAGACTCTAGAAAGCAAGAGCGTGCTTCTTGCTGTAAAGCAGAGTGTGATCCATGGTTGAGAACTATGCTGTGTGTTTCCCTTCAGAAATGGAGTTAAATCCCAGGCTCTGTGTCTTCCTATAAGCAAGACTTCGTTTCAGGTAAGGGCAGTCTCTTGTCATCTCAAACGAACTACATCATTCACGAAGCTCACACGTTTCTTATCTTAACAGACAAGCATTGGATGTTAGAGGACCAGTGCTTTGTATCAGTTTCAGAAACAGAGTTGGACTAGATATGGTCCGTATGTGTAGGAAACACCGTTCTTTTGTTCTCAGCACACTCACGTTTCCTGCTGTGTTAGAGACTCCAGAAAGCAAGAACGTGCTTCTCGCTCTAAAGCAGAGTGTGATCCATGGATGAGAACTATGCAGTGTGTTTCCCTTCAGAGATGGAGTTAAGTCCCAGGCTCTGTGTCTTACTACAAGCAAGACTTCGTTACAGGTAAGGGCAGTCACTTTTCAGTTCAAAGGAACTACATCATTCTCAAAGCTCACACATTTCTCATCTTAACTGACAAGCATTGGATGATAGAGGACCAGTGCTTTGTGTCACTTACAGAAACAGAGTTGGACTAGATATGGTCCGTATGTGTAGGAAACACCGTTCTTTTGTTCTCAGCGCACTCACGTTTCCTGCTGTCTTAGAGCCTCTAGAGAGCAAGAGCATGCTTCTTGTTCTAAAGTAGAGTGTGATCAATGGATGAGAACACTGCTGTGTGTTTCACTTCAGAAATGGAGTTAAATCCCAGGCTCTGAGTCTTCCTACAAGCAAAACTTCGTTTCAGGTAAGGGCAGTCACTTTTCTGCTCTAACGAACTACATCTTTCACGAAGATCACACGTTTCTCATCTTAACTGACAAGCATTGGATGTTAGAGGACCAGTGCTTTGTATCAGTTTCAGAAGCAGAGTTGGACTAGATATGGTCCGTATGTGTAGGAAACACCGTTCTTTTGTTCTCAGCACACTCACGTTTCCTGCTGTGTTAGAGAATCCAGAAAGCAAGAGCGTGCTTCTCGCTCTAAAGCAGAGTGTGATCCTTGGATGAGATCTCTGCTGTGTGTTTCCCTTCAGAGATGGAGTTAAATCCCAGGCTCTGTGTCTTACTACAAGCAAGACTTCGTTACAGGTAAGGGCAGTCACTTTTCAGTTCAAAGGAACTACATCATTCTCAAAGCTCACACGTTTCTCATCTTAACTGACAAGCATTGGATGTTAGAGGACCAGTGCTTTGTGTCAGTTTCAGAAACAGAGTTGGACTAGATATGGTCCGTATGTGTAGGAAACACCGTTCTTTTGTTCTCAGCGCACTCACGTTTCCTGCTGTCTTAGAGACTTTAGAAAGCAAGAGCGTGCTTCTCGCTCTAAAGCAGATTGTGATCCATGGATGAGAACTATGCTGTGTGTTTCCCTTCAGAAATGGAGTTAAATCCCAGATTCTGTGTCTTCCTACAAGCAAGACTTCGTTTAAGGCAAGGGAGGTCACTTTTCTGCTCAAACGAACTACATCGTTCATGAAGCTCACACGTTTCCCATCTTAACTGACAAGCATTGGATGTTAGAGGACCAGTGCTTTGTATCAGTTTCAGAAGAAGATTTGGACTACATATGGTCCGTATGTTTACGAAACTCCGTTCTTTTGTTGTGGGCACACTCAGATTTCCTGCTGTATTAGAGACTCTAGAAAGCAAGAGCGTGCTTCTTGCTGTAAAGCAGAGTGTGATCCATGGGTGAGAACTATGCAGTGTGTTTCCCTTCAGAGATGGAGTTAAATCCCAGACTCTGTGTCTTCCTACATGCAAGAATTCGTTTAAGGTAAGGGCAGTCACTTTTCAGTTCAAAGGAACTACATCATTCTCAAAGCTCACACGTTTCCAATCTTAACTGACAAGCATTGGATGTTAGAGGACCAGTGCTTTGTATCAGTTTCAGAAGATTTGTACTACATATGTTCCGTATGTTTACGAAACTCCGTTCTTTTGTTCTGGGCACACTCAGATTTCCTGCTGTATTAGAGACTCTAGAAAGCAAGAGCGTGCTTCTTGCTGTAAAGCAGAGTGTGATCCATGGGTGAGAACTATGCTGTGTGTTTCCCTTCATAAATGGAGTTAAATCCCAGGCTCTGTGTCTTCCTATAAGCAAGACTTCGTTTCAGGTAAGGGCAGTCTCTTGTCATCTCAAACGAACTACATCATTCACGAAGCTCACACGTTCCTTATCTTAACAGACAAGCATTGGATGTTAGAGGACCAGTGCTTTGTATCAGTTTCAGAAGCAGAGTTGGACTAGATATGGTCCGTATGTGTAGGAAACACCGTTCATTTGTTCTCAGCACACTAACTTTTCCTGCTGTGTTAGAGACTCCAGAAAACAAGAGCGTGCTTCTCGCTCTAAAGCAGATTGTGATCCATGGATGATAACTATGCTGTGTGTTTCCATTCAGTAATGGAGTTAAATCCCAGACTCTGTGTCTTCCTACAAGCAAGAATTCGTTTAAGGTAAGGGCAGTCACTTTTGTGCTCAAACGAACTACATTGTTCATGAAGCTCACATGTTTCCCATCTTAACTGACAAGCATTGGATGTTAGGGAACCAGTGCTTTGTTTCAGTTTCAGAAGCAGTGTTGGACTAGATATGGTCCGTATGTGTAGGAAACACCGTTCTTTTGTTCTCAGCACACTCACGTTTCCTGCTGTGTTAGAGACTCCAGAAAGCAAGAACGTGCTTCTCGCTCTAAAGCAGAGTGTGATCCATGGATGAGAACTCTGCTGTGTGTTTCCCTTCAGAGATGGAGTTAAGTCCCAGGCTCTGTGTCTTACTACAAGCAAGACTTCGTTACAGGTAAGGGCAGTCACTTTTCAGTTCAAAGGAACTACATCATTCTCAAAGCTCACACATTTCTCATCTTAACTGACAAGCAGTGGATGTTAGAGGACCAGTGCTTTGTGTCACTTACAGAAACAGAGTTGGACTAGATATGGTCCGTATGTGTAGGAAACACCGTTCTTTTGTTCTCAGCGCACTCACGTTTCCTGCTGTCTTAGAGACTCTAGAAAGCAAGAGCATGCTTCTTGTTCTAAAGCAGAGTGTGATCAATGGATGAGAACACTGCTGTGTGTTTCACTTCAGAAATGGAGTTAAATCCCAGGCTCTGAGTCTTCCTAAAAGCAAAACTTCGTTTCAGGTAAGGGCACTCACTTTTCTGCTCTAACGAACTACATCGTTCACAAAGATCACACGTTTCTCATCTTAACTGACAAGCATTGGATGTTAGAGGACCAGTGCTTTGTGTCAGTTTCAGAAACAGATTTGGACTAGATATGGTCCATATGTGTAGGAAACACCGTTCTTTTGTTCTCAGCGCACTCACGTTTCCTGCTGTCTTAGAGACTTTAGAAAGCAAGAGCATGCTTCTCGATCTAAAGCAGATTGTGATCCATGGATGAGAACTATGCTGTGTGTTTCCCTTCAGAAATGGAGTTAAATCCCAGGCTCTGAGTCTTCCTACAAGCAAAACTTCGTTTCAGGTAAGGGCAGTCACTTTTCTGCTCTAACGAACTACATCGTTCATGAAGATCACAAGTTTCTCATCTCAACTGACAAGCATTGGATGTTAGAGGACCAGTGCATTGTATCAGGTTCAGAAGCAGATTTGGACTACATATGGTCCATATGTGTAGGAAACACCGTTCTTTTGTTCTGGGCACACTCACATTACCTGCTTTATTAGAGACTATAGAAAGCAAGAGCGTGCTTCTCGCTCTAAAGCAGAGTGTGATCCATGGATGAGAACTATGCTGTGTGTTTCCCTTCAGAAATGGAGTTAAATCCCAGACTCTGTGTCTTCCTACAAGCAAGACTTCGTGTAAGGTAAGGGCAGTCACTTTTCTGCTCAAACGAACTACATCGTTCATGAAGCTCACACGTTTCCCATCTTAACTGACAATCATTGGATGATAGAGGACCAGTGCTTTGTATCAGTTTCAGAAGAAGATTTGGACTACATATGGTCCGTATGTTTACTAAACTCCGTTCTTTTGTTCTGGGCACACTCAGATTTCCTGCTGTATTAGAGACTCTAGAAAGCAAGAGCGTGCTTCTTGCTGTAAAGCAGAGTGTGATCCATGGGTGAGAACTATGCTGTGTGTTTCCCTTCAGAAATGGAGTTAAATCCCAGGCTCTGTGTCTTCCTATAAGCAAGACTTCGTTTCAGGTAAGGGAAGTCACTTGTCATCTCAAACGAACTACATCATTCACGAAGCTCACACGTTTCTTATCTTAACAGACAAGCATTGGATGTTAGAGGACCAGTGCTTTGTATCAGTTTCAGAAGCAGAGTTGGACTAGATATGGTCCGTATGTGTAGGAAACACCGTTCTTTTGTTCTCAGCACACTCACGTTTCCTGCTGTGTTAGAGACTCCAGAAAACAAGAGCGTGATTCTCGCTCTAAAGCAGAGTGTGATCCATGGATGAGAACTCTGCTGTGTGTTTCCATTCAGAGATGGAGTTAAATCCCAGGCTCTGTGTCTTACTACAAGCAAGACTTCGTTACAGATAAGGGCAGTCACTTTTCAGTTCAAAGGAACTACATCATTCCCAAAGCTCATACGTTTCTCATCTTAACTGACAAGCATTGGATGTTAGAGGACCAGTGCTTTGTGTCAGTTTCAGAAACAGATTTGGACTAGATATGGTCCGTATGTGTAGGAAACACCGTTCTTTTGTTCTCAGCACACTCATATTACCTGCTTTGTTAGAGACTCTAGAAAGCAAGAGCGTGCTTCTCGCTCTAAAGCAGATTGTGATCCATGGATGAGAACTCTGCTGTGTGTTTCCATTCAGAGATGGAGTTAAATCCCAGGCTCTGTGTCTTACTACAAGCAAGACTTCGTTACAGGTAAGGGCAGTCACTTTTCAGTTCAAAGGAACTACATCATTCCCAAAGCTCATACGTTTCTCATCTTAACTGACAAGCATTGGATGTTAGAGGACCAGTGCTTTGTGTCAGTTTCAGAAACAGATTTGGACTAGATATGGTCCATATGTGTAGGAAACACCGTTCTTTTGTTCTCAGCACACTCACATTACCTGCTTTGTTAGAGACTCTAGAAAGCAAGAGCGTGCTTCTCGCTCTAAAGCAGAGTGTGATCCATGGATGAGAACTCTGCTTTGTGTTTCCCTTCAGAGATGGAGTTAAATCCCAGACTCTGTGTCTTCCTACAAGCAAGACTTCGTTTAAGGTAAGGGCAGTCACTTTTCTGCTCAAACGAACTACATCGTTCATGAAGCTCACACCTTTCCCATCTTAACTGACAAGCATTGGATGTTAGAGGACCAGTGCTTTGTATCAGTTTCAGAAGAAGATTTGGACTACATATGGTCCGTATGTTTACCAAACTCCGTTCTTTTGTTCTGGGCACACTCAGATTTCCTGCTGTATTAGAGACTCTAGAAAGCAAGAGCGTGCTTCTTGCTGTAAAGCAGAGTGTGATCCATGGGTGAGAACTATGCTGTGTGTTTCCCTTCAGATATGGAGATAAATCCCAGGCTCTGTGTCTTCCTATAAGCAAGACTTCGTTTCAGGTAAGGGCAGTCACTTGTCATCTCAAACGAACTACATCATTCACGAAGCTCACACATTTCTTATCTTAACAGACAAGCATTGGATGTTAGAGGACCAGTGCTTTGTATCAGTTTCAGAAGCAGAGTTGGACTAGATATGGTCCGTATGTGTAGGAAACACCGTTCTTTTGTTCTAAGCACACTCACGTTTCCTGCTGTGTTAGAGAATCCAGAAAGCAAGAGCGTGCTTCTCGCTCTAAAGCAGAGTGTGATCCATGGATGAGAACTCTGCTGTGTGTTTCCCTTCAGAGATGGAGTTAAATCCCAGGCTCTGTGTCTTACTACAAGCAAGACTTCGTTACAGGTAAGGGCAGTCACTTTTCAGTTCAAAGGAACTACATCATTCTCAAAGCTCGCACGTTTCTCAACTTAACTGACAAGCAGTGGATGTTAGAGGACCAGTGCTTTGTGTCACTTACAGAAACAGAGTTGGACTAGATATGGTCCGTATGTGTAGGAAACACCGTTCTTTTGTTCTCAGCGCACTCACGTTTCCTGCTGTCTTAGAGACTCTAGAAAGCAAGAGCATGCTTCTTGTTCTAAAGCAGAGTGTGATCAATGGATGAGAACACTGCTGTGTGTTTCACTTCAGAAATGGAGTTAAATCCCAGGCTCTGAGTCTTCCTACAAGCAAGACTTCGTTTAAGGTAAGGGCAGTCACTTTTCTGCTCAAACGAACTACATCGTTCATGAAGCTCACACGTTTCCCATCTTAACTGACAAGCATTGGATGTTAGAGGACCAGTGCTTTGTATCAGTTTCAGAAGAAGATTTGGACTACATATGGTCCGTATGTTTACGAAACTCCGTTCTTTTGTTCTGGGCACACTCAGATTTCCTGCTGTATTAGAGACTCTAGAAAGCAAGAGCGTGCTTCTTGCTGTAAAGCAGAGTGTGATCCATGGGTGAGAACTATGCTGTGTGTTTCCCTTCAGAAATGGAGTTAAATCCCAGGCTCTGTGTCTTCCTATAAGCAAGACTTCGTTTCAGGTAAGGGAAGTCACTTGTCATCTCAAACGAACTACATCATTCACGAAGCTCACACGTTTCTTATCTTAACAGACAAGCATTGGATGTTAGAGGACCAGTGCTTTGTATCAGTTTCAGAAGCAGAGTTGGACTAGATATGGTCCGTATGTGTAGGAAACACCGTTCTTTTGTTCTCAGCACACTCACGTTTCCTGCTGTGTTAGAGACTCCAGAAAACAAGAGCGTGATTCTCGCTCTAAAGCAGAGTGTGATCCATGGATGAGAACTCTGCTGTGTGTTTCCATTCAGAGATGGAGTTAAATCCCAGGCTCTGTGTCTTACTACAAGCAAGACTTCGTTACAGGTAAGGGCAGTCACTTTTCAGTTCAAAGGAACTACATCATTCCCAAAGCTCATACGTTTCTCATCTTAACTGACAAGCATTGGATGTTAGAGGACCAGTGCTTTGTGTCAGTTTCAGAAACAGATTTGGACTAGATATGGTCCGTATGTGTAGGAAACACCATTCTTTTGTTCTCAGCACACTCATATTACCTGCTTTGTTAGAGACTCTAGAAAGCAAGAGCGTGCTTCTCGCTCTAAAGCAGATTGTGATCCATGGATGAGAACTCTGCTGTGTGTTTCCATTCAGAGATGGAGTTAAATCCCAGGCTCTGTGTCTTACTACAAGCAAGACTTCGTTACAGGTAAGGGCAGTCACTTTTCAGTTCAAAGGAACTACATCATTCCCAAAGCTCATACGTTTCTCATCTTAACTGACAAGCATTGGATGTTAGAGGACCAGTGCTTTGTGTCAGTTTCAGAAACAGATTTGGACTAGATATGGTCCGTATGTGTAGGAAACACCGTTCTTTTGTTCTCAGCACACTCACATTACCTGCTTTGTTAGAGACTCTAGAAAGCAAGAGCGTGCTTCTCGCTCTAAAGCAGAGTGTGATCCATGGATGAGAACTCTGCTTTGTGTTTCCCTTCAGAGATGGAGTTAAATCCCAGACTCTGTGTCTTCCTACAAGCAAGACTTCGTTTAATGTAAGGGCAGTCACTTTTCTGCTCAAACGAACTACATCGTTCATGAAGCTCACACCTTTCCCATCTTAACTGACAAGCATTGGATGTTAGAGGACCAGTGCTTTGTATCAGTTTCAGAAGAAGATTTGGACTACATATGGTCCGTATGTTTACGAAACTCCGTTCTTTTGTTCTGGGCACACTCAGATTTCCTGCTGTATTAGAGACTCTAGAAAGCAAGAGCGTGCTTCTTGCTGTAAAGCAGAGTGTGATCCATGGGTGAGAACTATGCTGTGTGTTTCCCTTCAGAAATGGAGATAAATCCCAGGCTCTGTGTCTTCCTATAAGCAAGACTTCGTTTCAGGTAAAAGCAGTCACTTGTCATCTCAAACGAACTACATCATTCACGAAGCTCACACATTTCTTATCTTAACAGACAAGCATTGGATGTTAGAGGACCAGTGCTTTGTATCAGTTTCAGAAGCAGAGTTGGACTAGATATGGTCCGTATGTGTAGGAAACACCGTTCTTTTGTTCTAAGCACACTCACGTTTCCTGCTGTGTTAGAGACTCCAGAAAGCAAGAGCGTGCTTCTCGCTCTAAAGCAGAGTGTGATCCATGGATGAGAACTCTGCTGTGTGTTTCCCATCAGAGATGGAGTTAAATCCCAGGCTCTGTGTCTTACTACAAGCAAGACTTCGTTACAGGTAAGGGCAGTCACTTTTCAGTTCAAAGGAACTACATCATTCTCAAAGCTCGCACGTTTCTCATCTTAACTGACAAGCAGTGGATGTTAGAGGACCAGTGCTTTGTGTCACTTACAGAAACAGAGTTGGACTAGATATGGTCCGTATGTGTAGGAAACACCGTTCTTTTGTTCTCAGCGCACTCACGTTTCCTGCTGTCTTAGAGACTCTAGAAAGCAAGAGCATGCTTCTTGTTCTAAAGCAGAGTGTGATCAATGGATGAGAACACTGCTGTGTGTTTCACTTCAGAAATGGAGTTAAATCCCAGGCTCTGAGTCTTCCTAAAAGCAAAACTTCGTTTCAGGTAAGGGCACTCACTTTTCTGCTCTAACGAACTACATCGTTCACAAAGATCACACGTTTCTCATCTTAACTGACAAGCATTGGATGTTAGAGGACCAGTGCTTTGTGTCAGTTTCAGAAACAGATTTGGACTAGATATGGTCCATATGTGTAGGAAACACCGTTCTTTTGTTCTCAGCGCACTCACGTTTCCTGCTGTCTTAGAGACTTTAAAAAGCAAGAGCGTGCTTCTCGCTCTAAAGCAGATTGTGATCCATGGATGAGAACTATGCTGTGTGTTTCCCTTCAGAAATGGAGTTAAATCCCAGGCTCTGAGTCTTCCTACAAGCAAAACTTCGTTTCAGGTAAGGGCAGTCACTTTTCTGCTCTAACGAACTACATCGTTCATGAAGATCACAAGTTTCTCATCTCAACTGACAAGCATTGGATGTTAGAGGACCAGTGCATTGTATCAGGTTCAGAAGCAGATTTGGACTACATATGGTCCATATGTGTAGGAAACACCGTTCTTTTGTTCTGGGCACACTCACATTACCTGCTTTATTAGAGACTCTAGAAAGCAAGAGCGTGCTTCTCGCTCTAAAGCAGAGTGTGATCCATGGATGAGAACTATGCTGTGTGTTTCCCTTCAGAAATGGAGTTAAATCCCAGACTCTGTGTCTTCCTACAAGCAAGACTTCGTGTAGGGTAAGGGCAGTCACTTTTCTGCTCAAACGAACTACATCGTTCATGAAGCTCACACGTTTCCCATCTTAACTGACAAGCATTGGATGTTAGAGGACCAGTGCTTTGTATCAGTTTCAGAAGAAGATTTGGACTACATATGGTCCGTATGTTTACTAAACTCCGTTCTTTTGTTCTGGGCACACTCAGATTTCCTGCTGTATTAGAGACTCTAGAAAGCAAGAGCGTGCTTCTTGCTGTAAAGCAGAGTGTGATCCATGGGTGAGAACTATGCTGTGTGTTTCCCTTCAGAAATGGAGTTAAATCCCAGGCTCTGTGTCTTCCTATAAGCAAGACTTCGTTTCAGGTAAGGGCAGTCACTTGTCATCTCAAACGAACTACATCATTCACGAAGCTCACACGTTTCTTATCTTAACAGACAAGCATTGGATGTTAGAGAACCAGTGCTTTGTATCAGTTTCAGAAGCAGAGTTGGACTAGATATGGTCCGTATGTGTAGGAAACACCGTTCTTTTGTTCTCAGCACACTCACGTTTCCTGCTGTGTTAGAGACTCCAGAAAACAAGAGCGTGATTCTCGCTCTAAAGCAGAGTGTGATCCATGGATGAGAACTCTGCTGTGTGTTTCCATTCAGAGATGGAGTTAAATCCCAGGCTCTGTGTCTTACTACAAGCAAGACTTCGTTACAGGTAAGGGCAGTCACTTTTCAGTTCAAAGGAACTACATCACTCCCAAAGCTCATACGTTTCTCATCTTAACTGACAAGCATTGGATGTTAGAGGACCAGTGCTTTGTGTCAGTTTCAGAAACAGATTTGGACTAGATATGGTCCGTATGTGTAGGAAACACCGTTCTTTTGTTCTCAGCACACTCACATTACCTGCTTTGTTAGAGACTCTAGAAAGCAAGAGCGTGCTTCTCGCTCTAAAGCAGAGTGTGATCCATGGATGAGAACTATGCTGTGTGTTTCCCTTCAGAAATGGAGTTAAATCCCAGGCTGTGTGTCTTCCTATAAGCAAGACTTCGTTTCAGGTAAGGGCAGTCACTTGTCATCTCAAATGAACTACATAGTTCACGAAGCTCACACGTTTCTTATCTTAACAGACAAGCATTGGATGTTAGAGGACCAGTGCTTTGTATCAGTTTCAGAAGCAGAGTTGGACTAGATATGGTCCGTATGTGTAGGAAACACCGTTCTTTTGTTCTCAGCACACTCACGTTTCCTGCTGTGTTAGAGACTCCAGAAAACAAGAGCGTGCTTCTCGCTCTAAAGCAGAGTGTGATCCATGGATGAGAACTCTGCTGTGTGTTTCCCTTCAGAGATGGAGTTATATCCCAGGCTCTGTGTCTTACTACAAGCAAGACTTCTTTACAGGTAAGGGCAGTCACTTTTCAGTTCAAAGGAACTACATCATTCTCAAAGCTCATACGTTTCTCATCTTAACTGACAAGCATTGGATGTTAGAGGACCAGTGCTTTGTGTCAGGTTCAGAAACAGATTTGGACTAGATATGGTCCATATGTGTAGGAAACACCGTTCTTTTGTTCTCAGCGCACTCACGTTTCCTGCTGTCTTAGAGACTTTAGAAAGCAAGAGCGTGCTTCTCGCTCTAAAGCAGATTGTGATCCATGGATGAGAACTATGCTGTGTGTTTCCCTTCAGAAATGGAGTTAAATCCCAGGCTCTGAGTCTTCCTACAAGCAAAACTTCGTTTCAGGTAAGGGCAGTCACTTTTCTGCTCTAACGAACTACATCGTTCACGAAGATCACAAGTTTCTCATCTCAACTGACAAGCATTGGATGTTAGAGGACCAGTGCATTGTATCAGGTTCAGAAGCAGATTTGGACTACATATGGTCCATATGTGTAGGAAACACCGTTCTTTTGTTCTGGGCACACTCACATTACCTGCTTTATTAGAGACTCTAGAAAGCAAGAGCGTGCTTCTCGCTCTAAAGCAGAGTGTGATCCATGGATGAGAACTATGCTGTGTGTTTCCCTTCAGAAATGGAGTTAAATCCCAGACTCTGTGTCTTCCTACAAGCAAGACTTCGTGTAAGGTAAGGGCAGTCACTTTTCTGCTCAAACGAACTACATCGTTCATGAAGCTCACACGTTTCCCATCTTAACTGACAAGCATTGGATGTTAGAGGACCAGTGCTTTGTATCAGTTTCAGAAGAAGATTTGGACTACATATGGTCCGTATGTTTACTAAACTCCGTTCTTTTGTTCTGGGCACACTCAGATTTCCTGCTGTATTAGAGACTCTAGAAAGCAAGAGCGTGCTTCTTGCTGTAAAGCAGAGTGTGATCCATGGGTGAGAACTATGCTGTGTGTTTCCCTTCAGAAATGGAGTTAAATCCCAGGCTCTGTGTCTTCCTATAAGCAAGACTTCGTTTCAGGTAAGGGAAGTCACTTGTCATCTCAAACGAACTACATCATTCACGAAGCTCACACGTTTCTTATCTTAACAGACAAGCATTGGATGTTAGAGGACCAGTGCTTTGTATCAGTTTCAGAAGCAGAGTTGGACTAGATATGGTCCGTATGTGTAGGAAACACCGTTCTTTTGTTCTCAGCACACTCACGTTTCCTGCTGTGTTAGAGACTCCAGAAAACAAGAGCATGATTCTCGCTCTAAAGCAGAGTGTGATCCATGGATGAGAACTCTGCTGTGTGTTTCCATTCAGAGATGGAGTTAAATCCCAGGCTCTGTGTCTTACTACAAGCAAGACTTCGTTACAGGTAAGGGCAGTCACTTTTCAGTTCAAAGGAACTACATCATTCCCAAAGCTCATACGTTTCTCATCTTAACTGACAAGCATTGGATGTTAGAGGACCAGTGCTTTGTGTCAGTTTCAGAAACAGATTTGGACTAGATATGGTCCGTATGTGTAGGAAACACCGTTCTTTTGTTCTCAGCACACTCATATTACCTGCTTTGTTAGAGACTCTAGAAAGCAAGAGCGTGCTTCTCGCTCTAAAGCAGATTGTGATCCATGGATGAGAACTCTGCTGTGTGTTTCCATTCAGAGATGGAGTTAAATCCCAGGCTCTGTGTCTTACTACAAGCAAGACTTCGTTACAGGTAAGGGCAGTCACTTTTCAGTTCAAAGGAACTACATCATTCCCAAAGCTCATACGTTTCTCATCTTAACTGACAAGCATTGGATGTTAGAGGACCAGTGCTTTGTGTCAGTTTCAGAAACAGATTTGTACTAGATATGGTCCGTATGTGTAGGAAACACCGTTCTTTTGTTCTCAGCACACTCACATTACCTGCTTTGTTAGAGACTCTGGAAAGCAAGAGCGTGGTTCTCGCTCTAAAGCAGAGTGTGATCCATGGATGAGAACTCTGCTTTGTGTTTCCCTTCAGAGATGGAGTTAAATCCCAGACTCTGTGTCTTCCTACAAGCAAGACTTCGTTTAAGGTAAGGGCAGTCACTTTTCTGCTCAAACGAACTACATCGTTCATGAAGCTCACACCTTTCCCATCTTAACTGACAAGCATTGGATGTTAGAGGACCAGTGCTTTGTATCAGTTTCAGAAGAAGATTTGGACTACATATGGTCCGTATATTTACGAAACTCCGTTCTTTTGTTCTGGGCACACTCAGATTTCCTGCTGTATTAGAGACTCTAGAAAGCAAGAGCGTGCTTCTTGCTGTAAAGCAGAGTGTGATCCATGGGTGAGAACTATGCTGTGTGTTTCCCTTCAGAAATGGAGATAAATCCCAGGCTCTGTGTCTTCCTATAAGCAAGACTTCGTTTCAGGTAAGGGCAGTCACTTTTCAGTTCAAAGGAACTACATCATTCTCAAAGCTCGCACGTTTCTCATCTTAACTGACAAGCAGTGGATGTTAGAGGACCAGTGCTTTGTGTCACTTACAGAAACAGAGTTGGACTAGATATGGTCCGTATGTGTAGGAAACACCGTTCTTTTGTTCTCAGCGCACTCACGTTTCCTGCTGTCTTAGAGACTCTAGAAAGCAAGAGCATGCTTCTTGTTCTAAAGCAGAGTGTGATCAATGGATGAGAACACTGCTGTGTGTTTCACTTCAGAAATGGAGTTAAATCCCAGGCTCTGAGTCTTCCTAAAAGCAAAACTTCGTTTCAGGTAAGGGCACTCACTTTTCTGCTCTAACGAACTACATCGTTCACAAAGATCACACGTTTCTCATCTTAACTGACAAGCATTGGATGTTAGAGGACCAGTGCTTTGTGTCAGTTTCAGAAACAGATTTGGACTAGATATGGTCCATATGTGTAGGAAACACCGTTCTTTTGTTCTCAGCGCACTCACGTTTCCTGCTGTCTTAGAGACTTTAAAAAGCAAGAGCGTGCTTCTCGCTCTAAAGCAGATTGTGATCCATGGATGAGAACTATGCTGTGTGTTTCCCTTCAGAAATGGAGTTAAATCCCAGGCTCTGAGTCTTCCTACAAGCAAAACTTCGTTTCAGGTAAGGGCAGTCACTTTTCTGCTCTAACGAACTACATCGTTCATGAAGATCACAAGTTTCTCATCTCAACTGAGAAGCATTGGATGTTAGAGGACCAGTGCATTGTATCAGGTTCAGAAGCAGATTTGGACTACATATGGTCCATATGTGTAGGAAACACCGTTCTTTTGTTCTGGGCACACTCACATTACCTGCTTTATTAGAGACTCTAGAAAGCAAGAGCGTGCTTCTCGCTCTAAAGCAGAGTGTGATCCATGGATGAGAACTATGCTGTGTGTTTCCCTTCAGAAATGGAGTTAAATCCCAGACTCTGTGTCTTCCTACAAGCAAGACTTCGTGTAAGGTAAGGGCAGTCACTTTTCTGCTCAAACGAACTACATCGTTCATGAAGCTCACACGTTTCCCATCTTAACTGACAAGCATTGGATGTTAGAGGACCAGTGCTTTGTATCAGTTTCAGAAGAAGATTTGGACTACATATGGTCCGTATGTTTACTAAACTCCGTTCTTTTGTTCTGGGCGCACTCAGATTTCCTGCTGTATTAGAGATTCTAGAAAGCAAGAGCGTGCTTCTTGCTGTAAAGCAGAGTGTGATCCATGGGTGAGAACTATGCTGTGTGTTTCCCTTCCGAAATGGAGTTAAATCCCAGGCTCTGTGTCTTCCTATAAGCAAGACTTCGTTTCAGGTAAGGGCAGTCACTTGTCATCTCAAATGAACTACATCATTCACGAAGCTCACACGTTTCTTATCTTAACAGACAAGCATTGGATGTTAGAGGACCAGTGCTTTGTATCAGTTTCAGAAGCAGAGTTGGACTAGATATGGTCCGTATGTGTAGGAAACACCGTTCTTTTGTTCTCAGCACACTCACGTTTCCTGCTGTGTTAGAGACTCCAGAAAACAAGAGCGTGATTCTCGCTCTAAAGCAGAGTGTGATCCATGGATGAGAACTCTGCTGTGTGTTTCCATTCAGAGATGGAGTTAAATCCCAGGCTCTGTGTCTTACTACAAGCAAGACTTCGTTACAGGTAAGGGCAGTCACTTTTCAGTTCAAAGGAACTACATCATTCCCAAAGCTCATACGTTTCTCATCTTAACTGACAAGCATTGGATGTTAGAGGACCAGTGCTTTGTGTCAGTTTCAGAAACAGATTTGGACTAGATATGGTCCGTATGTGTAGGAAACACCGTTCTTTTGTTCTCAGCACACTCACATTACCTGCTTTGTTAGAGACTCTAGAAAGCAAGAGCGTGCTTCTCGCTCTAAAGCAGAGTGTGATCCATGGATGAGAACTATGCTGTGTGTTTCCCTTCAGAAATGGAGTTAAATCCCAGGCTGTGTGTCTTCCTATAAGCAAGACTTCGTTTCAGGTAAGGGCAGTCACTTGTCATCTCAAACGAACTACATAGTTCACGAAGCTCACACGTTTCTTATCTTAACAGACAAGCATTGGATGTTAGAGGACCAGTGCTTTGTATCAGTTTCAGAAGCAGAGTTGGACTAGATATGGTCCGTATGTGTAGGAAACACCGTTCTTTTGTTCTCAGCACACTCACGTTTCCTGCTGTGTTAGAGACTCCAGAAAACAAGAGCGTGCTTCTCGCTCTAAAGCAGAGTGTGATCCATGGATGAGAACTCTGCTGTGTGTTTCCCTTCAGAGATGGAGTTATATCCCAGGTGCTGTGTCTTACTACAAGCAAGACTTCTTTACAGGTAAGGGCAGTCACTTTTCAGTTCAAAGGAACTACATCATTCTCAAAGCTCATAGGTTTCTCATCTTAACTGACAAGCATTGGATGTTAGAGGACCAGTGCTTTTTTCAGGTTCAGAAACAGATTTGGACTAGATATGGTCCATATGTGTAGGAAACACCGTTCTTTTGTTCTCAGCGCACTCACGTTTCCTGCTGTCTTAGAGACTTTAGAAAGCAAGAGCGTGCTTCTCGCTCTAAAGCAGATTGTGATCCATGGATGAGAACTATGCTGTGTGTTTCACTTCAGAAATGGAGTTAAATCCCAGGCTCTGAGTCTTCCTACAAGCAAAACTTCGTTTCAGGTAAGGGCAGTCACTTTTCTGCTCTAACGAACTACATCGTTCACGAAGATCACAAGTTTCTCATCTCAACTGACAAGCATTGGATGTTAGAGGACCAGTGCATTGTATCAGGTTCAGAAGCAGATTTGGACTACATATGGTCCATATGTGTAGGAAACACCGTTCTTTTGTTCTGGGCACACTCACATTACCTGCTTTATTAGAGACTCTAGAAAGCAAGAGCGTGCTTCTCGCTCTAAAGCAGATTGTGATCCATGGATGAGAACTATGCTGTGTGTTTCCCTTCAGAAATGGAGTTAAATCCCAGACTCTGTGTCTTCCTACAAGCAAGAATTCATTTAAGTAAGGGCAGTCACTTTTGTGCTCAAACGAACTACATCGTTCATGAAGCTCACATGTTTCCCATCTTAACTGACAAGCATTGGATGTTAGAGGACCAGTGCTTTGTATCAGTTTCAGAAGCAGAGTTGGACTAGATATGGTCTGTATGTGTAGGAAACACCGTTCTTTTGTTCTCAGCACACTCATGTTTCCTGCTGTGTTAGAGACTCCAGAAAACAAGAGCGTGCTTCTTGCTCTAAAGTAGAGTGTGATCCATAGATGAGAACTCTGCTGTGTGTTTCCCTTCAGAGATGGAGTAAAATCCCAGGCTCTGTGTCTTACTACAAGCAAGACTTCGTTACAGGTAAGGGCAGTCACTTTTCAGTTCAAAGGAACTACATCATTCTCAAAGCTCATACGTTTCTCATCTGAACTGACACGCATTGGATGTTAGAGGACCAGTGCTTTGTGTCAGTTTCAGAAACAGAGTTGGACTAGATATGGTCCGTATGTGTAGGAAACACCGTTCTTTTGTTCTCAGCGCACTCACATTTCCTGGTCTCTTAGAGACTTTAGAAAGCAAGAGCGTGCTTCTCGCTCTAAAGCAGATTGTGATCCATGGATGAGAACTATGCTTTGTGTTTCCCTTCAGAAATGGAGTTAAATCCCAGACTCTGTGTCTTCCTACAAGCAAGACTTCGTTTAAGGTAAGGGCAGTCACTTTTCTGCTCAAACGAACTACATCGTTCATGAAGCTCACCCGTTTCCCATCTTAACTGACAAGCATTGGATGTTAGAGGACCAGTGCTTTGTATCAGTTTCAGAAGAAGATTGGGACTACATATGGTCCGTATGTTTATAAAACACCGTTCTTTTGTTCTGGGCACACTCAGATTTCCTGCTTTATTAGAGACTCTAGATAGCAAGAGCGTGCTTCTTGCTGTAAAGCAGAATGTGATCCATGGGTGAGAACTATGCTGTGTGTTTCCCTTCAGAAATGGTGTTAAATCCCTGGCTCTGTGTCTTCCTATAAGCAAGACTTCGTTTCAGGTAAGGGCAGTCACTTGTCATCTCAAACGAACTACATCGTTCACGAAGCTCACACGTTTCTTATCTTAACAGACAAGCATTGGATGTTAGAGGACCAGTGCTTTGTATCAGTTTCAGAAGCAGAGTTGGACTAGATATGGTCCGTATGTGTAGGAAACACCGTTCTTTTGTTCTCAGCACACTCACGTTTCCTGCTGTGTTAGAGACTCCAGAAAACAAGAGCGTGCTTCTCGCTCTAAAGCAGAGTGTGATCCATGGATGAGAACTCTGCTGTGTGTTTCCCTTCAGAGATGGAGTTATATCCCAGGCGCTGTGTCTTACTACAAGCAAGACTTCTTTACAGGTAAGGGCAGTCACTTTTCAGTTCAAAGGAACTACATCATTCTCAAAGCTCATACGTTTCTCATCTTAACTGACAAGCATTGGATGTTAGAGGACCAGTGCTTTGTGTCAGTTTCAGAAACAGATTTGGACTAGATATGGTCCATATGTGTAGGAAACACCGTTCTTTTGTTCTCAGCGCACTCACGTTTCCTGCTGTCTTAGAGACTTTAGAAAGCAAGTGCGTGCTTCTCGCTCTAAAGCAGATTGTGATCCATGGATGAGAACTATGCTGTGTGTTTCCCTTCAGAAATGGAGTTAAATCCCAGGCTCTGAGTCTTCCTACAAGCAAAACTTCGTTTCAGGTAAGGGCAGTCACTTTTCTGCTCTAACGAACTACATCGTTCATGAAGATCACAAGTTTCTCATCTCAAATGACAAGCATTGGATGTTAGAGGACCAGTGCATTGTATCAGGTTCAGAAGCAGATTTGGACTACATATGGTCCATATGTGTAGGAAACACCGTTCTTTTGTTCTGGGCACACTCACATTACCTGCTTTATTAGAGACTCTAGAAAGCAAGAGCGTGCTTCTCGCTCTAAAGCAGAGTGTGATCCATGGATGAGAACTATGCTGTGTGTTTCCCTTCAGAAATGGAGTTAAATCCCAGACTCTGTGTCTTCCTACAAGCAAGACTTCGTTTAAGGTAAGGGCAGTCACTTTTCTGCTCAAATGAACTACATCGTTCATGAAGCTCACACGTTTCCCATCTTAACTGACAAGCATTGGATGTTAGAGGACCAGTGCTTTGTATCAGTTTCAGAAGAAGATTTGGACTACATATGGTCCGTATGTTTACTAAACTCCGTTCTTTTGTTCTGGGCACACTCAGATTTCCTGCTGTATTAGAGACTCTAGAAAGCAAGAGCGTGCTTCTTGCTGTAAAGCAGAGTGTGATCCATGGGTGAGAACTATGCTGTGTGTTTCCCTTCAGAAATGGAGTTAAATCCCAGGCTCTGTGTCTTCCTATAAGCAAGACTTCGTTTCAGGTAAGGGCAGTCACTTGTCATCTCAAACGAACTACATCATTCACGAAGCTCACACGTTTCTTATCTTAACAGACAAGCATTGGAAGTTAGAGGACCAGTGCTTTGTATCAGTTTCAGAAGCAGAGTTGGACTAGATATGGTCTGTATGTGTAGGAAACACCGTTCTTTTGTTCTCAGCACACTCACGTTTCCTGCTGTGTTAGAGACTCCAGAAAACAAGAGCGTGATTCTCGCTCTAAAGCAGAGTGTGATCCATGGATGAGAACTCTGCTGTGTGTTTCCATTCAGAGATGGAGTTAAATCCCAGGCTCTGTGTCTTACTACAAGCAAGACTTCGTTACAGGTAAGGGCAGTCCCTTTTCAGTTCAAAGGAACTACATCATTCCCAAAGCTCATACGTTTCTCATCTTAACTGACAAGCATTGGATGTTAGAGGACCAGTGCTTTGTGTCAGTTTCAGAAACAGATTTGGACTAGATATGGTCCGTATGTGTAGGAAACACCGTTCTTTTGTTCTCAGCACACTCACATTACCTGCTTTGTTAGAGACTCTAGAAAGCAAGAGCGTGCTTCTCACTCTAAAGCAGAGTGTGATCCATGGATGAGAACTCTGCTTTGTGTTTCCCTTCAGAGATGGAGTTAAATCCCAGACTCTGTGTCTTCCTACAAGCAAGACTTCGTTTAAGGTAAGGGCAGTCACTTTTCTGCTCAAACGAACTACATCGTTCATGAAGCTCACACGTTTCCCATCTTAACTGACAAGCATTGGATGTTAGAGGACCAGTGCTTTGTATCAGTTTCAGAAGAAGATTTGGACTACATATGGTCCGTATGTTTACGAAACTCCGTTCTTTTGTTCTGGGCACACTCAGATTTCCTGCTGTATTAGAGACTCTAGAAAGCAAGAGCGTGCTTCTTGCTGTAAAGCAGAGTGTGATCCATGGGTGAGAACTATGCTGTGTGTTTCCCTTCAGAAATGGAGTTAAATCCCAGGCTCTGTGTCTTCCTATAAGCAAGACTTCGATTCAGGTAAGGGCAGTCACTTGTCATCTCAAACGAACTACATCATTCACGAAGCTCACACGTTTCTTATCTTAACAGACAAGCATTGCATGTTAGAGGACCAGTGCTTTGTATCAGTTTCATAAGCAGAGTTGGACTAGATATGGCACGTATGTGTAGGAAACACCATTCTTTTGTTCTCAGCGCACTCACATATCCTGCTGTCTTAGAGACTTTAGAAAGCAAGAGCGTGCTTCTCGCTCTAAAGCAGATTGTGATCCATGGATGAGAACTATGCTGTGTGTTTCCCTTCAGAAATGGATTTAAATCCCAGACTCTGTGTCTTCCTACAAGCAAGAATTCGTTTAAGTAAGGGCAGTCACTTTTGTGCTCAAACGAACTACATCGTTCATAAAGCTCACATGTTTCCCATCTTAACTGACAAGCATTGGATGTTAGAGGACCAGTGCTTTGTATCAGTTTCAGAAGCAGAGTTGGACTAGATATGGTCTGTATGTGTAGGAAACACCGTTCTTTTGTTCTCAGCGCACTCACGTTTCCTGCTGTCTTAGAGACTCTAGAAAGCAAGAGCATGCTTCTTGTTCTAAAGCAGAGTGTGATCAATGGATGAGAACACTGCTGTGTGTTTCACTTCAGAAATGGAGTTAAATCCCAGGCTCTGAGTCTTCCTAAAAGCAAAACTTCGTTTCAGGTAAGGGCACTCACTTTTCTGCTCTAACGAACTACATCGTTCACAAAGATCACACGTTTCTCATCTTAACTGACAAGCATTGGATGTTAGAGGACCAGTGCATTGTATCAGGTTCAGAAGCAGATTTGGACTACATATGGTCCATTTGTGTAGGAAAAACCGTTCTTTTGTTCTGGGCACACTCACATTACCTGCTTTATTAGAGACTCTAGAAAGCAAGAGCGTGCTTCTCGCTCTAAAGCAGAGTGTGATCCATGGATGAGAACTATGCTTTGTGTTTCCCTTCAGAAATGGAGTTAAATCGCAGACTCTGTGTCTTCCTACAAGCAAGACTTCGTTTAAGGTAAGGGCAGTCCCTTTTCTGCTCAAACGAACTACATCGTTCATGAAGCTCACACGTTTCCCATCTTAACTGACAAGCATTGGATGTTAGAGGACCAGTGCTTTTTATCAGTTTCAGAAGAAGATTTGGACTACATATGGTCCGTATGTTTACCAAACTCCGTTCTTTTGTTCTGGGCACACTCAGATTTCCTGCTTATTAGAGACTCTAGAAAGCAAGAGCGTGCTTCTTGCTGTAAAGCAGAGTGTGATCCATGGGTGAGAACTATGCTGTGTGTTTCCCTTCAGAAATGGAGTTAAATCCCAGGCTCTGTGTCTTCCTATAAGCAAGACTTCGTTTCAGGTAAGGGCAGTCACTTGTCATCTCAAACGAACTACATCATTCACGAAGCTCACACGTTTCTTATCTTAACAGACAAGCATTGGATGTTAGAGGACCAGTGCTTTGTATCAGTTTCAGAAGCAGAGTTGGACTAGATATGGTCCGTATGTGTAGGAAACACCGTTCTTTTGTTCTCAGCACACTCACTTTTCCTGCTGTGTTAGAGACTCCAGAAAACAAGAGCGTGCTTCTCGCTCTAAAGCAGAGTGTGATCCATGGATGAGAACTCTGCTGTGTGTTTCCCTTCAGAGATGGAATTAAATCCCAGGCTCTGTGTCTTCCTACAAGCAAGAATTCGTTTAAGGTAAGGGCAGTCACTTTTCAGTTCAAAGGAACTACATCATTCTCAAAGCTCACACGTTTCTCATCTTAACTGACAAGCATTGGATTTTAGAGGACCAGTGCTTTGTGTCAGTTTCAGAAACAGAGTTGGACTAGATATGGTCCGTATGTGTAGGAAACACCGTTCTTTTGTTCTCAGCGCACTCACGTTTCCTGGTCTCTTAGAGACTTTAGAAAGCAAGAGCATGCTTCTCGCTCTAAAGCAGATTGTGATCCATGGATGAGAACTATGCTGTGTGTTTCCCTTCAGAAATGGAGTTAAATCCCAGACTCTGTGTCTTCCTACAAGCAAGACTTCGTTTAAGGTAAGGGCAGTCACTTTTATGCTCAAACGAACTACATCGTTCATGAAGCTCACACGTTTCCCATCTTAACTGACAAGCATTGGATGTTAGAGGACCAGTGCTTCTTATCAGTTTCAGAAGAAGATTTGGACTACATATGGTCCATATGTTTACGAAACTCCGTTCTTTTGTTCTGGGCACACTCAGATTTCCTGCTGTATTAGAGAATCTAGAAAGCAAGAGCGTGCTTCTTGCTGTAAAGCAGAGTGTGATCCATGGGTGAGAACTATGCTGTGTGTTTCCCTTCAGAAAGGGAGTTAAATCCCAGGCTCTGTGTCTTCCTATAAGCAAGACTTCTTTACAGGTAAGGGCAGTCACTTTTCAGTTCAAAGGAACTACATCATTCTCAAAGCTCATACGTTTCTCATCTTAACTGACAAGCATTGGATGTTAGAGGACCAGTGCTTTGTGTCAGTTTCAGAAACAGATTTGGACTAGATATGGTCCATATGTGTAGGAAACACCGTTCTTTTGTTCTCAGTGCACTCACGTTTCCTGCTGTCTTAGAGACTTTAGAAAGCAAGAGCGTGCTTCTCGCTCTAAAGCAGATTGTGATCCATGGATGAGAACTATGCTGTGTGTTTCCCTTCAGAAATGGAGTTAAATCCCAGGCTCTGAGTCTTCCTACAAGCAAAACTTCGTTTCAGGTATGGGCAGTCACTTTTCTGCTCTAACGAACTACATCGTTCACAAAGATCACAAGTTTCTCATCTCAACTGACAAGCATTGGATGTTAGAGGACCAGTGCTTTGTATCAGGTTCAGAAGCAGATTTGGACTACATATGGTCCATATGTGTAGGAAACACCGTTCTTTTGTTCTGGGCACACTCACATTACCTGCTTTATTAGAGACTCTAGAAAGCAAGAGCGTGCTTCTCGCTCTAAAGCAGAGTGTGATCCATGGATGAGAACTATGCTTTGTGTTTCCCTTCAGAAATGGAGTTAAATCCCAGACTCTGTGTCTTCCTACAAGCAAGACTTCGTTTAAGGTAAGGGCAGTCACTTTTCTGCTCAAACGAACTACATCGTTCATGAAGCTCACACGTTTCCCATCTTAACTGACAAGCATTGGATGTTAGAGGACCAGTGCTTTTTATCAGTTTCAGAAGAAGATTTGGACTACATATGGTCCGTATGTTTACCAAACTCCGTTCTTTTTTTCTGGGCACACTCAGATTTCCTGCTGTATTAGAGACTCTAGAAAGCAAGAGCGTGCTTCTTGCTGTAAAGCAGAGTGTGATCCATGGGTGAGAACTATGCTGTGTGTTTCCCTTCAGAAATGGAGTTAAATCCCAGGCTCTGTGTCTTCCTATAAGCAAGACTTCGATTCAGGTAAGGGCAGTCACTTGTCATCTCAAACGAACTACATCATTCACGAAGCTCACACGTTTCTTATCTTAACAGACAAGCATTGGATGTTAGAGGACCAGTGCTTTGTATCAGTTTCAGAAGCAGAGTTGGACTAGATATGGTCCGTATGTGTAGGAAACACCGTTCTTTTGTTCTCAGCACACTCACGTTTCCTGCTGTGTTAGAGACTCCAGAAAACAAGAGCGTGCTTCTCGCTCTAAAGCAGAGTGTGATCCATGGATGAGAACTCTGCTGTGTGTTTCCCTTCAGAGATGGAGTTATATCCCAGGTGCTGTGTCTTACTACAAGCAAGACTTCTTTACAGGTAAGGGCAGTCACTTTTCAGTTCAAAGGATCTACATCATTCTCAAAGCTCATACGTTTCTCATCTTAACTGACAAGCATTGGATGTTAGAGGACCAGTGCTTTGTGTCAGTTTCAGAAACAGATTTGGACTAGATATGGTCCATATGTGTAGGAAAAACCGTTCTTTTGTTCTCAGCGCACTCACGTTTCCTGCTGTCTTAGAGACTTTAGAAAGCAAGTGCGTGCTTCTCGCTCTAAAGCAGATTGTGATCCATGGATGAGAACTATGCTGTGTGTTTCCCTTCAGAAATGGAGTTAAATCCCAGGCTCTGAGTCTTCCTACAAGCAAAACTTCGTTTCAGGTAAGGGCAGTCACTTTTCTGCTCTAACGAACTACATCGTTCATGAAGATCACAAGTTTCTCATCTCAAATGACAAGCATTGGATGTTAGAGGACCAGTGCATTGTATCAGGTTCAGAAGCAGATTTGGACTACATATGGTCCATATGTGTAGGAAACACCGTTCTTTTGTTCTGGGCACACTCACATTACCTGCTTTATTAGAGACTCTAGAAAGCAAGAGCGTGCTTCTCGCTCTAAAGCAGAGTGTGATCCATGGATGAGAACTATGCTGTGTGTTTCCCTTCAGAAATGGAGTTAAATCCCAGACTCTGTGTCTTCCTACAAGCAAGACTTCGTTTAAGGTAAGGGCAGTCACTTTTCTGCTCAAATGAACTACATCGTTCATGAAGCTCACACGTTTCCCATCTTAACTGACAAGCATTGGATGTTAGAGGACCAGTGCTTTGTATCAGTTTCAGAAGAAGATTTGGACTACATATGGTCCGTATGTTTACTAAACTCCGTTCTTTTGTTCTGGGCACACTCAGATTTCCTGCTGTATTAGAGACTCTAGAAAGCAAGAGCGTGCTTCTTGCTGTAAAGCAGAGTGTGATCCATGGGTGAGAACTATGCTGTGTGTTTCCCTTCAGAAATGGAGTTAAATCCCAGGCTCTGTGTCTTCCTATAAGCAAGACTTCGTTTCAGGTAAGGGCAGTCACTTGTCATCTCAAACGAACTACATCATTCACGAAGCTCACACGTTTCTTATCTTAACAGACAAGCATTGGATGTTAGAGGACCAGTGCTTTGTATCAGTTTCAGAAGCAGAGTTGGACTAGATATGGTCCGTATGTGTAGGAAACACCGTTCTTTTGTTCTCAGCACACTCACGTTTCCTGCTGTGTTAGAGACTCCAGAAAACAAGAGCGTGATTCTCGCTCTAAAGCAGAGTGTGATCCATGGATGAGAACTCTGCTGTGTGTTTCCCTTCAGAGATGGAGTTAAATCCCAGGCTCTGTGTCTTACTACAAGCAAGACTTCGTTACAGGTAAGGGCAGTCACTTTTCAGTTCAAAGGAACTACATCATTCCCAAAGCTCATACGTTTCTCATCTTAACTGACAAGCATTGGATGTTAGAGGACCAGTGCTTTGTGTCAGTTTCAGAAACAGATTTGGACTAGATATGGTCCGTATGTGTAGGAAACACCGTTCTTTTGTTCTCAGCACACTCACATTACCTGCTTTGTTAGAGACTCTAGAAAGCAAGAGCGTGCTTCTCGCTCTAAAGCAGAGTGTGATCCATGGATGAGAACTCTGCTTTGTGTTTCCCTTCAGAGATGGAGTTAAATCCCAGACTCTGTGTCTTCCTACAAGCAAGACTTCGTTTAAGGTAAGGGCAGTCACTTTTCTGCTCAAACGATCTACATCGTTCATGAAGCTCACACCTTTCCCATCTTAACTGACAAGCATTGGATGTTAGAGGACCAGTGCTTTGTATCAGTTTCAGAAGAAGATTTGGACTACATATGGTCCGTATGTTTACGAAACTCCGTTCTTTTGTTCTGGGCACACTCAGATTTCCTGCTGTATTAGAGACTCTAGAAAGCAAGAGCGTGCTTCTTGCTGTAAAGCAGAGTGTGATCCATGGGTGAGAACTATGCTGTGTGTTTCCCTTCAGAGATGGAGTTAAATCCCAGGCTCTGTGTCTTACTACAAGCAAGACTTCGTTACAGGTAAGGGCAGTCACTTTTCAGTTCAAAGGAACTACATCATTCTCAAAGCTCGCACGTTTCTCATCTTAACTGACAAGCAGTGGATGTTAGAGGACCAGTGCTTTGTGTCACTTACAGAAACAGAGTTGGACTAGATATGGTCTGTATGTGTAGGAAACACCGTTCTTTTGTTCTCAGCGCACTCACGTTTCCTGCTGTCTTAGAGACTCTAGAAAGCAAGAGCATGCTTCTTGTTCTAAAGCAGAGTGTGATCAATGGATGAGAACACTGCTGTGTGTTTCACTTCAGAAATGGAGTTAAATCCCAGGCTCTGAGTCTTCCTAAAAGCAAAACTTCGTTTCAGGTAAGGGCACTCACTTTTCTGCTCTAACGAACTACATCGTTCACAAAGATCACACGTTTCTCATCTTAACTGACAAGCATTGGATGTTAGAGGACCAGTGCATTGTATCAGGTTCAGAAGCAGATTTGGACTACATATGGTCCATTTGTTTAGGAAAAACCGTTCTTTTGTTCTGGGCACACTCACATTACCTGCTTTATTAGAGACTCTAGAAAGCAAGAGCGTGCTTCTCGCTCTAAAGCAGAGTGTGATCCATGGATGAGAACTATGCTTTGTGTTTCCCTTCAGAAATGGAGTTAAATCGCAGACTCTGTGTCTTCCTACAAGCAAGACTTCGTTTAAGGTAAGGGCAGTCACTTTTCTGCTCAAACGAACTACATCGTTCATGAAGCTCACACGTTTCCCATCTTAACTGACAAGCATTGGATGTTAGAGGACCAGTGCTTTTTATCAGTTTCAGAAGAAGATTTGGACTACATATGGTCCGTATGTTTACCAAACTCCGTTCTTTTGTTCTGGGCACACTCAGATTTCCTGCTTATTAGAGACTCTAGAAAGCAAGAGCGTGCTTCTTGCTGTAAAGCAGAGTGTGATCCATGGGTGAGAACTATGCTGTGTGTTTCCCTTCAGAAATGGAGTTAAATCCCAGGCTCTGTGTCTTCCTATAAGCAAGACTTCGTTTCAGGTAAGGGCAGTCACTTGTCATCTCAAACGAACTACATCATTCACGAAGCTCACACGTTTCTTATCTTAACAGACAAGCATTGGATGTTAGAGGACCAGTGCTTTGTATCAGTTTCAGAAGCAGAGTTGGACTAGATATGGTCCGTATGTGTAGGAAACACCGTTCTTTTGTTCTCAGCACACTCACTTTTCCTGCTGTGTTAGAGACTCCAGAAAACAAGAGCGTGCTTCTCGCTCTAAAGCAGAGTGTGATCCATGGATGAGAACTCTGCTGTGTGTTTCCCTTCAGAGATGGAATTAAATCCCAGGCTCTGTGTCTTCCTACAAGCAAGAATTCGTTTAAGGTAAGGGCAGTCACTTTTCAGTTCAAAGGAACTACATCATTCTCAAAGCTCACACGTTTCTCATCTTAACTGACAAGCATTGGATTTTAGAGGACCAGTGCTTTGTGTCAGTTTCAGAAACAGAGTTGGACTAGATATGGTCCCTATGTGTAGGAAACACCGTTCTTTTGTTCTCAGCGCACTCACGTTTCCTGGTCTCTTAGAGACTTTAGAAAGCAAGAGCATGCTTCTCGCTCTAAAGCAGATTGTGATCCATGGATGAGAACTATGCTGTGTGTTTCCCTTCAGAAATGGAGTTAAATCCCAGGCTCTGTGTCTTCGTATAAGCAAGACTTCGTTTCAGGTAAGGGCAGTCACTTGTCATCTCAAACAAACTACATCGTTCACGAAGCTCACACGTTTCTTATCTTAACAGACAAGCATTGGATGTTAGAGGACCAGTGCTTTGTATCAGTTTCAGAAGCAGAGTTGGACTAGATATGGTCCGTATGTGTAGGAAACACCGTTCTATTGTTCTCAGCACACTCACGTTTCCTGCTGTGTTAGAAACTCCAGAAAACAAGAGCGTGCTTCTCGCTCTAAATCAGAGTGTGATCCATGGATGAGAACTCTGCTGTGTGTTTCCCTTCAGAGATGGAGTTATATCCCAGGCTCTGTGTCTTACTACAAGCAAGACTTCTTTACAGGTAAGGGCAGTCACTTTTCAGTTCAAAGGAACTACATCATTCTCAAAGCTCATACGTTTCTCATCTTAACTGACAAGCATTGGATGTTAGAGGACCAGTGCTTTGTGTCAGTTTCAGAAACAGATTTGGACTAGATATGGTCCATATGTGTAGGAAACACCGTTCTTTTGTTCTCAGTGCACTCACGTTTCCTGCTGTCTTAGAGACTTTAGAAAGCAAGAGCGTGCTTCTCGCTCTAAAGCAGATTGTGATCCATGGATGAGAACTATGCTGTGTGTTTCCCTTCAGAAATGGAGTTAAATCCCAGGCTCTGAGTCTTCCTACAAGCAAAACTTCGTTTCAGGTATGGGCAGTCACTTTTCTGCTCTAACGAACTACATCGTTCACGAAGATCACAAGTTTCTCATCTCAACTGACAAGCATTGGATGTTATAGGACCAGTGCATTGTATCAGGTTCAGAAGCAGATTTGGACTACATATGGTCCATATGTGTAGGAAACACCGTTCTTTTGTTCTGGGCACACTCACATTACCTGCTTTATTAGAAACTCTAGAAAGCAAGAGCGTGCTTCTCGCTCTAAAGCAGAGTGTGATCCATGGATGAGAACTATGCTTTGTGTTTCCCTTCAGAAATGGAGTTAAATCCCAGACTCTGTGTCTTCCTACAAGCAAGACTTCGTTTAAAGTAAGGGCAGTCACTTTTCTGCTCAAACGAACTACATCGTTCATGAAGCTCACACGTTTCCCATCTTAACTGAAAAGCATTGGATGTTAGAGGACCAGTGCTTTGTATCAGTTTCAGAAGCAGAGTTGGACTAGATATGGTCCGTATGTGTAGGAAACACCGTTCTTTTGTTCTCAGCGCACTCACGTATCCTGCTGTCTTAGAGACTTTAGAAAGCAAGAGCGTGCTTCTCGCTCTAAAGCAGATTGTGATCCATGGATGAGAACTATGCTGTGTTTTTCCCTTCAGAAATGGATTTAAATCCCAGACTCTTTGTCTTCCTACAAGCAAGAATTCGTTTAAGTAAGGGCAGTCACTTTTGTGCTCAAACGAACTACATCATTCATAAAGCTCACATGTTTCCCATCTTAACTGACAAGCATTGGATGTTAGAGGACCAGTGCTTTGTATCAGTTTCAGAAGCAGAGTTGGACTAGATATGGTCCGTATGTGTAGGAAACACCGTTCTTTTGTTCTCCCAGCACACTCATGTTTCCTGCTGTGTTAGAGACTCCACAAAACAAGAGCGTGCTTCTTGCTCTAAAGCAGAGTGTGATCCATAGATGAGAACTCTGCTGTGTGTTTCCCTTCAGAGATGGAGTTAAATCCCAGGCTCTGTGTCTTACTACAAGCAAGACTTCGTTACAGGTAAGGGCAGTCACTTTTCAGTTCAAAGGAACTAAATCATTCTCAAAGCTCACACGTTTCTCATCTTAACTGACACGCATTGGATGTTAGAGGACCAGTGCTTTGTGTCAGTTTCAGAAACAGAGTTGGACTAGATATGGTCCGTATGTGTAGGAAACACCGTTCTTTTGTTCTCAGCACACTCACATTTCCTGGTCTCTTAGAGACTATAGAAAGCAAGAGCGTGCTTCTCGCTCTAAAGCAGATTGTGATCCATGGATGAGAACTATGCTGTGTGTTTCCCTTCAGAAATGGAGTTAAATCCCAGACTCTGTGTCTTCCTACAAGCAAGACTTCGTTTAAGGTAAGGGCAGTCACTTTTCTGCTCAAACGAACTACATCGTTCATGAAGCTCACCCGTTTCCCATCTTCACTGACAAGCATTGGATGTTAGAGGACCAGTGCTTTCTATCAGTTTCAGAAGAAGATTTGGACTACATATGGTCCGTATGTTTACGAAACTCCGTTCTTTTGTTCTGGGCACACTCAGATTTCCTGCTGTATTAGAGACTCTAGAAAGCAAGAGCGTGCTTCTTGCTGTAAAGCAGAGTGTGATCCATGGGTGAGAACTATGCTGTGTGTTTCCCTTCAGAAATGGAGTTAAATCCCAGGCTCTGTGTCTTCCTATAAGCAAGACTTCGTTTCAGGTAAGGGCAGTCACTTGTCATCTCAAACGAACTACATCGTTCACGAAGCTCACACGTTTCTTATCTTAACAGACAAGCATTGGATGTTAGAGGACCAGTGCTTTGTATCAGTTTCAGAAGCAGAGTTGGACTAGATATGGTCCGTATGTGTAGGAAACACCTTTCTTTTGTTCTCACCACACTCACGTTTCCTGCTGTGTTAGAGACTCCAGAAAACAAGAGCGTGCTTCACGCTCTAAAGCAGAGTGTGATCCATGGATGAGAACTCTGCTGTGTGTTTCCCTTCAGAGATGGAGTTATATCCCAGGCTCTGTGTCTTACTACAAGCAAGACTTCTTTACAGGTAAGGGCAGTCATTTTTCAGTTCAAAGGAACTACATCATTCTCAAAGCTCATACGTTTCTCATCTTAACTGACAAGCATTGGGTGTTAGAGGACCAGTGCTTTGTGTCAGTTTCAGAAACAGATTTGGACTAGATATGGTCCATATGTGTAGGAAACACCGTTCTTTTGTTCTCAGCGCACTCACGTTTCCTGCTGTCTTAGAGACTTTAGAAAGCAAGAGCGTGCTTCTCGCTCTAAAGCAGATTGTCATCCATGGATGAGAACTATGCTGTGTGTTTCCCTTCAGAAATGGAGTTAAATCCCAGACTCTGTGTCTTACTACAAGCAAGACTTCGTTTAAGGTAAGGGCAGTCACTTTTCTGCTCTAACGAACTACATCGTTCATGAAGCTCACCCGTTTCCCATCTTAACTGACAAGCATTGGATGTTAGAGGACCAGTGCTTTGTATCAGTTTCAGAAGAAGATTGGGACTACATATGGTCCGTATGTTTATAAAACACCGTTCTTTTGTTCTGGGCACACTCAGATTTCCTGCTTTATTAGAGACTCTAGATAGCAAGAGCGTGCTTCTTGCTGTAAAGCAGAATGTGATCCATGGGTGAGAACTATGCTGTGTGTTTCCCTTCAGAAATGGTGTTAAATCCCTGGCTCTGTGTCTTCCTATAAGCAAGACTTCGTTTCAGGTAAGGGCAGTCACTTGTCATCTCAAACGAACTACATCGTTCACGAAGCTCACACGTTTCTTATCTTAACAGACAAGCATTGGATGTTAGAGGACCAGTGCTTTGTATCAGTTTCAGAAGCAGAGTTGGACTAGATATGGTCCGTATGTGTAGGAAACACCGTTCTTTTGTTCTCAGCACACTCACGTTTCCTGCTGTGTTAGAGACTCCAGAAAACAAGAGCGTGCTTCTCGCTCTAAAGCAGAGTGTGATCCATGGATGAGAACTCTGCTGTGTGTTTCCCTTCAGAGATGGAGTTATATCCCAGGCGCTGTGTCTTACTACAAGCAAGACTTCTTTACAGGTAAGGGCAGTCACTTTTCAGTTCAAAGGAACTACATCATTCTCAAAGCTCATACGTTTCTCATCTTAACTGACAAGCATTGGATGTTAGAGGACCAGTGCTTTGTGTCAGTTTCAGAAACAGATTTGGACTAGATATGGTCCATATGTGTAGGAAACACCGTTCTTTTGTTCTCAGCGCACTCACGTTTCCTGCTGTCTTAGAGACTTTAGAAAGCAAGTGCGTGCTTCTCGCTCTAAAGCAGATTGTGATCCATGGATGAGAACTATGCTGTGTGTTTCCCTTCAGAAATGGAGTTAAATCCCAGGCTCTGAGTCTTCCTACAAGCAAAACTTCGTTTCAGGTAAGGGCAGTCACTTTTCTGCTCTAACGAACTACATCGTTCATGAAGATCACAAGTTTCTCATCTCAAATGACAAGCATTGGATGTTAGAGGACCAGTGCATTGTATCAGGTTCAGAAGCAGATTTGGACTACATATGGTCCATATGTGTAGGAAACACCGTTCTTTTGTTCTGGGCACACTCACATTACCTGCTTTATTAGAGACTCTAGAAAGCAAGAGCGTGCTTCTCGCTCTAAAGCAGAGTGTGATCCATGGATGAGAACTATGCTGTGTGTTTCCCTTCAGAAATGGAGTTAAATCCCAGACTCTGTGTCTTCCTACAAGCAAGACTTCGTTTCAGGTAAGGGCAGTCACTTGTCATCTCAAACGAACTACATCATTCACGAAGCTCACACGTTTCTTATCTTAACAGACAAGCATTGGATGTTAGAGGACCAGTGCTTTGTATCAGTTTCAGAAGCAGAGTTGGACTAGATATGGTCTGTATGTGTAGGAAACACCGTTCTTTTGTTCTCAGCACACTCACGTTTCCTGCTGTGTTAGAGACTCCAGAAAACAAGAGCGTGATTCTCGCTCTAAAGCAGAGTGTGATCCATGGATGAGAACTCTGCTGTGTGTTTCCATTCAGAGATGGAGTTAAATCCCAGGCTCTGTGTCTTACTACAAGCAAGACTTCGTTACAGGTAAGGGCAGTCACTTTTCAGTTCAAAGGAACTACATCATTCCCAAAGCTCATACGTTTCTCATCTTAACTGACAAGCATTGGATGTTAGAGGACCAGTGCTTTGTGTCAGTTTCAGAAACAGATTTGGACTAGATATGGTCCGTATGTGTAGGAAACACCGTTCTTTTGTTCTCAGCACACTCACATTACCTGCTTTGTTAGAGACTCTAGAAAGCAAGAGCGTGCTTCTCACTCTAAAGCAGAGTGTGATCCATGGAAGAGAACTCTGCTTTGTGTTTCCCTTCAGAGATGGAGTTAAATCCCAGACTCTGTGTCTTCCTACAAGCAAGACTTCGTTTAAGGTAAGGGCAGTCACTTTTCTGCTCAAACGAACTACATCGTTCATGAAGCTCACACGTTTCCCATCTTAACTGACAAGCATTGGATGTTAGAGGACCAGTGCTTTGTATCAGTTTCAGAAGAAGATTTGGACTACATATGGTCCGTATGTTTACGAAACTCCGTTCTTTTGTTCTGGGCACACTCAGATTTCCTGCTGTATTAGAGACTCTAGAAAGCAAGAGCGTGCTTCTTGCTGTAAAGCAGAGTGTGATCCATGGGTGAGAACTATGCTGTGTGTTTCCCTTCAGAAATGGAGTTAAATCCCAGGCTCTGTGTCTTCCTATAAGCAAGACTTCGATTCAGGTAAGGGCAGTCACTTGTCATCTCAAACGAACTACATCATTCACGAAGCTCACACGTTTCTTATCTTAACAGACAAGCATTGGATGTTAGAGGACCAGTGCTTTGTATCAGTTTCATAAGCAGAGTTGGACTAGATATGGCACGTATGTGTAGGAAACACCATTCTTTTGTTCTCAGCGCACTCACATATCCTGCTGTCTTAGAGACTTTAGAAAGCAAGAGCGTGCTTCTCGCTCTAAAGCAGATTGTGATCCATGGATGAGAACTATGCTGTGTGTTTCCCTTCAGAAATGGATTTAAATCCCAGACTCTGTGTCTTCCTACAAGCAAGAATTCGTTGAAGTAAGGGCAGTCACTTTTGTGCTCAAACGAACTACATCGTTCATAAAGCTCACATGTTTCCCATCTTAACTGACAAGCATTGGATGTTAGAGGACCAGTGCTTTGTATCAGTTTCAGAAGCAGAGTTGGACTAGATATGGTCTGTATGTGTAGGAAACACCGTTCTTTTGTTCTCAGCGCACTCACGTTTCCTGCTGTCTTAGAGACTCTAGAAAGCAAGAGCATGCTTCTTGTTCTAAAGCAGAGTGTGATCAATGGATGAGAACACTGCTGTGTGTTTCACTTCAGAAATGGAGTTAAATCCCAGGCTCTGAGTCTTCCTGAAAGCAAAACTTCGTTTCAGGTAAGGGCACTCACTTTTCTGCTCTAACGAACTACATCGTTCACAAAGATCACACGTTTCTCATCTTAACTGACAAGCATTGGATGTTAGAGGACCAGTGCATTGTATCAGGTTCAGAAGCAGATTTGGACTACATATGGTCCATTTGTGTAGGAAAAACCGTTCTTTTTTTCTGGGCACACTCACATTACCTGCTTTATTAGAGACTCTAGAAAGCAAGAGCGTGCTTCTCGCTCTAAAGCAGAGTGTGATCCATGGATGAGAACTATGCTTTGTGTTTCCCTTCAGAAATGGAGTTAAATCGCAGACTCTGTGTCTTCCTACAAGCAAGACTTCGTTTAAGGTAAGGGCAGTCCCTTTTCTGCTCAAACGAACTACATCGTTCATGAAGCTCACACGTTTCCCATCTTAACTGACAAGCATTGGATGTTAGAGGACCAGTGCTTTTTATCAGTTTCAGAAGAAGATTTGGACTACATATGGTCCGTATGTTTACCAAACTCCGTTCTTTTGTTCTGGGCACACTCAGATTTCCTGCTTATTAGAGACCCTAGAAAGCAAGAGCGTGCTTCTTGCTGTAAAGCAGAGTGTGATCCATGGGTGAGAACTATGCTGTGTGTTTCCCTTCAGAAATGGAGTTAAATCCCAGGCTCTGTGTCTTCCTATAAGCAAGACTTCGTTTCAGGTAAGGGCAGTCACTTGTCATCTCAAACGAACTACATCATTCACGAAGCTCACACGTTTCTTATCTTAACAGACAAGCATTGGATGTTAGAGGACCAGTGCTTTGTATCAGTTTCAGAAGCAGAGTTGGACTAGATATGGTCCGTATGTGTAGGAAACACCGTTCTTTTGTTCTCAGCACACTCACTTTTCCTGCTGTGTTAGAGACTCCAGAAAACAAGAGCGTGCTTCTCGCTCTAAAGCAGAGTGTGATCCATGGATGAGAACTCTGCTGTGTGTTTCCCTTCAGAGATGGAATTAAATCCCAGGCTCTGTGTCTTCCTACAAGCAAGAATTCGTTTAAGGTAAGGGCAGTCACTTTTCAGTTCAAAGGAACTACATCATTCTCAAAGCTCACACGTTTCTCATCTTAACTGACAAGCATTGGATTTTAGAGGACCAGTGCTTTGTGTCAGTTTCAGAAACAGAGTTGGACTAGATATGGTCCGTATGTGTAGGAAACACCGTTCTTTTGTTCTCAGCGCACTCACGTTTCCTGGTCTCTTAGAGACTTTAGAAAGCAAGAGCATGCTTCTCGCTCTAAAGCAGATTGTGATCCATGGATGAGAACTATGCTGTGTGTTTCCCTTCAGAAATGGAGTTAAATCCCAGACTCTGTGTCTTCCTACAAGCAAGACTTCGTTTAAGGTAAGGGCAGTCACTTTTATGCTCAAACGAACTACATCGTTCATGAAGCTCACACGTTTCCCATCTTAACTGACAAGCATTGGATGTTAGAGGACCAGTGCTTCTTATCAGTTTCAGAAGAAGATTTGGACTACATATGGTCCATATGTTTACGAAACTCCGTTCTTTTGTTCTGGGCACACTCAGATTTCCTGCTGTATTAGAGAATCTAGAAAGCAAGAGCGTGCTTCTTGCTCTAAAGCAGAGTGTGATCCATGGGTGAGAACTATGCTGTGTGTTTCCCTTCAGAAAGGGAGTTAAATCCCAGGCTCTGTGTCTTCCTATAAGCAAGACTTCGTTTCAGGTAAGGGCAGTCACTTGTCATCTCAAACAAACTACATCGTTCACGAAGCTCACACGTTTCTTATCTTAACAGACAAGCATTGGATGTTAGAGGACCAGTGCTTTGTATCAGTTTCAGAAGCAGAGTTGGACTAGATATGGTCCGTATGTGTAGGAAACACCGTTCTTTTGTTCTCAGCACACTCACGTTTCCTGCTGTGTTAGAGACTCCAGAAAACAAGAGCGTGCTTCTCGCTCTAAATCAGAGTGTGATCCATGGATGAGAACTCTGCTGTGTGTTTCCCTTCAGAGATGGAGTTATATCCCAGGCTCTGTGTCTTACTACAAGCAAGACTTCTTTACAGGTAAGGGCAGTCACTTTTCAGTTCAAAGGAACTACATCATTCTCAAAGCTCATACGTTTCTCATCTCAACTGACAAGCATTGGATGTTAGAGGACCAGTGCATTGTATCAGGTTCAGAAGCAGATTTGGACTACATATGGTCCATATGTGTAGGAAACACCGTTCTTTTGTTCTGGGCACACTCACATTACCTGCTTTATTAGAGACTCTAGAAAGCAAGAGCGTGCTTCTCGCTCTAAAGCAGAGTGTGATCCATGGATGAGAACTATGCTTTGTGTTTCCCTTCAGAAATGGAGTTAAATCCCAGACTCTGTGTCTTCCTACAAGCAAGACTTCGTTTAAGGTAAGGGCAGTCACTTTTCTGCTCAAACGAACTACATCGTTCATGAAGCTCACACGTTTCCCATCTTAACTGACAAGCATTGGATGTTAGAGGACCAGTGCTTTTTATCAGTTTCAGAAGAAGATTTGGACTACATATGGTCCGTATGTTTACCAAACTCCGTTCTTTTGTTCTGGGCACACTCAGATTTCCTGCTGTATTAGAGACTCTAGAAAGCAAGAGCGTGCTTCTTGCTGTAAAGCAGAGTGTGATCCATGGGTGAGAACTATGCTGTGTGTTTCCCTTCAGAAATGGAGTTAAATCCCAGGCTCTGTGTCTTCCTATAAGCAAGACTTCGATTCAGGTAAGGGCAGTCACTTGTCATCTCAAACGAACTACATCATTCACGAAGCTCACACGTTTCTTATCTTAACAGACAAGCATTGGATGTTAGAGGACCAGTGCTTTGTATCAGTTTCAGAAGCAGAGTTGGACTAGATATGGTCCGTATGTGTAGGAAACACCGTTCTTTTGTTCTCAGCACACTCACGTTTCCTGCTGTGTTAGAGACTCCAGAAAACAAGAGCGTGCTTCTCACTCTAAAGCAGAGTGTGATCCATGGATGAGAACTCTGCTGTGTGTTTCCCTTCAGAGATGGAGTTATATCCCAGGTGCTGTGTCTTACTACAAGCAAGAATTCGTTTAAGGTAAGGGCAGTCACTTTTCAGTTCAAAGGAACTACATCATTCTCAAAGCTCACACGTTTCTCATCTTAACTGACAAGCATTGGATTTTAGAGGACCAGTGCTTTGTGTCAGTTTCAGAAACAGAGTTGGACTAGATATGGTCCCTATGTGTAGGAAACACCGTTCTTTTGTTCTCAGCGCACTCACGTTTCCTGGTCTCTTAGAGACTTTAGAAAGCAAGAGCATGCTTCTCGCTCTAAAGCAGATTGTGATCCATGGATGAGAACTATGCTGTGTGTTTCCCTTCAGAAATGGAGTTAAATCCCAGGCTCTGTGTCTTCCTATAAGCAAGACTTCGTTTCAGGTAAGGGCAGTCACTTGTCATCTCAAACGAACTACATCATTCACGAAGCTCACACGTTTCTTATCTTAACAGACAAGCATTGGATGTTAGAGGACCAGTGCTTTGTGTCAGTTTCAGAAACAGAGTTGGACTAGATATGGTCCGTATGTGTAGGAAACACCGTTCTTTTGTTCTCAGCACACTCACGTTTCCTGCTGTGTTAGAGACTCCAGAAAACAAGAGCGTGCTTCTCGCTCTAAATCAGAGTGTGATCCATGGATGAGAACTCTGCTGTGTGTTTCCCTTCAGAGATGGAGTTATATCCCAGGCTCTGTGTCTTACTACAAGCAAGACTTCTTTACAGGTAAGGGCAGTCACTTTTCAGTTCAAAGGAACTACATCATTCTCAAAGCTCATACGTTTCTCATCTTAACTGACAAGCATTGGATGTTAGAGGACCAGTGCTTTGTGTCAGTTTCAGAAACAGATTTGGACTAGATATGGTCCATATGTGTAGGAAACACCGTTCTTTTGTTCTCAGTGCACTCACGTTTCCTGCTGTCTTAGAGACTTTAGAAAGCAAGAGCGTGCTTCTCGCTCTAAAGCAGATTGTGATCCATGGATGAGAACTATGCTGTGTGTTTCCCTTCAGAAATGCATTTAAATCCCAGACTCTGTGTCTTCCTACAAGCAAGAATTCGTTTAAGTAAGGGCAGTCACTTTTGTGCTCAAACGAACAACATCGTTCATAAAGCTCACATGTTTCCCATCTTAACTGACAAGCATTGGATGTTAGAGGACCAGTGCTTTGTATCAGTTTCAGAAGCAGAGTTGGACTAGATATGGTCCGTATGTGTAGGAAACACCGTTCTTTTGTTCTCTGCACACTCATGTTTCCTGCTGTGTTAGAGACTCCACAAAACAAGAGCGTGCTTCTTGCTCTAAAGCAGAGTGTGATCCATAGATGAGAACTCTGCTGTGTGTTTCCCTTCAGAGATGGAGTTAAATCCCAGGCTCTGTGTCTTACTACAAGCAAGACTTCGTTACAGGTAAGGGCAGTCACTTTTCAGTTCAAAGGAACTACATCATTCTCAAAGGTCACACGTTTCTCATCTTAACAGACACGCATTGGATGTTAGAGGACCAGTGCTTTGTGTCAGTTTCAGAAACAGAGTTGGACTAGATATGGTCCGTATGTGTAGGAAACACCGTTCTTTTGTTCTCAGCGCACTCACATTTCCTGGTCTCTTAGAGACTATAGAAAGCAAGAGCGTGCTTCTCGCTCTAAAGCAGATTGTGATGCATGGATGAGAACTATGCTGTGTGTTTCCCTTCAGAAATGGAGTTAAATCGCAGACTCTGTGTCTTCCTACAAGCAAGACTTCGTTTAAGGTAAGGGCAGTCACTTTTCTGCTCAAACGAACTACATCGTTCATGAAGCTCACCCGTTTCCCATCTTCACTGACAAGCATTGGATGTTAGAGGACCAGTGCTTTGTATCAGTTTCAGAAGAAGATTTGGACTACATATGGTCCGTATGTTTACCAAACTCCGTTCTTTTGTTCTGGGCACACTCAGATTTCCTGCTGTATTAGAGACTCTAGAAAGCAAGAGCGTGCTTCTTGCTGTAAAGCAGAGTGTGATCCATGGGTGAGAACTATGCTGTGTGTTTCCCTTCAGAAATGGAGTTAAATCCCAGGCTCTGTGTCTTCCTATAAGCAAGACTTCGTTTCAGGTAAGGGCAGTCACTTGTCATCTCAAACGAACTACATCGTTCACGAAGCTCACACGTTTCTTATCTTAACAGACAAGCATTGGATGTTAGAGGACCAGTGCTTTGTATCAGTTTCAGAAGCAGAGTTGGACTAGATATGGTCCGTATGTGTAGGAAACACCGTTCTTTTGTTCTCAGCGCACTCACGTATCCTGCTGTCTTAGAGACTTTAGAAAGCAAGAGCGTGCTTCTCGCTCTAAAGCAGATTGTGATCCATGGATGAGAACTATGCTGTGTTTTTCCCTTCAGAAATGGATTTAAATCCCAGACTCTTTGTCTTCCTACAAGCAAGAATTCGTTTAAGTAAGGGCAGTCACTTTTGTGCTCAAACGAACTACATCATTCATAAAGCTCACATGTTTCCCATCTTAACTGACAAGCATTGGATGTTAGAGGACCAGTGCTTTGTATCAGTTTCAGAAGCAGAGTTGGACTAGATATGGTCCGTATGTGTAGGAAACACCGTTCTTTTGTTCTCAGCACACTCATGTTTCCTGCTGTGTTAGAGACTCCACAAAACAAGAGCGTGCTTCTTGCTCTAAAGCAGAGTGTGATCCATAGATGAGAACTCTGCTGTGTGTTTCCCTTCAGAGATGGAGTTAAATCCCAGGCTCTGTGTCTTACTACAAGCAAGACTTCGTTACAGGTAAGGGCAGTCACTTTTCAGTTCAAAGGAACTAAATCATTCTCAAAGCTCACACGTTTCTCATCTTAACTGACACGCATTGGATGTTAGAGGACCAGTGCTTTGTGTCAGTTTCAGAAACAGAGTTGGACTAGATATGGTCCGTATGTGTAGGAAACACCGTTCTTTTGTTCTCAGCACACTCACATTTCCTGGTCTCTTAGAGACTATAGAAAGCAAGAGCGTGCTTCTCGCTCTAAAGCAGATTGTGATCCATGGATGAGAACTATGCTGTGTGTTTCCCTTCAGAAATGGAGTTAAATCCCAGACTCTGTGTCTTCCTACAAGCAAGACTTCGTTTAAGGTAAGGGCAGTCACTTTTCTGCTCAAACGAACTACATCGTTCATGAAGCTCACCCGTTTCCCATCTTCACTGACAAGCATTGGATGTTAGAGGACCAGTGCTTTCTATCAGTTTCAGAAGAAGATTTGGACTACATATGGTCCGTATGTTTACGAAACTCCGTTCTTTTGTTCTGGGCACACTCAGATTTCCTGCTGTATTAGAGACTCTAGAAAGCAAGAGCGTGCTTCTTGCTGTAAAGCAGAGTGTGATCCATGGGTGAGAACTATGCTGTGTGTTTCCCTTCAGAAATGGAGTTAAATCCCAGGCTCTGTGTCTTCCTATAAGCAAGACTTCGTTTCAGGTAAGGGCAGTCACTTGTCATCTCAAACGAACTACATCGTTCACGAAGCTCACACGTTTCTTATCTTAACAGACAAGCATTGGATGTTAGAGGACCAGTGCTTTGTATCAGTTTCAGAAGCAGAGTTGGACTAGATATGGTCCGTATGTGTAGGAAACACCTTTCTTTTGTTCTCACCACACTCACGTTTCCTGCTGTGTTAGAGACTCCAGAAAACAAGAGCGTGCTTCACGCTCTAAAGCAGAGTGTGATCCATGGATGAGAACTCTGCTGTGTGTTTCCCTTCAGAGATGGAGTTATATCCCAGGCTCTGTGTCTTACTACAAGCAAGACTTCTTTACAGGTAAGGGCAGTCATTTTTCAGTTCAAAGGAACTACATCATTCTCAAAGCTCATACGTTTCTCATCTTAACTGACAAGCATTGGGTGTTAGAGGACCAGTGCTTTGTGTCAGTTTCAGAAACAGATTTGGACTAGATATGGTCCATATGTGTAGGAAACACCGTTCTTTTGTTCTCAGCGCACTCACGTTTCCTGCTGTCTTAGAGACTTTAGAAAGCAAGAGCGTGCTTCTCGCTCTAAAGCAGATTGTCATCCATGGTTGAGAACTATGCTGTGTGTTTCCCTTCAGAAATGGAGTTAAATCCCAGACTCTGTGTCTTACTACAAGCAAGACTTCGTTTAAGGTAAGGGCAGTCACTTTTCTGCTCAAACGAACTACATCGTTCATGAAGCTCACACGTTTCCCATCTTAACTGACAAGCATTGGACGTTAGAGGACCAGTGCTTTTTATCAGTTTCAGAAGAAGATTTGGACTACATATGGTCCGTATGTTTACGAAACTCCGTTCTTTTGTTCTGGGCACACTCAGATTTCCTGCTGTATTAGAGACTCTAGAAAGCAAGAGCGTGTTTCTTGCTGTAAAGCAGAGTGTGATCCATGGGTGAGAACTATGCTGTGTGTTTCCCTTCAGAAATGGAGATAAATCCCAGGCTCTGTGTCTTCCTATAAGCAAGACTTTGTTTCAGGTAAGGGCGGTCACTTGTCATCTCAAAGGAACTACATCATTCTCAAAGCTCACACATTTCTCATCTTAACTGACAAGCAGTGGATGTTAGAGGACCAGTGCTTTGTGTCACTTACAGAAACAGAGTTGGACTATATATGGTCCGTATGTGTAGGAAACACTGTTCTTTTGTTCTCAGCGCACTCACGTTTCCTGCTGTCTTAGAGACTCTAGAAAGCAAGAGCATGCTTCTTGTACTAAAGCAGAGTGTGATCAATGGATGAGAACACTGCTGTGTGTTTCAATTCAGAAATGGAGTTAAATCCCAGGCTCTGAGTCTTCCTACAAGCAAAACTTCGTTTCAGGTAAGGGCAGTCACTTTTCTGCTCTAACGAACTACATCGTTCACAAAGATCACACGTTTCTCATCTTAACTGACAAGCATTGGATGTTAGAGGACCAGTGCATTTTATCAGGTTCAGAAGCAGATTTGGACTACATATGGTCCATTTGTGTAGGAAACACCGTTCTTTTGTTCTGGGCACACTCACATTACCTGCTTTATTAGAGACTCTAGAAAGCAAGAGCGTGCTTCTCGCTCTAAAGCAGAGTGTGATCCATGGATGAGAACTATGCTTTGTGTTTCCCTTCAGAAATGGAGTTAAATCCCAGACTCTGTGTCTTCCTACAAGCAAGACTTCGTTTAAGGTAAGGGCAGTCACTTTTCTGCTCAAACGAACTACATCGTTCATGAAGCTCACACGTTTCCCATCTTAACTGACAAGCATTGGATGTTAGAGGACCAGTGCTTTTTATCAGTTTCAGAAGAAGATTTGGACTACATATGGTCCGTATGTTTACGAAACTCTGTTCTTTTGTTCTGGGCACACTCAGATTTCCTGCTGTATTAGAGACTCTAGAAAGCAAGAGCGTGCTTCTTGCTGTAAAGCAGAGTGTGATCCATGGGTGAGAACTATGCTGTGTGTTTCCATTCAGAAATGGAGTTAAATCCCAGGCTCTGTGTCTTCCTATAAGCAAGACTTCGTTACAGGTAAGGGCAGTCACTTGTCATCTCAAACGAACTACATCATTCACGAAGCTCACACGTTTCTTATCTTAACAGACGAGCATTGGATGTTAGAGGACCAGTGCTTTGTATCAGTTTCAGAAGCAGAGTTGGACTAGATATGGTCCGTATGTGTAGGAAACACCGTTCTTTTGTTCTCAGCACACTCACTTTTCCTGCTGTGTTAGAGACTCCAGAAAACAAGAGCGTGCTTCTCGCTCTAAAGCAGAGTGTGATCCATGAAGGAGAACTCTGCTGTGTGTTTCCCTTCAGAGATGGAGTTAAATCCTAGGCTCTGTGTCTTCCTACAAGCAAGAATTCGTTTAAGGTAAGGGCAGTCACTTTTCAGTTCAAAGGAACTACATCATTCTCAAAGCTCACACGTTTCTCATCTTAAATGACAAGCATTGGATGTTAGAGGACCAGTGCTTTGTGTCAGTTTCAGAAACAGAGTTGGATTAGATATGGTCCGTATGTGTAGGAAACACCGTTCTTTTGTTCTCAGCGCACTCACGTTTCCTGCTGTCTTAGAGACTTTAGAAATCAAGAGCGTGCTTCTCGCTCTAAAGCAGATTGTGATCCATGGATGAGAACTATGCTGTGTGTTTCCCTTCAGAGATGGAGTTAAATCCCAGGCTCTGTGTCTTACTACAAGCAAGACTTCGTTACAGGTAAGGTCAGTCACTTTTCAGTTCAAAGGAACTACATCATTCTCAAAGCTCATACGTTTCTCATCTTAACTGACACGCATTGGATGTTAGAGGACCAGTGCTTTGTGTCAGTTTCAGAAACAGATTTGGACTAGATATGGTCCATATGTGTAGGAAACACCGTTCTTTTGTTCTCAGCGCACTCACGTATCCTGCTGTCTTAGAGACTTTAGAAAGCAAGAGCGTGCTTCTCGCTCTAAAGCAGATTCTGATCCATAGATGAGAACTATGCTGTGTGTTTCCCTTCAGAAATGGAGTTAAATCCCAGACTCTGTGTCTTCCTACAAGCAAGACTTCGTTTAAGGTAAGGGCAGTCACTTTTCTGCTCAAACGAACTACATTGTTCATGAAGCTCACACGTTTCCCATCTTAACTGACAAGCATTGGATGTTAGAGGACCAGTGCTTTGTATCAGTTTCAGAAGAAGATTTGGACTACATATGGTCCGTATGTTTACGAAACTCCGTTCTTTTGTTCTGGGCACACTCAGATTTCCTGCTGTATTAGAGACTCTAGAAAGCAAGAGCGTGCTTCTTGCTGTAAAGCAGAGTGTGATCCATGGGTGAGAAGTATGCTGTGTGTTTCCCTTCAGAAATGGAGTTAAATCCCAGGCTCTGTGTCTTCCTATAAGCAAGACTTCGTTTCAGGTAAGGGCAGTCACTTGTCATCTCAAACGAACTACATCGTTCACGAAGCTCACACGTTTCTTATCTTAACAGACAAGCATTGGATGTTAGAGGACCAGTGCTTTGTATCAGTTTCAGAAGCAGAGTTGGACTAGATATGGTCCGTATGTGTAGGAAACACTGTTCTTTTGTTCTCAGCACACTCACGTTTCCTGCTGTGTTAGAGACTCCAGAAAACAAGAGCGTGCTTCTCGCTCTAAAGCAGAGTGTGATCCATGGATGAGAACTCTGCTGTGTGTTTCCCTTCAGAGATGGAGTTATATCCCAGGCTCTGTGTCTTACTACAAGCAAGACTTCTTTACAGGTAAGGGCAGTCACTTTTCAGTTCAAAGGAACTACATCATTCTCAAAGCTCATATGTTTCTTATCTTAACAGACAAGCATTGGATGTTAGAGGACCAGTGCTTTGTGTCAGTTTCAGAAACAGATTTGGACTAGATATGGTCCATATGTGTAGGAAACACCGTTCTTTTGTTCTCAGCGCACTCACGTTTCCTGCTGTCTTAGAGACTTTAGAAAGCAAGAGTGTGCTTCTTGCTCTAAAGCAGATTGTGATCCATGGATGAGAACTATGCTGTGTGTTTCCCTTCAGAAATGGAGTTAAATCCCAGGCTCTGAGTCTTCCTACAAGCAAAACTTCGTTTCAGGTAAGGGCAGTCACTTTTCTGCTCTAACGAACTACATCGTTCACGAAGATCACAAGTTTCTCATCTTAAATGACAAGCATTGGATGTTAGAGGACCAGTGCTTTTTATCAGTTTCAGAAGAAGATTTGGACTACATATGGTCCATATGTGTAGGAAACACCGTTCTTTTGTTCTGGGCACACTCACATTACCTGCTTTATTAGAGACTCTAGAAAGCAAGAGCGTGCTTCTCGCTCTAAAGCAGAGTGTGATCCATGGATGAGAACTATGCTTTGTGTTTCCCTTCAGAAATGGAGTTAAATCCCAGACTCTGTGTCTTCCTACAAGCAAGACTTCGTTTAAGGTAAGGGCAGTCACTTTTCTGCTCAAACGAACTACATCGTTCATGAAGCTCACACGTTTCCCATCTTAACTGACAAGCATTGGATGTTAGAGGACCAGTGCTTTGTATCAGTTTCAGAAGAAGATTTGGACTACATATGGTCCGTATGTTTACGAAACTCCGTTCTTTTGTTCTGGGCACACTCAGATATCCTGCTGTATTAGAGACTCTAGAAAACAAGAGCGTGCTTCTTGCTGTAAAGCAGAGTGTGATCCATGGGTGAGAACTATGCTGTGTGTTTCCCTTCAGAAATGGAGTTAAATCCCAGGCTCTGTGTCTTCCTATAAGCAAGACTTCGTTTCAGGTAAGGGCAGTCACTTGTCATCTCAAACGAACTACATCGTTCACGAAGCTCACACGTTTCTTATCTTAACAGACAAGTATTGGATGTTAGAGGACCAGTGCTTTGTATCAGTTTCAGAAGCAGAGTTGGACTAGATATGGTCCGTATGTGTAGGAAACACCGTTCTTTTGTTCTCAGCACACTCACGTTTCCTGCTGTGTTAGAGACTCCAGAAAGCAAGAGCGTGCTTCTCGCTCTAAAGCAGAGTGTGATCCATGGATGAGAACTCTGCTGTGTGTTTCCCTTCAGAGATGGAGTTATATCCCAGGCTCTGTGTCTTACTACAAGCAAGACTTCTTTACAGGTAAGGGCAGTCACTTTTCAGTTCAAAGGAACTACATCATTCTCAAAGCTCATACGTTTCCTATCTTAACAGACAAGCATTGGATGTTAGAGGACCAGTGCTTTGTGTCAGTTTCAGAAACAGATTTGGACTAGATATGGTCCATATGTGTAGGAAACACCGTTCTTTTGTTCTCAGCGCACTCACGTTTCCTGCTGTCTTAGAGACTTTAGAAAGCAAGAGTGTGCTTCTTGCTCTAAAGCAGATTGTGATCCATGGATGAGAACTATGCTGTGTGTTTCCCTTCAGAAATGGAGTTAAATCCCAGGCTCTGAGTCTTCCTACAAGCAAAACTTCGTTTCAGGTAAGGGCAGTCACTTTTCTGCTCTAACGAACTACATCGTTCACGAAGATCACAAGTTTCTCATCTTAAATGACAAGCATTGGATGTTAGAGGACCAGTGCTTTTTATCAGTTTCAGAAGAAGATTTGGACTACATATGGTCCATATGTGTAGGAAACACCGTTCTTTTGTTCTGGGCACACTCACATTACCTGCTTTATTAGAGACTCTAGAAAGCAAGAGCGTGCTTCTCGCTCTAAAGCAGAGTGTGATCCATGGATGAGAACTATGCTTTGTGTTTCCCTTCAGAAATGGAGTTAAATCCCAGACTCTGTGTCTTCCTACAAGCAAGACTTCGTTTAAGGTAAGGGCAGTCACTTTTCTGCTCAAACGAACTACATCGTTCATGAAGCTCACACGTTTCCCATCTTAACTGACAAGCATTGGATGTTAGAGGACCAGTGATTTTTATCAGTTTCAGAAGAAGATTTGGACTACATATGGACCTTATGTTTACCAAACTCCGTTCTTTTGTTTTGGGCACACTCAGATTTCCTGCTGTATTAGAGACTCTAGAAAGCAAGAGCGTGCTTCTTGCTGTAAAGCAGAGTGTGATCCATGGGTGAGAACTATGCTGTGTGTTTCCCTTCAGAAATGGAGTTAAATCCCAGGCTCTGTGTCTTCCTATAAGCAAGACTTCGATTCAGGTAAGGGCAGTCACTTGTCATCTCAAACGAACTACATCATTCACGAAGCTCACACGTTTCTTATCTTAACAGACAAGCATTGGATGTTAGAGGACCACTGCTTTGTATCAGTTTCAGAAGCAGAGTTGGACTAGATATGGTCTGTATGTGTAGGAAACACCGTTCCTTAGTTCTCAGCACACTCACGTTTCCTGCTGTGTTAGAGACTCCAGAAAACAAGAGCGTGCTTCTCGCTCTAAAGCAGAGTGTGATCCATGGATGAGAACTCTGCTGTGTGTTTCCCTTCAGAGATAGAGTTAAATCCCAGGCTCTGTGTCTTACTACAAGCAAGACTTCGTTACATGTAAGGGCAGTCACTTTTCAGTTCAAAGGAACTACATCATTCTCAAAGCTCACACGTTTCTCATCTTAACTGACACGCATTGGATGTTAGAGGACCAGTGCTTTGTGTCAGTTTCAGAAACAGAGTTGGACTAGATATGGTCCGTATGTGTAGGAAACACCGTTCTTTTGTTCTCAGCGCACTCACATTTCCTGGTCTCTTAGAGACTATAGAAAGCAAGAGCGTGCTTCTCGCTCTAAAGCAGATTGTGATCCATGGATGAGAACTATGCTGTGTGTTTCCCTTCAGAAATGGAGTTAAATCCCAGACTCTGTGTCTGCCTACAAGCAAGACTTCGTTTAAGGTAAGGGCAGTCACTTTTCTGCTCAAACGAACTACATCGTTCATGAAGCTCACACGTTTCCCATCTTCACTGACAAGCATTGGATGTTAGAGGACCAGTGCTTTGTATCAGTTTCAGAAGAAGATTTGGACTACATATGGTCCGTATGTTTACGAAACTCCGTTCTTTTGTTCTGGGCACACTCAGATTTCCTGCTGTATTAGAGACTCTAGAAAGCAAGAGCGTGCTTCTTGCTGTAAAGCAGAGTGTGATCCATGGGTGAGAACTATGCTGTGTGTTTCCCTTCAGAAATGGAGTTAAATCCCAGGCTCTGTGTCTTCCTATAAGCAAGACTTCGTTTCAGGTAAGGGTAGTCACTTGTCATCTCAAACGAACTACATCGTTCACGAAGCTCACACGTTTCTTATCTTAACAGACAAGCATTGGATGTTAGAGGACCAGTGCTTTGTATCAGTTTCAGAAGCAGAGTTTGACTAGATATGGTCCGTATGTGTAGGAAACACTGTTCTTTTGTTCTCAGCGCACTCACGTTTCCTGCTGTCTTAGAGACTCTAGAAAGCAAGAGCATGCTTCTTGTTCTAAAGCAGAGTGTGATCAATGGATGAGAACACTGCTGTGTGTTTCAATTCAGAAATGGATTTAAATCCCAGGCTCTGAGTCTTCCTACAAGCAAGACTTCGTTTCAGGTAAGGGCAGTCACTTTTCAGTTCAAAGGAACTACATCATTCTCAAAGCTCATACGTTTCTCATCTTAACTGACACGCATTGGATGTTAGAGGACCAGTGTTTTGTGTCAGTTTCAGAAACAGAGTTGGACTAGATATGGTCCGTATGTGTAGGAAACACCGTTCTTCTGTTCTCAGCGCACTCACGTTTCCTGGTCTCTTAGAGATTATAGAAAGCAAGAGCGTGCTTCTCGCTCTAAAGCAGATTGTGATCCATGGATGAGAACTATGCTGTGTGTTTCCCTTCAGAAATGGAGTTAAATCCCAGACTCTGTGTCTTCCTACAAGCAAGACTTCTTTTAAGGTAAGGGCAGTCACTTTTCTGCTCAAACGAACTACATCGTTCATGAAGCTCACCCGTTTCCCATCTTAACTGACAAGCATTGGATGTTAGAGGACCAGTGCTTTGTATCAGTTTCAGAAGAAAATTTGGACTACATATGGTCCGTATGTTTACGAAACTCCATTCTTTTGTTCTGGGCACCCTCAGATTTCCTGCTGTATTAGAGACTCTAGAAAGCAAGAGCGTGCTTCTTGCTGTAAAGCAGAGTGTGATCCATGGGTGAGAACTATGCTGTGTGTTTCCCTTCAGAAATGGAGTTAAATCCCAGGCTCTGTGTCTTCCTATAAGCAAGACTTCGTTTCAGGTAAGGGCAGTCACTTGTCATCTCAAACGAACTACATCGTTCACGAAGCTCACACGTTTCTTATCTTAACAGACAAGCATTGGATGTTAGAGGACCAGTGCTTTGTATCAGTTTCAGAAGCAGAGTTGGACTAGATATGGTCCGTATGTGTAGGAAACACCGTTCTTTTGTTCTCAGCACACTCACGTTTCCTGCTGTGTTAGAGACTCCAGAAAACAAGAGCGTGCTTCTCGCTCTAAATCAGAGTGTGATCCATGGATGAGAACTCTGCTGTGTGTTTCCCTTCAGAGATGGAGTTATATCCCAGGCTCTGTGTCTTACTACAAGCAAGACTTCTTTACAGGTAAGGGCAGTCACTTTTCAGTTCAAAGGAACTACATCATTCTCAAAGCTCATACGTTTCTCATCTTAACTGACAAGCATTGGATTTTAGAGGACCAGTGCTTTGTGTCAGTTTCAGAAACAGAGTTGGACTAGATATGGTCCGTATGTGTAGGAAACACCGTTCTTTTGTTCTCAGCGCACTCACGTTTCCTGGTCTCTTAGAGACTTTAGAAAGCAAGAGCATGCTTCTCGCTCTAAAGCAGATTGTGATCCATGGATGAGAACTATGCTGTGTGTTTCCCTTCAGAAATGGAGTTAAATCCCAGGCTCTGAGTCTTCCTACAAGCAAAACTTCGTTTCAGGTAAGGGCAGTCACTTTTCTGCTCTAACGAACTACATCGTTCACGAAGATCACAAGTTTCTCATCTTAACTGACAAGCATTGGATGTTAGAGGACCAGTGCTTTTTATCAGTTTCAGAAGAAGATTTGGACTACATATGGTCCATATGTGTAGGAAACACCGTTCTTTTGTTCTGGGCACACTCACATTACCTGCTTTATTAGAGACTCTAGAAAGCAAGAGCGTGCTTCTCGCTCTAAAGCAGAGTGTGATCCATGGATGAGAACTATGCTTTGTGTTTCCCTTCAGAAATGGAGTTAAATCCCAGACTCTGTGTCTTCCTACAAGCAAGACTTCGTTTAAGGTAAGGGCAGTCACTTTTCTGCTCAAACGAACTACATCGTTCATGAAGCTCACACGTTTCCCATCTTAACTGACAAGCATTGGATGTTAGAGGACCAGTGATTTTTATCAGTTTCAGAAGAAGATTTGGACTACATATGGACCGTATGTTTACCAAACTCCGTTCTTTTGTTCTGGGCACACTCAGATTTCCTGCTGTATTAGAGACTCTAGAAAGCAAGAGCGTGCTTCTTGCTGTAAAGCAGAGTGTGATCCATGGGTGAGAACTATGCTGTGTGTTTCCCTTCAGAAATGGAGTTAAATCCCAGGCTCTGTGTCTTCCTATAAGCAAGACTTCGATTCAGGTAAGGGCAGTCACTTGTCATCTCAAACGAACTACATCATTCACGAAGCTCACACGTTTCTTATCTTAACAGACAAGCATTGGATGTTAGAGGACCAGTGCTTTGTATCAGTTTCAGAAGCAGAGTTGGACTAGATATGGTCCGTATGTGTAGGAAACACCGTTCTTTTGTTCTCAGCACACTCACGTTTCCTGCTGTGTTAGAGACTCCAGAAAACAAGAGCGTGCTTCTCGCTCTAAAGCAGAGTGTGATCCATGGATGAGAACTCTGCTGTGTGTTTCCCTTCAGAGATGGAGTTATATCCCAGGCTCTGTGTCTTACTACAAGCAAGACTTCTTTACAGGTATGGGCAGTCACTTTTCAGTTCAAAGGAACTACATCATTCTCAAAGCTCATACGTTTCTTATCTTAACAGACAAGCATTGGATGTTAGAGGACCAGTGCTTTGTGTCAGTTTCAGAAAAAGATTTGGACTAGATATGGTCCATATGTGTAGGAAACACCGTTCTTTTGTTCTCAGCGAACTCACGTTTCCTGCTGTGTTAGAGACTCCAGAAAGCAAGAGCGTGCTTCTCGCTCTAAAGCAGATTGTGATCCATGGATGAGAACTATGCTGTGTGTTTCCCTTCAGAGATGGAGTTAAATCCCAGGCTCTGTGTCTTCCTACAAGCAAGAATTCGTTTAAGGTAAGGGCAGTCACTTTTGTGCTCAAACGAACTACATCGTTCATAAAGCTCACATGTTTCCCATCTTAACTTACAAGCATTGGATGTTAGAGGACCAGTGCTTTGTATCAGTTTCAGAAGCAGAGTTGGACCTGATATGGTCCGTATGTGTAGGAAACACCGTTCTTTTGTTCTCAGTACACTCATGTTTCCTGCAGTGTTAGAGACTCCAGAAAACAAGAGCGTGCTTCTCGCTCTAAAGCAGATTGTGATCCATGGATGAGAACTATGCTGTGTGTTTCCCTTCAGAGATGGAGTTAAATCCCAGACTCTGTGTCTTCCTACAAGCAAGAATTCGTTTAAGGTAAGGGCAGTCACTTTTCAGTTCAAAGGAACTACATCATTCTCGAAGCTCACACGTTTCTCATCTTAAATGACAAGCATTGGATTTTAAAGGACCAGTGCTTTGTGTCAGTTTCAGAAACAGAGTTGGACTAGATATGGTCCGTATGTGTAGGAAACACCGTTCTTTTGTTCTCAGCGAACTCACGTTTCCTGCTGTGTTAGAGACTCCAGAAAGCAAGAGCGTGCTTCTCGCTCTAAAGCAGATTGTGATCCATGGATGAGAACTATGCTGTGTGTTTCCCTTCAGAAATGGAGTTAAATCCCAGGCTCTGTGTCTTCCTACAAGCAAGACTTCGTTTAAGGTAAGGGCAGTCACTTTTCTGCTCAAACGAACTACACCGTTCATGAAGCTCACACGTTTCCCATCTTAACTGACAAGCATTGGATGTTAGAGGACCAGTGCTTTGTATCAGTTTCAGAAGAAGATTTGGACTACATATGGTCCGTATGTTTACGAAACTCCGTTCTTTTGTTCTGGGCACAGTCAGATTTACTGCTGTATTAGAGACTCTAGAAAGCAAGAGCGTGCCTCTTGCTGTAAAGCAGAGTGTTATCCATGGGTGAGAACTATGCTGTGTGTTTCCCTTCAGAAATGGAGTTAAATCCCAGGCTCTGTGTCTTCCTATAAGCAAGACTTCGTTTCAGGTAAGGGCAGTCACTTGTCATCTCAAACGAACTACATCGTTCACGAAGCTCACACGTTTCTTATCTTAACAGACAAGCATTGGATGTTAGAGGACCAGTGCTTTGTATCAGTTTCAGAAGCAGAGTTGGACTAGATATGGTCTGTATGTGTAGGAAACACCGTTCTTTTGTTCTCAGCACACTCACGTTTCCTGCTGTGTTACAGACTCCAGAAAGCAAGAGCGTGCTTCTCGCTCTAAAGCAGAGTGTGATCCTTGGATGAGAACTCTGCTGTGTGTTTCCCCTCAGAGATGGAGTTAAATCCCAGGCTCTGTGTCTTACTACAAGCAAGACTTCGTTACAGGTAAGGGCAGTCACTTTTCAGTTCAAAGGAACTACATCATTCTCAAAGCTCACACGTTTCTCATCTTAACTGACAAGCATTGGATGTTAGAGGACCAGTGCTTTGTGTCAGTTTCAGAAACAGAGTTGGACTAGATATGGTCCGTATGTGTAGGAAACACCGTTCTTTTGTTCTCAGCGCACTCACCTTTCCTGGTCTCTTAGAGACTTTAGAAAGCAAGAGCGTGCTTCTCGCTCTAAAGCAGATTGTGATCCATGGATGAGAACTATGCTGTGTGTTTCCCTTCAGAAATGGAGTTAAATCCCAGACTCTGTGTCTTCCTACAAGCAAGACTTCGTTTAAGGTAAGGGCAGTCACTTTTCTGCTCAAACGAACTACATCGTTCATGAAGCTCACACGTTTCCCATCTTAACTGACAAGCATTGGATGTTAGAGGACCAGTGCTTTGTATCAGATTCAGAAGAAGATTTGGACTACATATGGTCCGTATGTTTACGAAACTCCGTTCTTTTGTTCCTGGCACACTCAGATTTCCTGCTGTATTAGAGACTCTAGAAAGCAAGAGCGTGCTTCTCGCTCTAAAGCAGATTGTGATCCATGGATGAGAACTATGCTGTGTGTTTCCCTTCAGAAATGGAGTTAAATCCCAGGCTCTGTGTCTTCCTACAAGCAAGACTTCGTTTAAGGTAAGGGCAGTCACTTTTCTGCTCAAACGAACTACACCGTTCATGAAGCTCACACGTTTCCCATCTTAACTGACAAGCATTGGATGTTAGAGGACCAGTGCTTTGTATCAGTTTCAGAAGAAGATTTGGACTACATATGGTCCGTATGTTTACGAAACTCCGTTCTTTTGTTCTGGGCACAGTCAGATTTACTGCTGTATTAGAGACTCTAGAAAGCAAGAGCGTGCCTCTTGCTGTAAAGCAGAGTGTTATCCATGGGTGAGAACTATGCTGTGTGTTTCCCTTCAGAAATGGAGTTAAATCCCAGGCTCTGTGTCTTCCTATAAGCAAGACTTCGTTTCAGGTAAGGGCAGTCACTTGTCATCTCAAACGAACTACATCGTTCACGAAGCTCACACGTTTCTTATCTTAACAGACAAGCATTGGATGTTAGAGGACCAGTGCTTTGTATCAGTTTCAGAAGCAGAGTTGGACTAGATATGGTCTGTATGTGTAGGAAACACCGTTCTTTTGTTCTCAGCACACTCACGTTTCCTGCTGTGTTACAGACTCCAGAAAGCAAGAGCGTGCTTCTCGCTCTAAAGCAGAGTGTGATCCTTGGATGAGAACTCTGCTGTGTGTTTCCCCTCAGAGATGGAGTTAAATCCCAGGCTCTGTGTCTTACTACAAGCAAGACTTCGTTACAGGTAAGGGCAGTCACTTTTCAGTTCAAAGGAACTACATCATTCTCAAAGCTCACACGTTTCTCATCTTAACTGACAAGCATTGGATGTTAGAGGACCAGTGCTTTGTGTCAGTTTCAGAAACAGAGTTGGACTAGATATGGTCCGTATGTGTAGGAAACACCGTTCTTTTGTTCTCAGCGCACTCACCTTTCCTGGTCTCTTAGAGACTTTAGAAAGCAAGAGCGTGCTTCTCGCTCTAAAGCAGATTGTGATCCATGGATGAGAACTATGCTGTGTGTTTCCCTTCAGAAATGGAGTTAAATCCCAGACTCTGTGTCTTCCTACAAGCAAGACTTCGTTTAAGGTAAGGGCAGTCACTTTTCTGCTCAAACGAACTACATCGTTCATGAAGCTCACACGTTTCCCATCTTAACTGACAAGCATTGGATGTTAGAGGACCAGTGCTTTGTATCAGATTCAGAAGAAGATTTGGACTACATATGGTCCGTATGTTTACGAAACTCCGTTCTTTTGTTCCTGACACACTCAGATTTCCTGCTGTATTAGAGACTCTAGAAAGCAAGAGCGTGCTTCTTGCTGTAAAGCAGAGTGTGATCCATGGGTGAGAACTATGCTGTGTGTTTCCCTTCAGAAATGGAGTTAAATCCCAGGCTCTGTGTCTTCCTATAAGCAAGACTTCGTTTCAGGTAAGGGCAGTCACTTGTCATCTCAAACGAACTACATCGTTCACGAAGCTCACACGTTTCTTATCTTAACAGACAAGCATTGGATGTTAGAGGACCAGTGCTTTGTATCAGTTTCAGAAGCAGAGTTGGACTAGATATGGTCCGTATGTGAAGGAAACACCGTTCTTTTGTTCTCAGCACACTCACATTTCCTGCTGTGTGAGAGACTCAAGAAAACAAGAGCATGCTTCTCGCTCTAAAGCAGAGTGTGATCCATGGATGAGAACTCTGCTGTGTGTTTCCCTTCAGAGATGGAGTTAAATCCCAGGCTCTATGTCTTACTACAAGCAAGACTTCGTTACAGGTAAGGGCAGTCACTTTTCAGTTCAAAGGAACTACATCATTCTCAAAGCTCATACGTTTCTCATCTTAACTGACAATCATTGGATGTTAGAGGAACAGTGCTTTGTGTCAGTTTCAGAAACAGAGTTGGACTAGATATGGTCCGTATGAGTAGAAAACACCGTTCTTTTGTTCTCAGCGCACTCACGTTTCCTGCTGACTTAGAGACTTTAGAAATCAAGAGCGTGCTTCTTGCTCTAAAGCAGATTGTGATCCATGGATGAGAACTATGCTGTGTGTTTCCCTTCAGAGATGGAGTTAAATCCCAGACTCTGTGTCTTCCTACAAGCAAGAATTCGTTTAAGGTAAGGGCAGTCACTTTTCAGTTCAAAGGAACTACATCATTCTCAAAGCTCACACTTTTCTCATCTTAACTGACAAGCATTGGATTTTAGAGGACCAGTGCTTTGTATCAGTTTCAGAAGCAGAGTTGGACTAGATATGGTCCGTATGTGTAGGAAACACCGTTCTTTTGTTCTCAGCGCACTCACGTTTCCTGCTGTCTTAGAGACTCTAGAGAGCAAGAGCATGCTTCTTGTTCTAAAGCAGAGTGTGATCAATGGATGAGAACACTGCTGTGTGTTTCACTTCAGAAATGGAGTTAAATCCCAGGCTCTGAGTCTTCCTACAAGCAAAACTTCGTTTCAGGTAAGGGCAGTCACTTTTCTGCTCTAACGAACTACATCATTCACGAAGCTCACACGTTTCTTATCTTAACAGACAAGTATTGGATGTTAGAGGACCAGTGCTTTGTATCAGTTTCAGAAGCAGAGTTGGACTAGATATGGTCCGTATGTGTAGGAAACACCGTTCTTTTGTTCTCAGCTCACTCACGTTTCCTGCTATGTTAGAGACTCCAGAAAACAAGAGCGTGATTCTCGCTCTAAAGCAGAGTGTGATCCATGGATGAGAACTCTGCTGTGTGTTTCCATTCAGAGATGGAGTTAAATCCCAGGCTCTGTGTCTTACTACAAGCAAGACTTCGTTACAGGTAAGGGCAGTCACTTTTCAGTTCAAAGGAACTACATCATTCTCAAAGCTCATACGTTACTCATCTTAACTGACAAGCATTGGATGTTAGAGGACCAGTGCTTTGTGTCAGTTTCAAAAACAGAGTTGGACTAGATATGGTCCGTATGTGTAGGAAACACCGTTCTTTTGTTCTCAGCGCACTCACGTTTCCTGCTGTCTTAGAGACTTTAGAAAGCAAGAGCGTGCTTCTCGCTCTAAAGCAGATTGTGATCCATGGATGAGAACTATGCCGTGTGTTTCCCTTCAGAAATGGAGTTAAATCCCAGACTCTGTGTCTTCCTACAAGCAAAAATTCGTTTAAGGTAAGGGCAGTCACTTTTGTGCTCAAACGAACTACATCGTTCATAAAGCTCACATGTTTCCCATCTTAACTTACAAGCATTGGATGTTAGAGGACCAGTGCTTTGTATCAGTTTCAGAAGCAGAGTTGGACCTGATATGGTCCGTATGTGTAGGAAACACCGTTCTTTTGTTCTCAGTACACTCATGTTTCCTGCAGTGTTAGAGACTCCAGAAAACAAGAGCGTGCTTCTCGCTCTAAAGCAGATTGTGATCCATGGATGAGAACTATGCTGTGTGTTTCCCTTCAGAGATGGAGTTAAATCCCAGACTCTGTGTCTTCCTACAAGCAAGACTTCGTTTAAGGTAAGGGCAGTCACTTTTCTGCTCAAACGAACTACATCGTTCATGAAGCTCACACGTTTCCCATCTTAACTGACAAGCATTGGATGTTAGAGGACCAGTGCTTTGTATCAGTTTCAGAAGAAGATTTGGACTACATATGGTCCGTATGTTTACGAAACTCCGTTCTTTTGTTCTGGGCACACTCAGATTTCCTGCTGTATTAGAGACTCTAGAAAGCAAGAGCGTGCTTCTTGCTGTAAAGCAGAGTGTGATCCATGGGTGAGAACTATGCTGTGTGTTTCCCTTCAGAAATGGAGTTAAATCCCAGGCTCTGTGTCTTCCTATAAGCAAGACTTCGTTTCAGGTAAGGGCAGTCACTTGTCATCTCAAACGAACTACATCGTTCACGAAGCTCACACGTTTCTTATCTTAACAGACAAGCATTGGATGTTAGAGGACCAGTGCTTTGTATCAGTTTCAGAAGCAGAGTTGGACTAGATATGGTCCGTATGTGTAGGAAACACCGTTCTTTTGTTCTCAGCACACTCACGTTTCCTGCTGTGTTAGAGACTCCAGAAAACAAGAGCGTGCTTCTCGCTCTAAAGCAGAGTGTGATCCATGGATGAGAACTCTGCTGTGTGTTTCCCTTCAGAGATGGAGTTAAATCCCAGGCTCTGTGTCTTACTACAAGCAAGACTTCGTTACAGGTAAGGGCAGTCACTCCTCAGTTCAAAGGAACTACATCATTCTCAAAGCTCATACGTTTCTCATCTTAACTGACAAGCATTGGATGTTAGAGGACCAGTGCTTTGTGTCACTTACAGAAACAGAGTTGGACTAGATATGGTCCGTATGTGTAGGAAACACCGTTCTTTTGTTCTCAGCGCACTCACGTTTCCTGCTGTCTTAGAGACTCTAGAAAGCAAGAGCGTGCTTCTTGTTCTAAAGCAGAGTGTGATCAATGGATGAGAACACTGCTGTGTGTTTCACTTCAGACATGGAGTTAAATCCCAGGCTCTGAGTCTTCCTACAAGCAAAACTTCGTTTCAGGTAAGGGCAGTCACTTTTCTGCTCTAAGGAACTACATCGCTCACGAAGATCACACGTTTCTCATCTTAACTGACAAGCATTGGATGTTAGAAGACCAGTGCATTGTATCAGGTTCAGAAGCAGAGTTGGACTAGATATGGTCCGTATGTGTAGGAAACTCCGTTCTTTTGTTCTCAGCACACTCACGTTTCCTGCTGTCTTAGAGACTCTAGAACGCAAGAGCATGCTTCTTGCTCTAAAGCAGAGTGTGATCAATGGATGAGAACTCCGTTGTGTGTTTCACTTCAGAAATGGACTTAAATCCCAGGCTCTGAGTCTTCCAACAAACAAGAATTCATTTCAGGTAATGGCAGTTACTTTACAGCTCAAACGAACTACATCATTCACGAAGCTCACACGTTTCTCATCTAACTGACAAGCATTGGATGGTAGAGGACCTGTGGTTTGTATCAATTTTAGAACAGAGTTGAACTAGATATGGACCTCATGTGTAGGAAACACCGTTCTTTTGTTCTGAGCACACTCACGTTTCCTGCTGTATTAGATAATCTAGAAAACAAGAGAGTGCTTCTTGCTCTAAAGCAGAGTGTGATCCATGGATGAGAACTATGCTATGTGTTTCCCTTCTGTAATGGAGTTAAATCCCAGGCTTTGTGTCTTCCTAAAATCAAGACTTCGTTTCATGTTAGGGCAGTCACTTTTCAGCTCAAACGAACTACATCATTCACAAAGCTCACACGTTTCTCATCTTATCTGACAAGCGTTGGATGTTAGAGGACCTGTGGTTTGTATCAATTTTAGAAGCAGAGTTGAAAAAGATATGGACCTTATGTGCAGGAAATACCGTTCTCTTTTTCTGAGGACACTCTCGTTTCCTGCTGTATTAGAGACTCTAGAAAGCAAGAGCATTCTTCTTGGTCTAAAGCAGAGTGTGATCCATGGATGAGAACTATGCTGTGTGTTTCCCTTCAGAAATGGAGTTCAAACCCAGGCTCTGTGTCTTCCTACAAGCACTAATTCGTTTCAGGTAAGTGCAGTCACTTCTCAGCTCAGATAAAATACATCGTTCACGAAGCTCAAACGTTTCTCAACTTAACTGAGAAGCATTGGATGTTAGAGGATATTTGCTTTGTATCAATTTCAAGTAGAGTTGAACTAGATGTGGTCCGTAAGTATTGGAAACACCGTTCTTTTCCTCTGAACACACTCACGTTTCCTGCTGTATTAGAGACTCTAGAAAGCAAGAGTGTGCTTCTTGCTCTAAAGTAGAGTGTGATCAATTGATGAGAACTTTGTTGTATGTTTCACTTCAGAACTGGTGTTAAATCCCAGTCTCTGAGTCTTCCTACACGCAAGACTTCATTTCAGGTAAGGGCAGTTACTTTACAGCTCAAACGAACTAAATCGTTCGCGAAGCTCACACGGTTCTCATCTTAACTGACAAGCATTGGATGTTAGAGGACATGTGCTTTGTATCAGTTTCAGAAGCAGAGTTGGACTAGATATGGTCCGTATGTGTAGGAAACACCCTTCTTTTGTTATCATCACACTCACGTTTCCTGCTGTCTTAGAGACTCTGGAAAGCAAGCGCGTGCTTCTTGCTCTAAAGCAGAGTGTGATCAATGGTTGAGAACTCGTCTGTGTGTTTCACTTCAGAAATGGATATAAATCCCAGGCTCTGAGTCTTTTTACAATCAAGACTTAGTTTCAGGTAAGGGCAGTTTCTTTACTGCTCAATCGTACTACATCGTTCATAAAGCTCATACGTTTCTCATCTAAACTGACAAGCATTGGATGGTAGAGGACCTGTGGTTTGTTTCCGTTTCAGAAGCAGAGTTGGACTAGATATGGTCCGTATGTGCAGGATACTCTGTTCTTTTGTTCTGAGCACACTCACGTTTCCTGCTGTATTAGAGAATATAGAAAACAAGAGCGTGCTTCTTGCTCTAAAGCAGAGTCTGATCCATGGATTAAATCTATTCTGGGTGTTTCCCTACAGAAATGGAGTTAAATCCCAGGTTCTGTGTCTGCCTACATTCACTACTTCGTTTCAGGTAAGGGCAGTCCCTTTTCAGCTCAAATAAAATACATTGTTCACGAAGCTCACACGTTTCTCATCTTAACTGAGAAGCATTGGATGTTAGATGACCTGTGGTTTGTTTCATTTTCAGAAGCAGAGTTGGACTAGATATGGTCCGTATGTGCAGGAAACACCGTTCTTTTGTTCTGAGCACACTCATGTTTCCTGCTGTATTAGAGAATCTAGAAAGCAAGAGCGTGCTTCTTGCTCTAAAGCAGAGTGTGATCCATGGATGAGAACTATGCTGTTTTTTTCCCTTCAGAAATGGAGTTAAATCCCAGGCTCTGTGTCTTCCCAAAATCAAGACTTCGTTTCAGGTAAGGGCAGTCACTTTTCACCTCAAAGGAACTACATCTTTCACAAAGCTCACACGTTTCTCATCTTAAATGACAAGCATTGGATGTTAGAGGACCTGTGCTTTGTATCAATTTCAGAAGCAGAGTTGGACTAGATATGGTCCGTATGTGTAGGAAACACCGTTCTTTTGTTCTCCGAACACTCACTTTTCCTGCTGTCTTAGAGACTCTAGAACGCAAGAGCATGCTTCTTGCTCTAAAGCAGAGTGTGATCAATGGATGAGAACTCCGTTGTGTGTTTCACTAAAGAAATGGAGTAAAATCCCAGGCTCTGAGTCTTCCTACAAACAAGAATTCGTTTCAGGTAAGGGCAGTTACTTTACAGCTCAAACGAACTACATCATTCACGAAGCTCACACGTTTCTCATCTAACTGACAAGCATTGGATGGTAGAGGACCTGTGGTTTGTATCAATTTTAGAACAGAGTTGAACTAGATATGGACCTTATGTGCAGGAAATACCGTTCTCTTTTTCTGAGGACACTCTCGTTTCCTGCTGTATTAGAGACTCTAGAAAGCAAGAGCGTTCTTCTTGGTCTAAAGCAGAGTGTGATCCATGGATGAGAACTATGCTGTGTGTTTCCCTTCAGAAATGGAGTTAAAACCCAGGCTCTGTGTCTTTCTACAAGCACTAATTAGTTTCAGGTAAGTGCAGTCACTTCTCAGCTCAGATAAAATACATCGTTCACGAAGCTCAAACGTTTCTCAACTTAACTGAGAAGCATTGGATGTTAGAGGATATTTGCTTTGTATCAATTTCAAGTAGAGTTGAACTAGATGTGGTCCGTAAGTATTGGAAACACCGTTCTTTTCTTCTGAACACATTCACGCTTCCTGCTGTATTAGAGACTCTAGAAAGCAAGAGTGTGCTTCTTGCTCTAAAGCAGAGTGTGATCAATTGATGAGAACTTTGTTGTATGTTTCACTTCAGAACTGGTGTTAAATCCCAGTCTCTGAGTCTTCCTACACGCAAGACTTCATTTCAGGTAAGGGCAGTTACTTTACAGCTCAAACGAACTAAATCGTTCACGAAGCTCACACGGTTCTCATCTTAACTGACAAGCATTGGACGTTAGAGGACATGTGCTTTGTATCAGTTTCAGAAGCAGAGTTGGACTAGATATGGTCCGTATGTGTAGGAAACACCCTTCTTTTGTTATCATCACACTCACGTTTCCTGCTGTCTTAGAGACTCTGGAAAGCAAGCGCGTGCTTCTTGCTCTAAAGCAGAGTGTGATCAATGGATGAGAAATCGTCTGTGGGTTTCACTTCAGAAATGGATATAAATCCCAGGCTCTGAGTCTTTTTACAGTCAAGACTTAGTTTCAGGTAAGGGCAGTTTCTTTACTGCTCAAACGTACTACATCGTTCATAAAGCTCATACGTTTCTCATCTAAACTGACAAGCATTGGATGGTAGAGGACCTGTGGTTTGTTTCCATTTCAGAAGCAGAGTTGGACTAGATATGGTCTGTATGTGCAGGAAACTCCGTTCTTTTGTTCTGAGCACACTCACGTTTCCTGCTGTATTAGAGAATATAGAAAACAAGAGCGTGCTTCTTGCTCTAAAGCAGAGTCTGATCCATGGATGAGAACTATTCTGGGTGTTTCCCTACAGAAATGGAGTTAAATCCCAGGCTGTGTGTCTTCCTAAAATCAAGACTTCGTTTCATGTTAGGGCAGTCACTTTTCAGCTCAAACGAACTACATCATTCACAAAGCTCACACGTTTCTCATCTTATCTGACAAGCGTTGGATGTTAGAGGACCTGTGGTTTGTATCAATTTTAGAAGCAGAGTTGAAAAAGATATGGACCTTATGTGCAGGAAATACCGTTCTCTTTTTCTGAGGACACTCTCGTTTCCTGCTGTATTAGAGACTCTAGAAAACAAGAGAGTGCTTCTTGCTCTAAAGCAGCGTGTGATCCATGGATGAGAACTATGCTGTGTGTTTCCCTTCAGAAATGGAGTTAAAACCCAGGCTCTGTGTCTTCCTACAAGCACTAATTCGTTTCAGGTAAGTGCAGTCACTTCTCAGCTCAAATAAAATACATCGTTCACGAAGTTCACACGTTTCTCAACTTAACTGAGAAGCATTGGATGTTAGAGGATATTTGCTTTGTATCAATTTCAAGTAGAGTTGAACTAGATGTGGTCCCTATTATTGGAAACACCATTCTTTTTTTCTGAGCACACTCACCTTTCCTGGTGTAATTGAGAATCTAGAAAACAAGAGCATGCTTCTTGCTCTAAAGCAGAGTGTGATCCATGGATGAGAACTGTGCTGTGTGTTTTCCTTCAGAAATGGAGTTAAATCCCAGGCTCTGTGTCTTCCTAAAATCAAGACTTCTTTTCAGGAAAGGGCAGTCACTTTCACCTCAAAGGAACTACATCGTTCACGAAGCTCACACGTTTCTCTTCTTAAATGACAAGCATTGGATGTTTGAGAACCTGTGCTTTGTATCAATTTCAGAAGCAGAGTTGGACTAGATATGGTCTGTATGTGCAGGAAACACCGTTCTTTTGTTCTGAGCACACTCACGTTTCCTGCTGTATTAGAGAATCTAGAAAGCAAGAGTGTTCGTCTTGGTCTAAAGCAGAGTGTGATCAATGGATGAGAACACTGCTGTGTGTTTCCCTTCAGAAATGGAGTTAAATCCCAGGCTCTGTGTCTTCCTATAATCAAGAATTCCTTTCAGGTAAGGGCAGTCACTTGTCATCTCAAACGAACTACATCATTCACGAAGCTCACACGTTTCTTATCTTAACAGACAAGCATTGGATGTTAGAGGACCAGTGCTTTGTATCAGTTTCAGAAGCAGAGTTGGACTAGATATGGTCCGTATGTGTAGGAAACACCGTTCTTTTGTTCTCAGCACACTCACGTTTCCTGCTGTGTTAGAGAGTCCAGAAAGCAAGAGCGTGCTTCTCGCTCTAAAGCAGAGTGTGATCCATGGATGAGAACTCTGCTGTGTGTTTCCCTTCAGAGATGGAGTTAAATCCCAGGCTCTGTGTCTTACTACAAGCAAGACTTCGTTACAGGTAAGGGCAGTCACTTTTCAGTTCAAAGGAACTACATCATTCTCAAAGCTCACACGTTTCTCATCTTAACTGACAAGCATTGGATGTTAGAGGACCAGTGCTTTGTGTCACTTACAGAAGCAGAGTTGGACTAGATATGGTCCGTATGTGTAGGAAACACTGTTCTTTTGTTCTCAGCACACTCACGTTTCCTGCTGTGTTAGAGACTCCAGAAAACAAGAGCGTGCTTCTCGCTCTAAAGCAGAGTGTGATCCATGGATGAGAACTATGCTGTGTGTTTCCCTTCAGAGATGGAGTTAAATCCCAGGCTCTGTGTCTTACTACAAGCAAGACTTCGTTACAGGTAAGGGCAGTCACTTTTCAGTTCAAAGGAACTACATCATTCTCAAAGCTCATACGTTTCTCATCTTAACTGACAAGCATTGGATGTTAGAGGACCAGTGCTTTGTGTCAGTTTCAGAAACAGAGTTGGACTAGATATGGTCCGTATGTGTAGGAAACACCATTCTTTTGTTCTCAGCACACTCACGTTTCCTGGTCTCTTAGAGACTTTAGAAAGCAAGAGCGTGCTTCTCGCTCTAAATCAGATTGTGATCCATGGATGAGAACTGTGCTGTGTGTTTCCCTTCAGAAATGGAGTTAAATCCCAGACTCTGTCTCTTCCTACAAGCAAGAATTCGTTTAAGGTAAAGGCAGTCACTTTAGTGCTCAAACGAACTACATCGTTCATGAAGCTCACATGTTTCCCATCTTAACTGACAAGCATTGGATGTTAGAGGACCAGTGCTTTGTATCAGTTTCAGAAGCAGAGTTCACTAGATATGGTCCGTATGTGTAGGAAACACCGTTCTTTTGTTCTCAGCACACTCACGTTTCCTGCTGTGTTAGACACTCCAGAAAACAAGAGCGTGCTTCTCGCTCTAAAGCAGAGTGTGTTCCATGGATGAGAACTCTGCTGTGTGTTTCCCTTCAGAGATGGAGTTAAATCCCAGGCTCTTTGTCTTACTACAAGCAAGACTTCGTTTCAGGTAAGGGCAGTCACTTTTCAGTTCAAAGGAACTACATCATTCTCAAAGCTCATACGTTTCTCATCTTAACTGTCAAGCATTGGATGTTAGAGGACCAGTGCTTTGTGTCAGTTTCAGAAACAGAGTTGGACTAGATATGGTCCGTATGTGTAGGAAACACAGTTCTTTTGTTCTCAGCGCACTCACGTTTCCTGGTATCTTAGAGACTTTAGAAAGCAAGAGCGTGCTTCTTGCTCTAAAGCAGATTGTGATCCATGGATGAGAACTATGCTGTTTGTTTCCCTTCAGAAATGGAGTTAAATCCCAGACTCTGTGTCTTCCTACAAGCAAGACTTCGTTTAAGGTAAGGGCAGTCACTTTTCTGCTCAAACGAACTACATCGTTCATGAAGCTCACACGTTTCTTATCTTAACAGACAAGCATTGGATGTTAGAAGACCAGTGCTTTGTATCAGTTTCAGAAGCAGAGTTGGACTAGATATGGTCCGTATGTGTAGGAAACACCGTTCTTTTGTTCTCAGCACACTCATGTTTCCTGCTGTGTTAGAGAGTCCAGAAAGCAAGAGCGTGCTTCTCCCTCTAAAGCAGAGTGTGATCCATGGATGAGAACTCTGCTGTGTGTTTCCCTTCAGAGATGGAGTTAAATCCCAGGCTCTGTGTCTTACTACAAGCAAGACTTCGTTACAGGTAAGGGCAGTCACTTTTCAGTTCAAAGGAACTACATCATTCTCAAAGCTCACACGTTTCTCATCTTAACTGACAAGCATTGGATGTTAGAGGTCCAGTGCTTTGTGTCACTTACAGAAGCAGAGTTGGACTAGATATGGTCCGTATGTGTAGGAAACACTGTTCTTTTGTTCTCAGCACACTCACGTTTCCTGCTGTGTTAGAGACTCCAGAAAACAAGAGCGTGCTTCTCGCTCTAAAGCAGAGTGTGATCCATGGATGAGAACTATGCTGTGTGTTTCCCTTCAGAGATGGAGTTAAATCCCAGGCTCTGTGTCTTACTACAAGCAAGACTTCGTTACAGGTAAGGGCAGTCACTTTTCAGTTCAAAGGAACTACATCATTCTCAAAGCTCATACGTTTCTCATCTTAACTGACAAGCATTGTATGTTAGAGGACCAGTGCTTTGTGTCAGTTTCAGAAACAGAGTTGGACTAGATATGGTCCGTATGTGTAGGAAACACCGTTCTTTTGTTCTCAGCACACTCACGTTTCCTGCTGTGTTAGAGAGTCCAGAAAGCAAGAGCGTGCTTCTCGCTCTAAAGCAGAGTGTGATCCATGGATGAGAACTCTGCTGTGTGTTTCCCTTCAGAGATGGAGTTAAATCCCAGGCTCTGTGTCTTACTACAAGCAAGACTTCGTTACAGGTAAGGGCAGTCACTTTTCAGTTCAAAGGAACTACATCATTCTCAAAGCTCACACGTTTCTCATCTTAACTGACAAGCATTGGATGTTAGAGGACCAGTGCTTTGTGTCACTTACAGAAGCAGAGTTGGACTAGATATGGTCCGTATGTGTAGGAAACACTGTTCTTTTGTTCTCAGCACACTCACGTTTCCTGCTGTGTTAGAGACTCCAGAAAACAAGAGCGTGCTTCTCGCTCTAAAGCAGAGTGTGATCCATGGATGAGAACTATGCTGTGTGTTTCCCTTCAGAGATGGAGTTAAATCCCAGGCTCTGTGTCTTACTACAAGCAAGACTTCGTTACAGGTAAGGGCAGTCACTTTTCAGTTCAAAGGAACTACATCATTCTCAAAGCTCATACGTTTCTCATCTTAACTGACAAGCATTGGATGTTAGAGGACCAGTGCTTTGTGTCAGTTTCAGAAACAGAGTTGGACTAGATATGGTCCGTATGTGTAGGAAACACCATTCTTTTGTTCTCAGCACACTCACGTTTCCTGGTCTCTTAGAGACTTTAGAAAGCAAGAGCGTGCTTCTCGCTCTAAATCAGATTGTGATCCATGGATGAGAACTGTGCTGTGTGTTTCCCTTCAGAAATGGAGTTAAATCCCAGACTCTGTCTCTTCCTACAAGCAAGAATTCGTTTAAGGTAAAGGCAGTCACTTTAGTGCTCAAACGAACTACATCGTTCATGAAGCTCACATGTTTCCCATCTTAACTGACAAGCATTGGATGTTAGAGGACCAGTGCTTTGTATCAGTTTCAGAAGCAGAGTTCACTAGATATGGTCCGTATGTGTAGGAAACACCGTTCTTTTGTTCTCAGCACACTCACGTTTCCTGCTGTGTTAGACACTCCAGAAAACAAGAGCGTGCTTCTCGCTCTAAAGCAGAGTGTGTTCCATGGATGAGAACTCTGCTGTGTGTTTCCCTTCAGAGATGGAGTTAAATCCCAGGCTCTTTGTCTTACTACAAGCAAGACTTCGTTTCAGGTAAGGGCAGTCACTTTTCAGTTCAAAGGAACTACATCATTCTCAAAGCTCATACGTTTCTCATCTTAACTGTCAAGCATTGGATGTTAGAGGACCAGTGCTTTGTGTCAGTTTCAGAAACAGAGTTGGACTAGATATGGTCCGTATGTGTAGGAAACACAGTTCTTTTGTTCTCAGCGCACTCACGTTTCCTGGTATCTTAGAGACTTTAGAAAGCAAGAGCGTGCTTCTTGCTCTAAAGCAGATTGTGATCCATGGATGAGAACTATGCTGTTTGTTTCCCTTCAGAAATGGAGTTAAATCCCAGACTCTGTGTCTTCCTACAAGCAAGACTTCGTTTAAGGTAAGGGCAGTCACTTTTCTGCTCAAACGAACTACATCGTTCATGAAGCTCACACGTTTCTTATCTTAACAGACAAGCATTGGATGTTAGAAGACCAGTGCTTTGTATCAGTTTCAGAAGCAGAGTTGGACTAGATATGGTCCGTATGTGTAGGAAACACCGTTCTTTTGTTCTCAGCACACTCATGTTTCCTGCTGTGTTAGAGAGTCCAGAAAGCAAGAGCGTGCTTCTCCCTCTAAAGCAGAGTGTGATCCATGGATGAGAACTCTGCTGTGTGTTTCCCTTCAGAGATGGAGTTAAATCCCAGGCTCTGTGTCTTACTACAAGCAAGACTTCGTTACAGGTAAGGGCAGTCACTTTTCAGTTCAAAGGAACTACATCATTCTCAAAGCTCACACGTTTCTCATCTTAACTGACAAGCATTGGATGTTAGAGGTCCAGTGCTTTGTGTCACTTACAGAAGCAGAGTTGGACTAGATATGGTCCGTATGTGTAGGAAACACTGTTCTTTTGTTCTCAGCACACTCACGTTTCCTGCTGTGTTAGAGACTCCAGAAAACAAGAGCGTGCTTCTCGCTCTAAAGCAGAGTGTGATCCATGGATGAGAACTATGCTGTGTGTTTCCCTTCAGAGATGGAGTTAAATCCCAGGCTCTGTGTCTTACTACAAGCAAGACTTCGTTACAGGTAAGGGCAGTCACTTTTCAGTTCAAAGGAACTACATCATTCTCAAAGCTCATACGTTTCTCATCTTAACTGACAAGCATTGTATGTTAGAGGACCAGTGCTTTGTGTCAGTTTCAGAAACAGAGTTGGACTAGATATGGTCCGTATGTGTAGGAAACACCGTTCTTTTGTTCTCAGCACACTCACGTTTCCTGCTCTCTTAGAGACTTTAGAAAGCAAGAGCGTGCTTCTCGCTCTAAATCAGATTGTGATCCATGGATGAGAACTGTGCTGTGTGTTTCCCTTCAGAAATGGAGTTAAATCCCAGACTCTGTGTCTTCCTACAAGCAAGAATTCGTTTAAGGTAAAGGCAGTCACTTTAGTGCTCAAACGAACTACATCGTTCATGAAGCTCACATGTTTCCCATCTTAACTGACAAGCATTGGATGTTAGAGGACCAGTGAATTGTATCAGTTTCAGAAGCAGATTTGGACTACATATGGTCCGTATGTGTAGGAAACACCGTTCTTTTGTTCTGGGCACACTCACATTGCCTGCTGTATTAGAGACTCTAGAAAGCAAAAGCGTGCTTCTCGCTCTAAAGCAGAGTGTGATCCATGGATGAGAACTCTGCTGTGTGTTTCCCTTCAGAGATGGAGTTAAATCCCAGGCTCTGTGTCTTACTACAAGCAAGACTTCGTTACAGGTAAGGGCAGTCACTTTTCAGTTCAAAGGAACTACATCATTCTCAAAGCTCACACGTTTCTCATCTTAACTGACAAGCATTGGATGTTAGAGGACCAGTGCTTTGTGTCACTTACAGAAACAGAGTTGGACTAGATATGGTCCGTATGTGTAGGAAACACCGTTCTTTTGTTCTCAGCGCACTCACGTTTCCTGCTGTCTTAGAGACTCTACAAAGCAAGAGCATGCTTCTTGTTCTAAAGCAGAGTATGATCAATGGATGAGAGCACTGCTGTGTGTTTCACTTCAGAAATGGAGTTAAATCCCAGGCTCTGAGTCTTCCTACAAGCAAAACTTCGTTTCAGGTAAGGGCAGTCACTTTTCTGCTCTAAGGAACTACATCGTTCACAAAGATCACACGTTTCTCATCTTAACTGACAAGCATTGGATGTTAGAGGACATGTGGTTTGTTTCAGTTTCAGAATCAGAGTTGGACTTTATATGGTCTGTATGTGTAGGAAACACCGTTCTTTGGTTCTGAGCACACAAACGTTTCCTGCTGTCTTAGAGACTCTGGAAAGCAAGCGCGTGCTTCTTGCTCTAAAGCAGAGTGTGATCCATGGATGAGAACTCTGCTGTGTGTTTCCCTTCAGAGATGGAGTTAAATCCCAGGCTCTGTGTCTTACTACAAGCAAGACTTCGTTTAAGGTAAGGGCAGTCACTTTTCTGCTCAAACGAACTACATCGTTCATGAAGCTCACACGTTTCCCATCTTAACTGACAAGCATTGGATGTTAGAGGACATGTGCTTTGTATCAGTTTCAGAAGCAGAGTTGGACTAGATATGGTCCGTATGTGTAGGAAACACTGTTCTTTTGTTATCAGCACACTCACGTTTCCTGCTGTCTTAGAGACTCTGGAAAGCAAGTGCGTGCTTCTTGCTCTAAAGCAGAGTGTGATCAATGGATGAGAAATCGTCTGTGGGTTTCACTTCAGAAATGGATATAAATCCCAGGCTCTGAGTCTTTTTACAGTCAAGACTTAGTTTCAGGTAAGGGCAGTTTCTTTACTGCTCAAACGTACTACATCGTTCATAAAGCTCATACGTTTCTCATCTAAACTGACAAGCATTGGATGGTAGAGGACCTGTGGTTTGTTTCCATTTCAGAAGCAGAGTTGGACTAGATATGGTCTGTATGTGCAGGAAACTCCGTTCTTTTGTTCTGAGCACACTCACGTTTCCTGCTGTATTAGAGAATATAGAAAACAAGAGCGTGCTTCTTGCTCTAAAGCAGAGTCTGATCCATGGATGAGAACTATTCTGGGTGTTTCCCTACAGAAATGGAGTTAAATCCCAGGCTGTGTGTCTTCCTAAAATCAAGACTTCGTTTCATGTTAGGGCAGTCACTTTTCAGCTCAAACGAACTACATCATTCACAAAGCTCACACGTTTCTCATCTTATCTGACAAGCGTTGGATGTTAGAGGACCTGTGGTTTGTATCAATTTTAGAAGCAGAGTTGAAAAAGATATGGACCTTATGTGCAGGAAATACCGTTCTCTTTTTCTGAGGACACTCTCGTTTCCTGCTGTATTAGAGACTCTAGAAAACAAGAGAGTGCTTCTTGCTCTAAAGCAGCGTGTGATCCATGGATGAGAACTATGCTGTGTGTTTCCCTTCAGAAATGGAGTTAAAACCCAGGCTCTGTGTCTTCCTACAAGCACTAATTCGTTTCAGGTATGTGCAGTCACTTCTCAGCTCAAATAAAATACATCGTTCACGAAGTTCACACGTTTCTCAACTTAACTGAGAAGCATTGGATGTTAGAGGACATTTGCTTTGTATCAATTTCAAGTAGAGTTGAACTAGATGTGGTCCCTATTATTGGAAACACCGTTCTTTTTTTCTGAGCACACTCACCTTTCCTGGTGTAATTGAGAATCTAGAAAACAAGAGCATGCTTCTTGCTCTAAAGCAGAGTGTGATCCATGGATGAGAACTATGCTGTGTGTTTTCCTTCAGAAATGGAGTTAAATCCCAGGCTCTGTGTCTTCCTAAAATCAAGACTTCTTTTCAGGAAAGGGCAGTCACTTTCACCTCAAAGGAACTACATCCTTCACGAAGCTCACACGTTTCTCATCTTAAATGACAAGCATTGGATGTTTGAGAACCTGTGCTTTGTATCAATTTCAGAAGCAGAGTTGGACTAGATATGGTCTGTATGTGCAGGAAACACCGTTCTTTTGTTCTGAGCACACTCACGTTTCCTGCTGTATTAGAGAATCTAGAAAGCAAGAGTGTTCGTCTTGGTCTAAAGCAGAGTGTGATCAATGGATGAGAACACTGCTGTGTGTTTCCCTTCAGAAATGGAGTTAAATCCCAGGCTCTGTGTCTTCCTATAATCAAGAATTCCTTTCAGGTAAGGGCAGTCACTTGTCATCTCAAACGAACTACATCATTCACGAAGCTCACACGTTTCTTATCTTAACAGACAAGCATTGGATGTTAGAGGACCAGTGCTTTGTATCAGTTTCAGAAGCAGAGTTGGACTAGATATGGTCCGTATGTGTAGGAAACACCGTTCTTTTGTTCTCAGCACACTCACGTTTCCTGCTGTGTTAGAGAGTCCAGAAAGCAAGAGCGTGCTTCTCGCTCTAAAGCAGAGTGTGATCCATGGATGAGAACTATGCTGTGTGTTTCCCTTCAGAGATGGAGTTAAATCCCAGGCTCTGTGTCTTACTACAAGCAAGACTTCGTTACAGGTAAGGGCAGTCACTTTTCAGTTCAAAGGAACTACATCATTCTCAAAGCTCACACGTTTCTCATCTTAACTGACAAGCATTGGATGTTAGAGGACCAGTGCTTTGTGTCACTTACAGAAGCAGAGTTGGACTAGATATGGTCCGTATGTGTAGGAAACACTGTTCTTTTGTTCTCAGCACACTCACGTTTCCTGCTGTGTTAGAGACTCCAGAAAACAAGAGCGTGCTTCTCGCTCTAAAGCAGAGTGTGATCCATGGATGAGAACTATGCTGTGTGTTTCCCTTCAGAGATGGAGTTAAATCCCAGGCTCTGTGTCTTACTACAAGCAAGACTTCGTTACAGGTAAGGGCAGTCACTTTTCAGTTCAAAGGAACTACATCATTCTCAAAGCTCATACGTTTCTCATCTTAACTGACAAGCATTGGATGTTAGAGGACCAGTGCTTTGTGTCAGTTTCAGAAACAGAGTTGGACTAGATATGGTCCGTATGTGTAGGAAACACCATTCTTTTGTTCTCAGCACACTCACGTTTCCTGCTCTCTTAGAGACTTTAGAAAGCAAGAGCGTGCTTCTCGCTCTAAATCAGATTGTGATCCATGGATGAGAACTGTGCTGTGTGTTTCCCTTCAGAAATGGAGTTAAATCCCAGACTCTGTCTCTTCCTACAAGCAAGAATTCGTTTAAGGTAAAGGCAGTCACTTTAGTGCTCAAACGAACTACATCGTTCATGAAGCTCACATGTTTCCCATCTTAACTGACAAGCATTGGATGTTAGAGGACCAGTGCTTTGTATCAGTTTCAGAAGCAGAGTTCACTAGATATGGTCCGTATGTGTAGGAAACACCGTTCTTTTGTTCTCAGCACACTCACGTTTCCTGCTGTGTTAGACACTCCAGAAAACAAGAGCGTGCTTCTCGCTCTAAAGCAGAGTGTGTTCCATGGATGAGAACTCTGCTGTGTGTTTCCCTTCAGAGATGGAGTTAAATCCCAGGCTCTTTGTCTTACTACAAGCAAGACTTCGTTACAGGTAAGGGCAGTCAGTTTTCAGTTCAAAGGAACTACATCATTCTCAAAGCTCATACGTTTCTCATCTTAACTGTCAAGCATTGGATGTTAGAGGACCAGTGCTTTGTGTCAGTTTCAGAAACAGAGTTGGACTAGATATGGTCCGTATGTGTAGGAAACACAGTTCTTTTGTTCTCAGCGCACTCACGTTTCCTGGTATCTTAGAGACTTTAGAAAGCAAGAGCGTGCTTCTTGCTCTAAAGCAGATTGTGATCCATGGATGAGAACTATGCTGTTTGTTTCCCTTCAGAAATGGAGTTAAATCCCAGACTCTGTGTCTTCCTACAAGCAAGACTTCGTTTAAGGTAAGGGCAGTCACTTTTCTGCTCAAACGAACTACATCGTTCATGAAGCTCACACGTTTCCCATCTTAACTGACAAGCATTGGATGGTAGAGGACCAGTGCTTTGTATCAGTTTCAGAAGAAGATTTGGACTACATATGGTCCGTATGTTTATGAAACTCCGTTCTTTTGTTCTGGGCACACTCAGATTTCCTGCTGTATTAGAGACCCTAGAAAGCAAGAGCGTGCTTCTTGTTGTAAAGCAGAGTGTGATCCATGGGTGAAAACTATGCTGTGTGTTTCCCTTCAGAAATGGAGTTAAATCCCAGGCTCTGTGTCTTCCTATAAGCAAGAATTCGTTTCAGGTAAGGGCAGTCACTTGTCATCTCAAACGAACTACATCATTCACGAAGCTCACACGTTTCTTATCTTAACAGACAAGCATTGGATGTTAGAGGACCAGTGCTTTGTATCAGTTTCAGAAGCAGAGTTGGACTAGATATGGTCCGTATGTGTAGGAAACACCGTTCTTTTGTTCTCAGCACACTCATGTTTCCTGCTGTGTTAGAGAGTCCAGAAAGCAAGAGCGTGCTTCTCCCTCTGAAGCAGAGTGTGATCCATGGATGAGAACTCTGCTGTGTGTTTCCCTTCAGAGATGGAGTTAAATCCCAGGCTCTGTGTCTTACTACAAGCAAGACTTCGTTACAGGTAAGGGCAGTCACTTTTCAGTTCAAAGGAACTACATCATTCTCAAAGCTCACACGTTTCTCATCTTAACTGACAAGCATTGGATGTTAGAGGTCCAGTGCTTTGTGTCACTTACAGAAGCAGAGTTGGACTAGATATGGTCCGTATGTGTAGGAAACACTGTTCTTTTGTTCTCAGCACACTCACGTTTCCTGCTGTGTTAGAGACTCCAGAAAACAAGAGCGTGCTTCTCGCTCTAAAGCAGAGTGTGATCCATGGATGAGAACTATGCTGTGTGTTTCCCTTCAGAGATGGAGTTAAATCCCAGGCTCTGTGTCTTACTACAAGCAAGACTTCGTTACAGGTAAGGGCAGTCACTTTTCAGTTCAAAGGAACTACATCATTCTCAAAGCTCATACGTTTCTCATCTTAACTGACAAGCATTGGATGTTAGAGGACCAGTGCTTTGTGTCAGTTTCAGAAACAGAGTTGGACTAGATATGGTCCGTATGTGTAGGAAACACCGTTCTTTTGTTCTCAGCACACTCACGTTTCCTGCTCTCTTAGAGACTTTAGAAAGCAAGAGCGTGCTTCTCGCTCTAAATCAGATTGTGATCCATGGATGAGAACTGTGCTGTGTGTTTCCCTTCAGAAATGGAGTTAAATCCCAGACTCTGTCTCTTCCTACAAGCAAGAATTCGTTTAAGGTAAAGGCAGTCACTTTAGTGCTCAAACGAACTACATCGTTCATGAAGCTCACATGTTTCCCATCTTAACTGACAAGCATTGGATGTTAGAGGACCAGTGCTTTGTATCAGTTTCAGAAGCAGAGTTCACTAGATATGGTCCGTATGTGTAGGAAACACCGTTCTTTTGTTCTCAGCACACTCACGTTTCCTGCTGTGTTAGACACTCCAGAAAACAAGAGCGTGCTTCTCGCTCTAAAGCAGAGTGTGTTCCATGGATGAGAACTCTGCTGTGTGTTTCCCTTCAGAGATGGAGTTAAATCCCAGGCTCTTTGTCTTACTACAAGCAAGACTTCGTTACAGGTAAGGGCAGTCAGTTTTCAGTTCAAAGGAACTACATCATTCTCAAAGCTCATACGTTTCTCATCTTAACTGTCAAGCATTGGATGTTAGAGGACCAGTGCTTTGTGTCAGTTTCAGAAACAGAGTTGGACTAGATATGGTCCGTATGTGTAGGAAACACAGTTCTTTTGTTCTCAGCGCACTCACGTTTCCTGGTATCTTAGAGACTTTAGAAAGCAAGAGCGTGCTTCTTGCTCTAAAGCAGATTGTGATCCATGGATGAGAACTATGCTGTTTGTTTCCCTTCAGAAATGGAGTTAAATCCCAGACTCTGTGTCTTCCTACAAGCAAGACTTCGTTTAAGGTAAGGGCAGTCACTTTTCTGCTCAAACGAACTACATCGTTCATGAAGCTCACACGTTTCCCATCTTAACTGACAAGCATTGGATGGTAGAGGACCAGTGCTTTGTATCAGTTTCAGAAGAAGATTTGGACTACATATGGTCCGTATGTTTATGAAACTCCGTTCTTTTGTTCTGGGCACACTCAGATTTCCTGCTGTATTAGAGACCCTAGAAAGCAAGAGCGTGCTTCTTGTTGTAAAGCAGAGTGTGATCCATGGGTGAAAACTATGCTGTGTGTTTCCCTTCAGAAATGGAGTTAAATCCCAGGCTCTGTGTCTTCCTATAAGCAAGAATTCGTTTCAGGTAAGGGCAGTCACTTGTCATCTCAAACGAACTACATCATTCACGAAGCTCACACGTTTCTTATCTTAACAGACAAGCATTGGATGTTAGAGGACCAGTGCTTTGTATCAGTTTCAGAAGCAGAGTTGGACTAGATATGGTCCGTATGTGTAGGAAACACCGTTCTTTTGTTCTCAGCACACTCATGTTTCCTGCTGTGTTAGAGAGTCCAGAAAGCAAGAGCGTGCTTCTCCCTCTAAAGCAGAGTGTGATCCATGGATGAGAACTCTGCTGTGTGTTTCCCTTCAGAGATGGAGTTAAATCCCAGGCTCTGTGTCTTACTACAAGCAAGACTTCGTTACAGGTAAGGGCAGTCACTTTTCAGTTCAAAGGAACTACATCATTCTCAAAGCTCACACGTTTCTCATCTTAACTGACAAGCATTGGATGTTAGAGGACCAGTGCTTTGTGTCACTTACAGAAGCAGAGTTGGACTAGATATGGTCCGTATGTGTAGGAAACACTGTTCTTTTGTTCTCAGCACACTCACGTTTCCTGCTGTGTTAGAGACTCCAGAAAACAACAGCGTGCTTCTCGCTCTAAAGCAGAGTGTGATCCATGGATGAGAACTATGCTGTGTGTTTCCCTTCAGAGATGGAGTTAAATCCCAGGCTCTGTGTCTTACTACAAGCAAGACTTCGTTACAGGTAAGGGCAGTCACTTTTCAGTTCAAAGGAACTACATCATTCTCAAAGCTCATACGTTTCTCATCTTAACTGACAAGCATTGGATGTTAGAGGACCAGTGCTTTGTGTCAGTTTCAGAAACAGAGTTGGACTAGATATGGTCCGTATGTGTAGGAAACACCGTTCTTTTGTTCTCAGCACACTCACGTTTCCTGCTCTCTTAGAGACTTTAGAAAGCAAGAGCGTGCTTCTCGCTCTAAATCAGATTGTGATCCATGGATGAGAACTGTGCTGTGTGTTTCCCTTCAGAAATGGAGTTAAATCCCAGACTCTGTGTCTTCCTACAAGCAAGAATTCGTTTAAGGTAAAGGCAGTCACTTTAGTGCTCAAACGAACTACATCGTTCATGAAGCTCACATGTTTCCCATCTTAACTGACAAGCATTGGATGTTAGAGGACCAGTGAATTGTATCAGTTTCAGAAGCAGATTTGGACTACATATGGTCCGTATGTGTAGGAAACACCGTTCTTTTGTTCTGGGCACACTCACATTGCCTGCTGTATTAGAGAATCTAGAAAGCAAAAGCGTGCTTCTCGCTCTAAAGCAGAGTGTGATCCATGGATGAGAACTCTGCTGTGTGTTTCCCTTCAGAGATGGAGTTAAATCCCAGGCTCTGTGTCTTACTACAAGCAAGACTTCGTTACAGGTAAGGGCAGTCACTTTTCAGTTCAAAGGAACTACATCATTCTCAAAGCTCACACGTTTCTCATCTTAACTGACAAGCATTGGATGTTAGAGGACCAGTGCTTTGTGTCACTTACAGAAACAGAGTTGGACTAGATATGGTACGTATGTGTAGGAAACACCGTTCTTTTGTTCTCAGCGCACTCACGTTTCCTGCTGTCTTAGAGACTCTACAAAGCAAGAGCATGCTTCTTGTTCTAAAGCAGAGTATGATCAATGGATGAGAGCACTGCTGTGTGTTTCACTTCAGAAATGGAGTTATATCCCAGGCTCTGAGTCTTCCTACAAGCAAAACTTCGTTTCAGGTAAGGGCAGTCACTTTTCTGCTCTAAGGAACTACATCGTTCACAAAGATCACACGTTTCTCATCTTAACTGACAAGCATTGGATGTTAGAGGACATGTGGTTTGTTTCAGTTTCAGAATCAGAGTTGGACTTTATATGGTCTGTATGTGTAGGAAACACCGTTCTTTGGTTCTGAGCACACAAACGTTTCCTGCTGTCTTAGAGACTCTGGAAAGCAAGCGCGTGCTTCTTGCTCTAAAGCAGAGTGTGATCCATGGATGAGAACTCTGCTGTGTGTTTCCCTTCAGAGATGGAGTTAAATCCCAGGCTCTGTGTCTTACTACAAGCAAGACTTCGTTTAAGGTAAGGGCAGTCACTTTTCTGCTCAAACGAACTACATCGTTCATGAAGCTCACACGTTTCCCATCTTAACTGACAAGCATTGGATGTTAGAGGACATGTGCTTTGTATCAGTTTCAGAAGCAGAGTTGGACTAGATATGGTCCGTATGTGTAGGAAACACCGTTCTTTTGTTATCATCACACTCACGTTTCCTGCTGTCTTAGAGACTCTGGAAAGCAAGCGCGTGCTTCTTGCTCTAAAGCAGAGTGTGATCAATGGATGAGAACTCGTCTGTGTGTTTCACTTCAGAAATGGATATAAATCCCAGGCTCTGAGTCTTTTTACAATCAAGACTTAGTTTCAGGTAAGGGCAGTTTCTTTACTGCTCAAACGAACTACATCGTTCATAAAGCTCATACGTTTCTCATCTAAACTGACAAGCATTGGATGGTAGAGGACCTGTGGTTTATTTCCGTTTCAGAAGCAGAGTTGGACTAGATATGGTCTGTATGTGCAGGAAACTCCGTTCTTTTGTTCTGAGCACACTCACGTTTCCTGCTGTATTAGAGAATATAGAAAACAAGAGCGTGCTTCTTGCTCTAAAGCAGAGTCTGATCCATGGATTAAATCTATTCTGGGTGTTTCCCTACAGAAATGGAGTTAAATCCCAGGCTCTGTGTCTGCCTACATTCACTACTTCGTTTCAGGTAAGGACAGTCACTTTTCAGCTCAAATAAAATACATTGTTCACGAAGCTCACACGTTTCTCATCTTAACTGACAAGCATTGGATGTTAGATGACCTGTGGTTTGTTTCAGTTTCAGAAGCAGAGTTGGACTAGATATGGTCCGTATGTGGAGGAAACACCGTTCTTTTGTTCTGAACACACTCACATTTCCTGCTGTAATTGAGAATCTAGAAAACAAGAGCATGCTTCTTGCTCTAAAGCAGAGTGTGATCCATGGATGAGAACTCTGCTGTGTGTTTCCCTTCAGAAATGGAGTTAAATCCCAGGCTCTGTGTCTTCCTAAAATCAAGACTTCTTTTCAGGAAAGGGCAGTCACTTTCACCTCAAAGGAACTACATCGTTCATGAAGCTCACACGTTTCTCATCTTAAATTACAAGCATTGGATGTTAGAGGACCTGTGCTTTGTATCAATTTCAGAAGCACTGTTGGACTAGATATGGTCCGTATGTGTAGGAAACACCGTTCTTTTGTTCTCCGAACACTCACTTTTCCTGCTGTCTTAGAGACTCTAGAACGCAAGAGCATGCTTCTTGTTCTAAAGCAGAGTGTGATCAATGGATGAGAACTCCGTTGTGTGTTTCACTTCAGAAATGGAGTTAAATCCCAGGCTCTGAGTCTTCCTACAAACAAGAATTCGTTTCAGGTAAGGGCAGTTACTTTACAGCTCAAACGAACTACATCATTCACAAAGCTCACACGTTTCTCATCTAACTGACAAGCATTGGATGGTAGAGGACCTGTGGTTTGTATCAATTTTAGAACAGAGTTGAACTAGATATGGACCTCATGTGTAGGAAACACCGTTCTTTTGTTCTGAGCACACTCACGTTTCCTGCTGTATTAGAGAATCTAGAAAACAAGAGAGTGCTTCTTGCTCTAAAGCAGAGTGTGATCCATGGATGAGAACTATGCTATGTGTTTCCCTTCTGTAATGGAGTTAAATCCCAGGCTTTGTGTCTTCCTAAAATCAAGACTTCGTTTCATGTTAGGGCAGTCACTTTTCAGCTCAAACAAACTACATCATTCACAAAGCTCACACGTTTCTCATCTTATCTGACAAGCGTTGGATGTTAGAGGACCTGTGGTTTGTATCAATTTTAGAAGCAGAGTTGAAAAAGATATGGACCTTATGTGCAGGAAATACCGTTCTCTTTTTCTGAGGACACTCTCGTTTCCTGCTGTATTAGAGACTCTAGAAAGCAAGAGCGTTCTTCTTGGTCTAAAGCAGAGTGTGATCCATGGATGAGAACTATGCTGTGTGTTTCCCTTCAGAAATGGGGTGTAAACCCAGGCTCTGTGTCTTCCTACAAGCACTAATTCGTTTCAGGTAAGTGCAGTCACTTCTCAGCTCAAATAAAATACATCGTTCACGAAGCTCAAACGTTTCTCAACTTAACTGAGAAGCATTGGATGTTAGAGGATATTTGCTTTGTATCAATTTCAAGTAGAAAGGAACTAGATGTGGTCTGTAAGTATTGGAAACACCGTTCTTTTTTTCTGAGCACACTCACGTTTCCTGCTGTATTAGAGACTCTAGAAAGCAAGAGTGTGCTTCTTGCTCTAAAGCAGAGTGTGATCAATTGATGAGAACTTTGTTGTATGTTTCACTTCAGAACTGGTGTTAAATCCCAGTCTCTGAGTCTTCCTACACGCAAGACTTCATTTCAGGTAAGGGCAGTCACTTTACAGCTCAAACGAACTAAATCGTTCACGAAGCTCACACGGTTCTCATCTTAACTGACAAGTATTGGATGTTTGAGGACATGTGGTTTGTTTCAGTTTCAGAAGCAGAGTTGGACTTTATATGGTCCGTATGTGGAGGAAACACCGTTCTTTTGTTCTGAGCACACTCACGTTTCCTGCTGTAATTGAGAAAGTAGAAAACAAGAGCATGCGTCTTGCTCTAAAGCAGAGTGTGATCCATGGATGAGAACTATGCTGTGTGTTTCCCTTCAGAAATGGAGTTAAATCCCAGGCTCTGTGTCTTCCTAAAATCAAGACTTCTTTTCAGGAAAGGGCAGTCACTTTCACCTCAAATGAACTACATCGTGCACGAAGCTCACACGTTTCTCATCTTAAATGACAAGCATTGGATGTTTGAGAACCGGTGCTTTGTATCAATTTCAGAAGCAGATTTGGACTAGATATGGTCCGTATGTGCAGGAAACACCGTTCTTTTGTTCTGAGCACACTCACGTTTCCTGCTGTATTAGAGAATCTAGAAAGCAAGAGCGTGCTTCTTGCTCTAAAGCAGAGTGTGATCCATGGATGAGAACTATGCTGTTTGTTTCCCTTCAGAAATGGAGTTAAATCCCAGACTCTGTGTCTTCCTACAAGCAAGACTTCGTTTAAGGTAAGGGCAGTCACTTTTCTGCTCAAACGAACTACATCGTTCATGAAGCTCACACGTTTCCCATCTTAACTGACAAGCATTGGATGGTAGAGGTCCAGTGCTTTGTATCAGTTTCAGAAGAAGATTTGGACTACATATGGTCTGTATGTTTACGAAACTCCGTTCTTTTGTTCTGGGCACACTCAGATTTCCTGCTGTATTAGAGACTCTAGAAAGCAAGAGCATGCTTCTTGCTGTAAAGCAGAGTGTGATCCATGGGTGAGAACTATGCTGTGTGTTTCCCTTCAGAAATGGAGTTAAATCCCAGGCTCTGTGTCTTCCTATAAGCAAGACTTCGTTTCAGGTAAGGGCAGTCACTTGTCATCTCAAACGAACTACATCGTTCACGAAGCTCACACGTTTCTTATCTTAACAGACAAGCATTGGATGTTAGAGGACCAGTGCTTTGTATCAGTTTCAGAAGCAGAGTTGGACTAGATATGGTCCGTATGTGTAGGAAACACCGTTCTTTTGTTCTCAGCACACTCACGTTTCCTGCTGTGTTAGAGACTCCAGAAAGCAAGAGCGTGCTTCTCGCTCTAAAGCAGAGTGTGATCCATGGATGAGAACTCTGCTGTGTGTTTCCCTTCAGAGATGGAGTTAAATCCCAGGCTCTGTGTCTTACTACAAGCAAGACTTCGTTACAGGTAAGGGCAGTCACTTTTCAGTTCAAAGGAACTACATCATTCTCAAAGCTCACACGTTTCTCATCTTAACTGACAAGCATTGGATGTTAGAGGACCAGTGCTTTGTGTCACTTACAGAAACAGAGTTGGACTAGATATGGTCCGTATGTGTAGGAAACACCGTTCTTTTGTTCTTAGCGCACTCACGTTTCCTGCTGTCTTAGAGACTCTACAAAGCAAGAGCATGCTTCTTGTTCTAAAGCAGAGTGTGATCAATGGATGAGAACACTGCTGTGTGTTTCACTTCAGAAATGGAGTTAAATCCCAGGCTCTGAGTCTTCCTACAAGCAAAACTTCGTTTCAGGTAAGGGCAGTCACTTTTCTGCTCTAAGGAACTACATCGTTCACGAAGATCACACGTTTGTCATCTTAACTGACAAGCATTGGATGTTAGAGGACATGTGGTTTGTTTCAGTTTCAGAATCAGAGTTGGACTTTATATGATCCGTATGTGTACGAAACCCCGTTCTTTGGTTCTGATCACACAAACGTTTCCTGCTGTCTTAGAGACTCTGGAAAGCAAGCGCGTGCTTCTTGCTCTAAAGCAGAGTGTGATCAATGGATGAGAACTCGTCTGTGGGTTTCACTTCAGAAATGGATATAAATCCCAGGCTCTGAGTCTTTTTACAATCAAGACTTAGTTTCAGGTAAGGGCAGTTTCTTTACAGCTCAAACGAACTAAATCGTTCACGAAGCTCACACGGTTCTCATCTTAACTGACAAGCATTGGATGTTAGAGGACATGTGGTTTGTTTCAGTTTCAGAATCAGAGTTGGACTTTATATGGTCCGTATGTGTAGGAAACACCGTTCTTTGGTTCTGAGCACACAAACATTTCCTGCTGTCTTAGAGACTCTGGAAAGCAAGAGCGTGCTTCTTGCTCTAAAGCAGAGTGTGATCAATGGATGAGAACTCTGTTGTGTGTTTCACTTCAGAAATGGAGTTAAATCCCAGGCTCTGAGTCTTCTTACAAACAAGACTTCGTTTCAGGTAATGGCAGTTACTTTACAGCTCAAATGAACTACATCGTTCACGAAGCTCACACATTTCTCATCTTAACTGACAAGCATCAGATGTTAGAGGATCAGTGCTTTGTATCAGTTTCAGAAGCAGAGTTGGACTAGATATGGTCCGTATGTGTAGGAAACACCGTTCTTTTGTTATCATCACACTCACGTTTCCTGCTGTCTTAGAGACTCTGGAAAGCAAGCGCGTGCTTCTTGCTCTAAAGCAGAGTGTGATCCATGGATGAGAACTATGCTGTGTGTTTCACTTCAGAAATGGATATAAATCCCAGGCTCTGAGTCTTTTTACAATCAAGACTTAGTTTCAGGTAAGGGCAGTTTCTTTACTGCTCAAACGAACTACATCGTTCATAAAGCTCATAAGTTTCTCATCTAAACTGACAAGCATTGGATGGTAGAGGACCTGTGGTTTGTTTCCGTTTCAGAAGCAGAGTTGGACTAGATATGGTCTGTATGTGCAGGAAACTCCGTTCTTTTGTTCTGAGCACACTCACGTTTCCTGCTGTATTAGAGAATATAGAAAACAAGAGCGTGCTTCTTGCTCTAAAGCAGAGTCTGATCCATGGATTAAATCTGTTCTGGGTGTTTCCCTACAGAAATGGAGTTAAATCCCAGGCTCTGTGTCTGCCTACATTCACTACTTCGTTTCAGGTAAGGACAGTCACTTTTCAGCTCAAATAAAATACATTGTTCACGAAGCTCACACGTTTCTCATCTTAACTGACAAGCATTGGATGTTAGATGACCTGTGGTTTGTTTCAGTTTCAGAAGCAGAGTTGGACTAGATATGGTCCGTATGTGGAGGAAACACCGTTCTTTTGTTCTGAGCACACTCACCTTTCCTGCTGTAATTGAGAATCTAGAAAACAAGAGCATGCTTCTTGCTCTAAAGCAGAGTGTGATCCATGGATGAGAACTCTGCTGTGTGTTTCCCTTCAGAAATGGAGTTAAATCCCAGGCTCTGTGTCTTCCTAAAATCAAGACTTCTTTTCAGGAAAGGGCAGTCACTTTCACCTCAAAGGAACTACATCGTTCATGAAGCTCACACGTTTCTCATCTTAAATGACAAGCATTGGATGTTAGAGGACCTGTGCTTTGTATCAATTTCAGAAGCAGTGTTGGACTAGATATGGTCCGTATGTGTAGGAAACACCGTTCTTTTGTTCTCCGAACACTCACTTTTCCTGCTGTCTTAGAGACTCTAGAATGCAAGAGCATGCTTCTTGCTCTAAAGCAGAGTGTGATCAATGGATGAGAACTCCGTTGTGTGTTTTACTTCAGAAATGGAGTTAAATCCCAGGCTCTGAGTCTTCCTACAAACAAGAATTCGTTTCAGGTAAGGGCAGTTACTTTACAGCTCAAACAAACTACATCATTCACGAAGCTCACACGTTTCTCATCTAACTGACAAGCATTGGATGGTAGAAGACCTGTGGTTTGTATCAATTTTAGAACAGAGTTGAACTAGATATGGACCTCATGTGTAGGAAACACCGTTCTTTTGTTCTGAGCACACTCACGTTTCCTGCTGTATTAGAGAATCTAGAAAACAAGAGAGTGCTTCTTGCTCTAAAGCAGAGTGTGATCCATGGATGAGAACTATGCTATGTGTTTCCCTTCTGTAATGGAGTTAAATCCCAGGCTTTGTGTCTTCCTAAAATCAAGACTTCGTTTCATGTTAGGGCAGTCACTTTTCAGCTCAAACGAACTACATCATTCACAAAGCTCACACGTTTCTCATCTTATCTGACAAGCGTTGGATGTTAGAGGACCTGTGGTTTGTATCAATTTTAGAAGCAGAGTTGAAAAAGATATGGACCTTATGTGCAGGAAATACCGTTCTCTTTTTCTGAGGACACTCTCGTTTCCTGCTGTATTAGAGACTCTAGAAAGCAAGAGCGTTCTTCTTGGTCTAAAGCAGAGTGTGATCCATGGATGAGAACTATGCTGTGTGTTTCCCTTCAGAAATGGGGTGTAAACCCAGGCTCTGTGTCTTCCTACAAGCACTAATTCGTTTCAGGTAAGTGCAGTCACTTCTCAGCTCAGATAAAATACATCGTTCATGAAGCTCAAACGTTTCTCAACTTAACTGAGAAGCATTGGATGTTAGAGGATATTTGCTTTGTATCAATTTCAAGTAGAGTTGAACTAGATGTGGTCCGTAAGTATTGGAAACACCGTTCTTTTCTTCTGAACACACTCACGTTTCCTGCTGTATTAGAGACTCTAGAAAGCAAGAGTGTGCTTCTTGCTCTAAAGCAGAGTGTGATCAATTGATGAGAACTTTGTTGTATGTTTCACTTCAGAACTGGTGTTAAATCCCAGTCTCTGAGTCTTCCTACACGCAAGACTTCATTTCAGGTAAGGGCAGTTACTTTACAGCTCAAACGAACTAAATCGTTCACGAAGCTCACACGGTTCTCATCTTAACTGACAAGCATTGGATGTTTGAGGACATGTGGTTTGTTTCAGTTTCAGAATCAGAGTTGGACTTTATATGGTCCGTATGTGTAGGAAACACCGTTCTTTGGTTCTGAGCACACAAACTTTTCCTGCTGTCTTAGAGACTCTGGAAAGCAAGAGCGTGCTTCTTGCTCTAAAGCAGAGTGTGATCAATGGATGAGAACTCTGTTGTGTGTTTCACTTCAGAAATGGAGTTAAATCCCAGGCTCTGAGTCTTCTTACAAAAAAGACTTCGTTTCAGGTAATGGCAGTTACTTTACAGCTCAAATGAACTACATCGTTCACAAAGCTCACACATTTCTCATCTTAACTGACAAGCATCAGATGTTAGAGGATCAGTGCTTTGTATCAGTTTCAGAAGCAGAGTTGGACTAGATATGGTCCGTATGTGTAGGAAACACCGTTCTTTTGTTATCATCACACTCACGTTTCCTGCTGTCTTAGAGACTCTGGAAAGCAAGCGCGTGCTTCTTGCTCTAAAGCAGAGTGTGATCAATGGATGAGAACTCGTCTGTGTGTTTCACTTCAGAAATGGATATAAATCCCAGGCTCTGAGTCTTTTTACAATCAAGACTTAGTTTCAGGTAAGGGCAGTTTCTTTACTGCTCAAACGAACTACATCGTTCATAAAGCTCATACGTTTCTCATCTAAACTGACAAGCATTGGATGGTAGAGGACCTGTGGTTTGTTTCCGTTTCAGAAGCAGAGTTGGACTAGATATGGTCTGTATGTGCAGGAAACTCCGTTCTTTTGTTCTGAGCACACTCACGTTTCCTGCTGTATTAGAGAATATAGAAAACAAGAGCGTGCTTCTTGCTCTAAAGCAGAGTCTGATCCATGGATTAAATCTATTCTGGGTGTTTCCCTACAGAAATGGAGTTAAATCCCAGGCTCTGTGTCTGCCTACATTCACTACTTCGTTTCAGGTAAGGACAGTCACTTTTCAGCTCAAATAAAATACATTGTTCACGAAGCTCACACGTTTCTCATCTTAACTGACAAGCATTGGATGTTAGATGACCTGTGGTTTGTTTCAGTTTCAGAAGCAGAGTTGGACTAGATATGGTCCGTATGTGGAGGAAACACCGTTCTTTTGTTCTGAGCACACTCACATTTCCTGCTGTAATTGAGAATCTAGAAAACAAGAGCATGCTTCTTGCTCTAAAGCAGAGTGTGATCCATGGATGAGAACTATGCTGTGTGTTTCCCTTCAGAAATGGAGTTAAATCCCAGGCTCTGTGTCTTCCTAAAATCAAGACTTCTTTTCAGGAAAGGGCAGTCACTTTCACCTCAAAGGAACTACATCATTCATGAAGCTCACACGTTTCTCATCTTAAATGACAAGCATTGGATGTTAGAGGACCTGTGCTTTGTATCAATTTCAGAAGCACTGTTGGACTAGATATGGTCCGTATGTGTAGGAAACACCGTTCTTTTGTTCTCCGAACACTCACTTTTCCTGCTGTCTTAGAGACTCTAGAACGCAAGAGCATGCTTCTTGTTCTAAAGCAGAGTGTGATCAATGGATGAGAACTCCGTTGTGTGTTTCACTTCAGAAATGGAGTTAAATCCCAGGCTCTGAGTCTTCCTACAAACAAGAATTCGTTTCAGGTAAGGGCAGTTACTTTACAGCTCAAACGAACTACATCATTCACAAAGCTCACACGTTTCTCATCTAACTGACAAGCATTGGATGGTAGAGGACCTGTCGTTTGTATCAATTTTAGAACAGAGTTGAACTAGATATGGACCTCATGTGTAGGAAACACCGTTCTTTTGTTCTGAGCACACTCACGTTTCCTGCTGTATTAGAGAATCTAGAAAACAAGAGAGTGCTTCTTGCGCTAAAGCAGAGTGTGATCCATGGATGAGAACTATGCTATGTGTTTCCCTTCTGTAATGGAGTTAAATCCCAGGCTTTGTGTCTTCCTAAAATCAAGACTTCGTTTCATGTTAGGGCAGTCACTTTTCAGCTCAAACAAACTACATCATTCACAAAGCTCACACGTTTCTCATCTTATCTGACAAGCGTTGGATGTTAGAGGACCTGTGGTTTGTATCAATTTTAGAAGCAGAGTTGAAAAAGATATGGACCTTATGTGCAGGAAATACCGTTCTCTTTTTCTGAGGACACTCTCGTTTCCTGCTGTATTAGAGACTCTAGAAAGCAAGAGCGTTCTTCTTGGTCTAAAGCAGAGTGTGATCCATGGATGAGAACTATGCTGTGTGTTTCCCTTCAGAAATGGGGTGTAAACCCAGGCTCCGTGTCTTCCTACAAGCACTAATTCGTTTCAGGTAAGTGCAGTCACTTCTCAGCTCAAATAAAATACATCGTTCACGAAGCTCAAACGTTTCTCAACTTAACTGAGAAGCATTGGATGTTAGAGGATATTTGCTTTGTATCAATTTCAAGTAGAAAGGAACTAGATGTGGTCTGTAAGTATTGGAAACACCGTTCTTTTTTTCTGAGCACACTCACGTTTCCTGCTGTATTAGAGACTCTAGAAAGCAAGAGTGTGCTTCTTGCTCTAAAGCAGAGTGTGATCAATTGATGAGAACTTTGTTGTATGTTTCACTTCAGAACTGGTGTTAAATCCCAGTCTCTGAGTCTTCCTACACGCAAGACTTCATTTCAGGTAAGGGCAGTCACTTTACAGCTCAAACGAACTAAATCGTTCACGAAGCTCACACGGTTCTCATCTTAACTGACAAGTATTGGATGTTTGAGGACATGTGGTTTGTTTCAGTTTCAGAAGCAGAGTTGGACTTTATATGGTCTGTATGTGGAGGAAACACCGTTCTTTTGTTCTGAGCACACTCACGTTTCCTGCTGTAATTGAGAAACTAGAAAACAAGAGCATGCTTCTTGCTCTAAAGCAGAGTGTGATCCATGGATGAGAACTATGCTGTGTGTTTCCCTTCAGAAATGGAGTTAAATCCCAGGCTCTGTGTCTTCCTAAAATCAAGACTTCTTTTCAGGAAAGGGCAGTCACTTTCACCTCAAAGTAACTACATCGTTCACGAAGTCACACGTTTCTCATCTTAAATGACAAGCATTGGATGTTTGAGAACCTGTGCTTTGTATCAATTTCAGAAGCAGATTTGGACTAGATATGGTCCGTATGTGCAGGAAACACCGTTCTTTTGTTCTGAGCACACTCACGTTTCCTGCTGTATTAGAGAATCTAGAAAGCAAGAGCGTGCTTCTTGCTCTAAAGCAGAGTGTGATCCATGGATGAGAACTATGCTGTTTTTTTTCCCTTCAGAAATGGAGATAAAACCCAGGCTCTGTGTCTTCCTAAAATCAAGACTTCGTTTCAGGTAAGGGCAGTCACTTTTCACCTCAAAGGAACTACATCTTTCACAGGGCTCACACGTTTCTCATCTTAAATGACAAGCATTGGATGTTAGAGGACCTGTGATTTGTATCAATTTCAGAGGCAGAGTTGGACTAGATATGGTCTGTATGTGTAGGAAACACCGTTCTTTTGTTCTCTGAACACTCACTTTTCCTGCTGTCTTAGAGACTCTAGAACGCAAGAGCATGCTTCTTGCTCTAAAGCAGAGTGTGATCAACGGATGAGAACTCCGTTGTGTGTTTCACTTCAGAAATGGAGTTAAATCCCAGGCTCTGAGTCTTCCTACAAACAAGAATTCGTTTCAGGTAAGAGCAGTTACTTTACAGATCAAACGAACTACATCATTCACGAAGCTCACACGTTTCTCATCTAACTGACAAGCATTGGATGGTAGAGGACCTGTGGTTTGTATCAATTTTAGAACAGAGTGGAACTAGATATGGACCTCATGTGTAGGAAACACCGTTCTTTTGTTCTGAGCACACTCACGTTTCCTGCTGTATTAGAGAATCTAGAAAACAAGAGAGTGCTTCTTGCTCTAAAGCAGAGTGTGATCCATGGATGAGAACTATGCTATGTGTTTCCCTTCCGTAATGGAGTTAAATCCCAGGCTTTGTGTCTTCCTAAAATCAAGACTTCGTTTCATGTTAGGGCAGTCACTTTTCAGCTCAAACGAACTACATCATTCACAAAGCTCACACGTTTCTCATCTTATCTGACAAGCGTTGGATGTTAGAGGACCTGTGGTTTGTATCAATTTTAGAAGCAGAGTTGAAAAAGATATGGACCTTATGTGCAGGAAATACCGTTCTCTTTTTCTGAGGACACTCTCGTTTCCTGCTGTATTAGAGACTCTAGAAAACAAGAGAGTGCTTCTTGCTCTAAAGCAGCGTGTGATCCATGGATGAGAACTATGCTGTGTGTTTCCCTTCAGAAATGGAGTTAAAACCCAGGCTCTGTGTCTTCCTACAAGCACTAATTTGTTTCAGGTAAGTGCAGTCACTTCTCAGCTCAAATAAAATACATCGTTCACGAAGTTCACACGTTTCTCAACTTAACTGAGAAGCATTGGATGTTAGAGGACATTTGCTTTGTATCAATTTCAAGTAGAGTTGAACTGGATGTGGTCCCTATTATTGGAAACACCGTTCTTTTTTTCTGAGCACACTCACCTTTCCTGCTGTATTAGAGACTCTAGAAAGCAAGAGTGTGCTTCTTGCTCTAAAGCAGAGTGTGATCAATTGATGAGAACTTTGTTGTATGTTTCACTTCAGACCTGGTGTTAAATCCCAGGCTCTGAGTCTTCCTACACGCAAGCCTTCATTTCAGGTAAGGGCAGTTACTTTACAGCTCAAACGAACTAAATCGTTCACGAAGCTCACACGGTTCTCATCTTAACTGACAAGCATTGGATGTTAGAGGACATGTGGTTTGTTTCAGTTTCAGAAGCAGAGTTGGACTTTAAATGGTTCGTATGTGTAGGAAACACCGTTCTTTGGTTCTGAGCACACTAACGTTTCCTGCTGTCTTAGAGACTCTGGAAAGCAAGAGCGTGCTTCTTGCTCTAAAGCAGAGTGTGATCAATGGATGAGAACTCTGGTGTGTGTTTCACTTCAGAAATGGAGTTAAATCCCAGGCTCTGAGGCTTCTTACAAACAAGACTTCGTTTCAGGTAATGGCAGTTACTTTACAGCTCAAATGAACTACATCATTCACGAAGCTCACACATTTCTCATCTTAACTGACAAGCATCAGATGTTAGAGGATCAGTGCTTTGTATCAGTTTCAGAAGCAGAGTTGGACTAGATATGGTCCGTATGTGTAGGAAACACCGTTCTTTTGTTATCATCACACTCATGTTTCCTGCTGTCTTAGAGACTCTGGAAAGCAAGCGCGTGCTTCTTGCTCTAAAGCAGCGTGTGATCAATGGATGCGAACTCGTCTGTGTGTTTCACTTCAGAAATGGAGATAAATCCCAGGCTCTGATTCTTTTTACAATCAAGACTTAGTTTCAGGTAAGGGCAGTTTCTTTACTGCTCAAACGAACTACATCGTTCATAAAGCTGATACGTTTCTCATCTAAACGGACAAGCATTGGATGGTAGAGGACCTGTGGTTTGTTTCCGTTTCAGAAGCAGAGTTGGACTAGATATGGTCCATATGTGCAGGAAACACCGTTCTTTTGTTCTGAGCACACTCACGTTTCCTGCTGTATTAGAGAATATAGAAAACAAGAGCGTGCTTCTTGCTCTAAAGCAGAGTCTGATCCATGGATTAAATCTTTCTGGGTGTTTCCCTACAGAAATGGAGTTAATCCCAGCCTCTGAGTCTTCCTACAAACAAGAATTCGTTACAGGTAAGGGCAGTTACATTACAGCTCAAACGAACTACATCGTTCACAAACCTCACACTTTTCTCCTCTTAACTGACAAGCATTGGATGTTAGAGGACCTGTGGTTTGTTTTAGTTTCAGAAGCAGATTTGGATTAGATATGGTCCGTATGTGTAGGAAACACCGTTCTTTTGTTCTCAGCACACTCAACTTTCCTGCTGTAATTGAGAATCTAGAAAACAAGAGCATGCTTCTTGCTATAAAGCAGAGTGTGATCCATGGATGAGAACTCTGCTGTGTGTTTCCCTTCAGAGATGGAGTTATATCCCAGGCTCTGTGTCTTACTACAAGCAAGACTTCGTTACAGGTAAGGGCAGTCACTTTTCAGTTCAAAGAAACTACATCATTCTCAAAGCTCATACGTTTCTCATCTTAACTAACAAGCATTGGATGTTAGAGGACCAGTGATTTGTGTCAGTTTCAGAAACAGAGTTGGACTAGATATGGTCCGTATGTGTAGGATACACCGTTCTTTTGTTCTCAGCGCACTCAAGTTTCCTGGTCTCTTAGAGACTTTAGAAAGCAAGAGCATGTTTCTTGCTGTAAAGCAGAGTGTGATCCATGGGTGAGAACTATGCTGTGTGTTTCCCTTCAGAAATGGAGTTAAATCCCAGGCTCTGTGTCTTCCTATAAGCCAGAATTCGTTTCAGGTAATGGCAGTCACTTGTCATCTCAAACGAACTACATCATTCACGAAGCTCACACGTTTCTTATCTTAACAGACAAGCATTGGATGTTAGAGGACCAGTGCTTTGTATCAGTTTCAGAAGCAGAGTTGGACTAGATATGGTCCGTATGTGTAGGAAACACCGTTCTTTTGTTCTCAGCACACTCACGTTTCCTGCTGTGTTAGAGAGTCTAGAAAGCAAGAGCGTGCTTCTCGCTCTAAAGCAGAGGTGATCCATGGATGAGAACTCTGCTGTGTGTTTCCCTTCAGAGATGGAGTTAAATCCCAGGCTCTGTGTCTTACTACAAGCAAGACTTCGTTACAGGTAAGGGCAGTCACTTTTCAGTTCAAAGGAACTACATCATTCTCAAAGCTCACACGTTTCTCCTCTTAACTGACAAGCATTGGATGTTAGATGGTCAGTGCTTTGTATCAGTTTCAGAAGCAGATTTGGACTACATATGGTCCATATGTGTAGGAAACACCGTTCTTTTGTTCTGGGCACACTAAGTATTCCTGCTGTATTAGAGAATCTAGAAAGCAAGAGTGTGCTTCTCGCTCTAAAGCAGAGTGTGATCCATGGATGAGAACTATGCTTTGTTTTTCCCTTCAGAAATGGACTTAAATCCCAGGCTCTGTGTCTTCCTACAAGCAAGACTTCGTTTCAGGTAAGTGCAGTCACTTTTCAGTTCAAAGGAACTACATCATTCACAAAGCTCACACGTTTCTCATCTTAACTGACAAGCATTGGATGTTAGAGGACCAGTGCTTTGTATCAGTTTAAGAAGCAGAGTTGGACTAGATATGGTCCGTATGTGTAGGAAACACCGTTCTTTTGTTCTCAGCACACTCACGTTTCCTGCTGTCTTAGAGACTCCAGAACGCTAGAGCGTGCTTCTTGTTCTAAAGCAGAGTGTGATCAATGGATGATTACACTGCTGTGTGTTTTTCTTCAGAAATGGAGTTAAATCCCAGGCTCTGAGTCTTCCTACAATCAAGACTTCAATTCAGGTAAGGGCAGTCACTTTTCTGCTGAAACGAACTACATCGTTCACGAAGCTCACACGTTTCTCATCTTAACTGACAAGCATTGGATGTTAGATGGTCAGTGCTTTGTATCAGTTTCAGAAGCAGATTTGGACTACATAAGGTCCATATGTGTAGGAAACACCGTTCTTTTTTTCTCAGCACACTCACGTTTCCTGCTGTCTTAGAGACTTTAGGAAGCAAGAGCGTGCTTCTTGTTCTAAAGCAGAGTGTGATCAATGGATGAGAACAATGCTGTGTGTTTCACTTCAGAAATGGAGTTAAATCCCATGCTCTGAGTCTCCCTACAAGCAAGACTTCGTTTCAGGTAAGGGCAGTCACTTTTCTGCTCAAAGGAACTACATTGTTCACGAAGCTTACACGTTTCTCATCTTAACTGACAAGCATTGGATGTTAGATGCTCAGTGCTTTGTATCAGTTTCAGAAGCAGAGTTGGACTAGATATGGTCCATATGTTTAGGAAACACTGTTCTTTTGTTCTAAGCACACTCAAGTTTCCTGGTCTCTTAGAGACTTTAGAAAGCAAGAGCATGCTTCTTGCTGTAAAGCAGAGTGTGATCCATGGGTGAGAACTATGCTGTGTGTTTCCCTTCAGAAATGGAGTTAAATCCCAGGCTCTGTGTCTTCCTATAAGCCAGAATTCGTTTCAGGTAATGGCAGTCACTTGTCATCTCAAACGAACTACATCATTCACGAAGCTCACACGTTTCTCATCTTAACTGACAAGCATCGGATGTTAGAGGACCATTGCTTTGTATTAGTTTCAGAAGCAGAGTTGGACTACATATGGTCCTTATGTGTAGGAAACACCGTTCTTTTGTTCTCAGCACACTCACGTTTACTGCTGTCTTAGAGAATCTAGAAAGCTAGAGCGTGCTTCTTGTTCTAAAGCAGAGTGTGATCAATGGATGATTACACTGCTGTGTGTTTTACTTCAGAAATGGAGTTAAATCCCAGGCTCTGAGTCTTCCTACAAGCAAGACTTCAATTCAGGTAAGGGCAGTCACTTTTCTGCTGAAACGAATTACATCGTTCACGAAGCTCACACGTTTCTCCTCTTAACTGACAAGCATTGGATGTTAGATGGTCAGTGCTTTGTATCAGTTTCAGAAGCAGATTTGGACTACATATGGTCCATATGTGTAGGAAACACCGTTCTTTTGTTCTCAGCACACTCACGTTTCCTGCTGTCTTAGAGAATCTAGAAAGCTAGAGCGTGCTTCTTGTTCTAAAGCAGAGTGTGATCAATGGATGATTACACTGCTGTGTGTTTTACTTCAGAAATGGAGTTAAATCCCAGGCTCTGAGTCTTCCTACAAGCAAGACTTCAATTCAGGTAAGGGCAGTCACTTTTTTGCTGAAACGAATTACATCGTTCACGAAGCTCACACGTTTCTCCTCTTAACTGACAAGCATTGGATGTTAGATGGTCAGTGCTTTGTATCAGTTTCAGAAGCAGATTTGGACTACATATGGTCCATATGTGTAGGAAACACCGTTCTTTTGTTCTGGGCACACTAAGTATTCCTGCTGTATTAGAGACTCTAGAAAGCAAGAGTGTGCTTCTCGCTCTAAAGCAGAGTGTGATCCATGGATGAGAACTATGCTTTGTGTTTCCCTTCAGAAATGGACTTAAATCCCAGGCTCTGTGTCTTCCTACAAGCAAGACTTCGTTTCAGGTAAGGGCAGTCACTTTTCAGTTCAAAGGAACTACATCATTCACAAAGCTCACACGTTTCTCATCTTAACTGACAAGCATTGGATGTTAGAGGACCAGTGCTTTGTATCAGTTTAAGAAGCAGAGTTGGACTAGATATGGTCCGTATGTGTAGGAAACACCGTTCTTTTGTTCTCAGCACACTCACGTTTCCTGCTGTCTTAGAGACTCCAGAACGCTAGAGCGTGCTTCTTGTTCTAAAGCAGAGTGTGATCAATGGATGATTACACTGCTGTGTGTTTTTCTTCAGAAATGGAGTTAAATCCCAAGCTCTGAGTCTTCCTACAATCAAGACTTCAATTCAGGTAAGGGCAGTCACTTTTCTGCTGAAACGAACTACATCGTTCACGAAGCTCACACGTTTCTCATCTTAACTGACAAGCATTGGATGTTAGATGGTCAGTGCTTTGTATCAGTTTCAGAAGCAGATTTGGACTACATAAGGTCCATATGTGTAGGAAACACCGTTCTTTTTTTCTCAGCACACTCACGTTTCCTGCTGTCTTAGAGACTTTAGGAAGCAAGAGCGTGCTTCTTGTTCTAAAGCAGAGTGTGATCAATGGATGAGAACAATGCTGTGTGTTTCACTTCAGAAATGGAGTTAAATCCCATGCTCTGAGTCTCCCTACAAGCAAGACTTCGTTTCAGGTAAGGGCAGTCACTTTTCTGCTCAAAGGAACTACATTGTTCACGAAGCTTACACGTTTCTCATCTTAACTGACAAGCATTGGATGTTAGATGCTCAGTGCTTTGTATCAGTTTCAGAAGCAGAGTTGGACTAGATATGGTCCATATGTTTAGGAAATTCTGTTCTTTTGTTCTAAGCGCACTCAAGTTTCCTGGTCTCTTAGAGACTTTAGAAAGCAAGAGCATGCTTCTTGCTGTAAAGCAGAGTGTGATCCATGGGTGAGAACTATGCTGTGTGTTTCCCTTCAGAAATGGAGTTAAATCCCAGGCTCTGTGTCTTCCTATAAGCCAGAATTCGTTTCAGGTAATGGCAGTCACTTGTCATCTCAAACGAACTACATCATTCACGAAGCTCACACGTTTCTTATCTTAACAGACAAGCATTGGATGTTAGAGGACCAGTGCTTTGTATCAGTTTCAGAAGCAGAGTTGGACTAGATATGGTCCGTATGTGTAGGAAACACCGTTCTTTTGTTCTCAGCACACTCACGTTTCCTGCTGTGTTAGAGAGTCCAGAAAGCAAGAGCGTGCATCTCGCTCTAAAGCAGAGTGTGATCCATGGATGAGAACTCTGCTGTGTGTTTCCCTTCAGAGATGGAGTTAAATCCCAGGCTCTGTGTCTTACTACAAGCAAGACTTCGTTACAGGTAAGGGCAGTCACTTTTCAGTTCAAAGGAACTACATCATTCTCAAAGCTCACACGTTTCTCATCTTAACTGACAAGCATTGGATGTTAGAGGACCAGTGCTTTGTGTCACTTACAGAAACAGAGTTGGACTAGATATGGTCCGTATGTGTAGGAAACACCGTTCTTTTGTTCTCAGCACACTCACGTTTCCTGCTGTCTTAGAGACTCCAGAACGCTAGAGCGTGCTTCTTGTTCTAAAGCAGAGTGTGATCAATGGATGATTACACTGCTGTGTGTTTTTCTTCAGAAATGGAGTTAAATCCCAAGCTCTGAGTCTTCCTACAATCAAGACTTCAATTCAGGTAAGGGCAGTCACTTTTCTGCTGAAACGAACTACATCGTTCCCGAAGCTCACACGTTTCTCATCTTAACTCACAAGCATTGGATGTTAGATGGTCAGTGCTTTGTATCAGTTTCAGAAGCAGATTTGGACTACATAAGGTCCATATGTGTAGGAAACACCGTTCTTTTGTTCTCAGCACACTCACGTTTCCTGCTGTCTTAGAGACTTTAGGAAGCAAGAGCGTGCTTCTTGTTCTAAAGCAGAGTGTGATCAATGGATGAGAACAATGCTGTGTGTTTCACTTCAGAAATGGAGTTAAATCCCATGCTCTGAGTCTCCCTACAAGCAAGACTTCGTTTCAGGTAAGGGCAGTCACTTTTCTGCTCAAAGGAACTACATTGTTCACGAAGCTTACACGTTTCTCATCTTAACTGACAAGCATTGGATGTTAGATGCTCAGTGCTTTGTATCAGTTTCAGAAGCAGAGTTGGACTAGATATGGTCCATATGTTTAGGAAACACTGTTCTTTTGTTCTAAGCGCACTCAAGTTTCCTGGTCTCTTAGAGACTTTAGAAAGCAAGAGCATGCTTCTTGCTGTAAAGCAGAGTGTGATCCATGGGTGAGAACTATGCTGTGTGTTTCCCTTCAGAAATGGAGTTAAATCCCAGGCTCTGTGTCTTCCTATAAGCCAGAATTCGTTTCAGGTAATGGCAGTCACTTGTCATCTCAAACGAACTACATCATTCACGAAGCTCACACGTTTCTTATCTTAACAGACAAGCATTGGATGTTAGAGGACCAGTGCTTTGTATCAGTTTCAGAAGCAGAGTTGGACTAGATATGGTCCGTATGTGTAGGAAACACCGTTCTTTTGTTCTCAGCACACTCACGTTTCCTGCTGTGTTTGAGAGTCCAGAAAGCAAGAGCGTGCATCTCGCTCTAAAGCAGAGTGTGATCCATGGATGAGAACTCTGCTGTGTGTTTCCCTTCAGAGATGGAGTTAAATCCCAGGCTCTGTGTCTTACTACAAGCAAGACTTCGTTACAGGTAAGGGCAGTCACTTTTCAGTTCAAAGGAACTACATCATTCTCAAAGCTCACACGTTTCTCATCTTAACTGACAAGCATTGGATGTTAGAGGACCAGTGCTTTGTGTCACTTACAGAAACAGAGTTGGACTAGATATGGTCCGTATGTGTAGGAAACACCGTTCTTTTGTTCTCAGCGCACTCACGTTTCCTGCTGTCTTAGAGACTCTAGAAAGCAAGAGCATGCTTCTTGTTCTAAAGCAGAGTGTGATCAATGGATGAGAACTATGCTGTGTGTTTCCCTTCAGTATTGGAGTTAAATCCCAGGCTCTGAGTCTTCCTACAAGCAAAACTTCGTTTCAGGTAAGGGCAGTCACTTTTCTGCTCTAACGAACTACATCGTTCACGAAGATCACACGTTTCTCATCTTAACTGACAAGCATTGGATGTTAGAGGACCACTGCATTGTATCAGGTTCAGAAGCAGATTTGGACTACATATGGTCCATATGTGTAGGAAACACCGTTCTTTTGTTCTGGGCACACTCAGATTACCTGCTTTATTAGAGACTCTAGAAAGCAAGAGCGTGCTTCTTGCTGTAAAGCAGAGTGTGATCCATGGATGAGAACTCTGCTGTGTGTTTCCCTTCAGAGATGGAGTTAAATCCCAGGTTCTGTGTCTTACTACAAGCCAGACTTCGTTACAGGTAAGGGCAGTCACTTTTCAGTTCAAAGGAACTACATCATTCTCAAAGCTCACACGTTTCTCATCTTAACTGACAAGCATTGGATTTTAGAGGAGCAGTGCTTTGTATCAGTTTCAGAAGCAGAGTTGGACTAGAAATGGTCTGTATGTGTAGGAAACACCGTTCTTTTGTTCTCAGCGCACTCACGTTTCCTGCTCTCTTAGAGACTTTAGAAAGCAAGAGCGTGCTTCTCGCTCTAAATCAGATTTTGATCCATGGATGAGAACTATGCTTTGTGTTTCCCTTCAGAAATGGAGGTAAATCCCAGACTCTGTGTCTTCCTACAAGCAAGACTTCATTTAAGGTAAGGGCAGTCACTTTTCTGCTCAAACGAACTACATCGTTCATGAAGCTCACACGTTTCCCATCTTAACTGACAAGCATTGGATGGTAGAGGACCAGTGCTTTTTTATCAGTTTCAGAAGAAGATTTGGACTACATATGGTCTGTATGTTTACAATACTCCGTTCTTTTGTTCTGGGCACACTCAGATTTCCTGCTGTATTAGAGACTCTAGAAAGCAAGAGCGTGCTTCTTGCTGTAAAGCAGAGTGTGATCCATGGGTGAGAACTATGCTGTGTGTTTCCCTTCAGAAATGGAGTTATATTCCAGGCTCTGTGTCTTCCTATAAGCCAGAATTCGTTTCAGGTAAGGGCAGTCACTTGTCATCTCAAACGAACTACATCATTCACGAAGCTCACACGTTTCTTATCTTAACAGACAAGCATTGGATGTTAGAGGACCAGTGCTTTGTATCAGTTTCAGAAGCAGAGTTGGACTAGATATGGTCCGTATGTGTAGGAAACACCGTTCTTTTGTTCTCAGCACACTCACGTTTCCTGCTGTGTTAGAGAGTCCAGAAAGCAAGAGCGTGCTTCTCGCTCTAAAGCAGAGTGTGATCCATGGATGAGAACTCTGCTGTGTGTTTCCCTTCAGAGATGGAGTTAAATCCCAGGCTCTGTGTCTTACTACAAGCAAGACTTCGTTACAGGTAAGGGCAGTCACTTTTCAGTTCAAAGGAACTACATCATTCTCAAAGCTCACACGTTTCTCATCTTAACTGACAAGCATTGGATGTTAGAGGACCAGTGCTTTGTGTCACTTACAGAAACAGAGTTGGACTAGATATGGTCCGTATGTGTAGGAAACACCGTTCTTTTGTTCTCAGCGCACTCACGTTTCCTGCTGTCTTAGAGACTCTACAAAGCAAGAGCATGCTTCTTGTTCTAAAGCAGAGTGTGATCAATGGATGAGAACACTTCTGTGTGTTTCCCTTCAGTAATGGAGTTAAATCCCAGGCTCTGAGTCTTCCTACAAGCAAAACTTCGTTTCAGGTAAGGGCAGTCACTTTTCTGCTCTAACGAACTACATCGTTCACGAAGATCACACGTTTCTCATCTTAACTGACAAGCATTGGATGTTAGAGGACCAGTGCATTGTATCAGGTTCAGAAGCAGATTTGGACTACATATGGTCCATATGTGTAGGAAACACGGTTCTTTTGTTCTGGGCACACTCAGATTACCTGCTTTATTAGAGACTCTAGAAAGCAAGAGCGTGCTTCTCGCTCTAAAGCAGAGTGTGATCCATGGATGAGAACTATGCTTTGTGTTTCCCTTCAGAAATGGAGGTAAATCCCAGACTCTGTGTCTTCCTACAAGCAAGACTTCATTTAAGGTAAGGGCAGTCACTTTTCTGCTCAAACGAACTACATCGTTCATGAAGCTCACACGTTTCCCATCTTAACTGACAAGCATTGGATGTTAGAGGACCAGTGCTTTTTTATCAGTTTCAGAAGAAGATTTGGACTACATATGGTCTGTATGTTTACGAAACTCCGTTCTTTTGTTCTGGGCACACTCAGATTTCCTGCTGTATTAGAGACTCTAGAAAGCAAGAGCATGCTTCTTGCTGTAAAGCAGAGTGTGATCCATGGGTGAGAACTATGCTGTGTGTTTCCCTTCAGAGATGGAGTTAAATCCCAGGCTCTGTGTCTTACTACAAGCAAGACTTCGTTACAGGTAAGGGCAGTCACTTTTCAGTTCAAAGGAACTACATCATTCTCAAAGCTCACACGTTTCTCATCTTAACTGACAAGCATTGGATGTTAGAGGACCAGTGCTTTGTGTCACTTACAGAAACAGAGTTGGACTAGATATGGTCCGTATGTGTAGGAAACACCGTTCTTTTGTTCTCAGCGCTCTCAGGTTTCCTGCTGTCTTAGAGACTCTACAAAGCAAGAGCATGCTTCTTGTTCTAAAGCAGAGTGTGATCAATGGATGAGAACACTGCTGTGTGTTTCACTTCAGAAATGGAGTTAAATCCCAGGCTCTGAGTCTTCCTACAAGCAAAACTTCGTTTCAGGTAAGGGCAGTCACTTTTCTGCTCTAAGGAACTACATCGTTCACGAAGATCACACGTTTCTCATCTTAACTGACAAGCATTGGATGTTAGAGGACATGTGGTTTGTTTCAGTTTCAGAATCAGAGTTGGACTTTATATGGTCCGTATGTGTAGGAAACACCGTTCTTTGGTTCTGAGCACACAAACGTTTCCTGCTGTCTTAGAGACTCTGGAAAGCAAGCGCGTGCTTCTTGCTCTAAAGCAGAGTGTGATCAATGGATGAGAACTCGTCTGTGGGTTTCACTTCAGAAATGGATATAAATCCCAGGCTCTGAGTCTTTTTACAATCAAGACTTAGTTTCAGGTAAGGGCAGTTTCTTTACAGCTCAAACGAACTAAATCGTTCACGAAGCTCAAACGGTTCTCATCTTAACTGACAAGCATTGGATATTAGAGGACATGTGGTTTGTTTCAGTTTCAGAATCAGAGTTGGACTTTATATGGTCCGTATGTGTAGGAAACACCGTTCTTTGGTTCTGAGCACACAAACATTTCCTGCTGTCTTAGAGACTCTGGAAAGCAAGAGCGTGCTTCTTGCTCTAAAGCAGAGTGTGATCAATGGATGAGAACTCTGTTGTGTGTTTCACTTCAGAAATGGAGTTAAATCCCAGGCTCTGAGTCTTCTTACAAACAAGACTTCGTTTCAGGTAATGGCAGTTACTTTACAGCTCAAATGAACTACATCGTTCACGAAGCTCACACATTTCTCATCTTAACTGACAAGCATCAGATGTTAGAGGATCAGTGCTTTGTATCAGTTTCAGAAGCAGAGTTGGACTAGATATGGTCCGTATGTGTAGGAAACACCGTTCTTTTGTTATCATCACACTCACGTTTCCTGCTGTCTTAGAGACTCTGGAAAGCAAGCGCGTGCTTCTTGCTCTAAAGCAGAGTGTGATCAATGGATGAGAACTCGTCTGTGTGTTTCACTTCAGAAATGGATATAAATCCCAGGCTCTGAGTCTTTTTACAATCAAGACTTAGTTTCAGGTAAGGGCAGTTTCTTTACTGCTCAAACGAACTACATCGTTCATAAAGCTCATACGTTTCTCATCTAAACTGACAAGCATTGGATGGTAGAGGACCTGTGGTTTGTTTCCGTTTCAGAAGCAGAGTTGGACTAGATATGGTCTGTATGTGCAGGATACTCCGTTCTTTTGTTCTGAGCACACTCACGTTTCCTGCTGTATTAGAGAATATAGAAAACAAGAGCGTGCTTCTTGCTCTAAAGCAGAGTCTGATCCATGGATTAAATCTATTCTGGGTGTTTCCCTACAGAAATGGAGTTAAATCCCAGGCTCTGTGTCTGCCTACATTCACTACTTCGTTTCAGGTAAGGACAGTCACTTTTCAGCTCAAATAAAATACATTGTTCACGAAGCTCACACGTTTCTCATCTTAACTGAGAAGCATTGGATGTTAGATGACCTGTGGTTTGTTTCAGTTTCAGAAGCAGAGTTGGACTAGATATGGTCCGTATGTGCAGGAAACACCGTTCTTTTGTTCTGAGCACACTCACGTTTCCTGCTGTATTAGAGAATCTAGAAAGCAAGAGCGTGCTTCTTGCTCTAAAGCACAGTGTGATCCATGGATGAGAACTATGTTGTTTTTTTCCCTTCAGAAATGGAGTTAAATCCCAGGCTCTGTGTCTTCCTAAAATCAAGACTTTGTTTCAGGTAAGGGCATTCAATTTTCACCTCAAAGGAACTACATCTTTCACAAAGCTCACACGTTTCTCGTCTTAAATGACAAGCATTGGATGTTAGAGGACCTGTGCTTTGTATCAATTTCAGAAGCAGAGTTGGACTAGATATGGTCCATATGTGTAGGAAACACCGTTCTTTTGTTCTCCGAACACTCACTTTTCCTGCTGTCTTAGATAATCTAGAACGCAAGAGCATGCTTCTTGCTCTAAAGCAGAGTGTGATCAATGGATGAGAACTCCGTTGTGTGTTTCACTTCAGAAATGGAGTTAAATCCCAGGCTCTGAGTCTTCCTACAAACAAGAATTCGTTTCAGGTAAGGGCAGTTACTTTACAGCTCAAACGAACTACATCATTCACGAAGCTCACACGTTTCTCACCTAACTGACAAGCATTGGATGGTAGAGGACCTGTGGTTTGTATCAATTTTAGAACAGTGTTGAACTAGATATGGACCTCATGTGTATTAAACACCGTTCTTTTGTTCTGAGCACACTCACGTTTCCTGCTGTATTAGAGAATCTAGAAAACAAGAGAGTGCTTCTTGCTCTAAAGCAGAGTGTGATCCATGGATGAGAACTATGCTATGTGTTTCCCTTCTGTAATGGAGTTAAATCCCAGGCTTTGTGTCTTCCTAAAATCAAGACTTCGTTTCATGTTAGGGCAGTCACTTTTCAGCTCAAACGAACTACATCATTCACAAAGCTCACACGTTTCTCATCTTATCTGACAAGCGTTGGATGTTAGAGGACCTGTGGTTTGTATCAATTTTAGAAGCAGAGTTGAAAAAGATATGGACCTTATGTGCAGGAAATACCGTTCTCTTTTTCTGAGGACACTCTCGTTTCCTGCTGTATTAGAGACTCTAGAAAGCAAGAGCGTTCTTCTTGGTCTAAAGCAGAGTGTGATCCAAGGATGAGAACTATGCTGTGTGTTTCCCTTCAGAAATGGGGTGTAAACCCAGGCTCTGTGTCTTCCTACAAGCACTAATTCGTTTCAGGTAAGTGCAGTCACTTCTCAGCTCAAATAAAATACATCGTTCACGAAGCTCAAACGTTTCTCAACTTAACTGAGAAGCATTGGATGTTAGATGACATTTGCTTTGTATCAATTTCAAGTAGAGGTTGAACTAGATGTGGTCCCTATTATTGGAAACACCGTTCTTTTTTTCTGAGCACACTCACCTTTCCTGCTGTATTTGAGACTCTAGAAAGCAAGAGTGTGCTTCTTGCTCTAAAGCAGAGTGTGATCAAATGATGAGAACTTTGTTGTATGTTTCACTTCAGAACTGGTGTTAAATCCCAGGCTCTGAGTCTTCCTACACGCAAGACTTCATTTCAGGTAAGGGCAGTTACTTTACAGCTCAAACGAACTAAATCGTTCACGAAGCTCACACGTTTCTCATCTTAACTGACAAGCATTGGATGTTAGAGGACATGTGGTTTGTTTCAGTTTCACAAGCAGAGTTGGACTTTATATGGTTCGTATGTGTGGGAAACACCGTTCTTTGGTTCTGAGCACACTAACGTTTCCTGCTGTCTTAGAGACTCTGGAAAGCAAGAGCGTGCTTCTTGCTCTAAAGCAGAGTGTGATCAATGGATGAGAACTATGCTATGTGTTTCCCTTCCGTAATGGAGTTAAATCCCAGGCTTTGTGTCTTCCTAAAATCAAGACTTCGTTTCATGTTAGGGCAGTCACTTTTCAGCTCAAACGAACTACATCATTCACAAAGCTCACACGTTTCTCATCTTATCTGACAAGCGTTGGATGTTAGAGGACCTGTGGTTTGTATCAATTTTAGAAGCAGAGTTGAAAAAGATATGGACCTTATGTGGAGGAAATACCGTTCTCTTTTTCTGAGGACACTCTCGTTTCCTGCTGTATTAGAGACTCTAGAAAACAAGAGAGTGCTTCTTGCTCTAAAGCAGCGTGTGATCCATGGATGAGAACTATGCTGTGTGTTTCCCTTCAGAAATGGGGTGTAAACCCAGGCTCTGTGTCTTCCTACAAGCACTAATTCGTTTCAGGTAAGTGCAGTCACTTCTCAGCTCAAATAAAATACATCGTTCACGAAGTTCACACGTTTCTCAACTTAACTGAGAAGCATTGGATGTTAGAGGACATTTGCTTTGTATCAATTTCAAGTAGAGGTTGAACTAGATGTGGTCCCTATTATTGGAAACACCGTTCTTTTTTTCTGAGCACACTCACCTTTCCTGCTGTATTTGAGACTCTAGAAAGCAAGAGTGTGCTTCTTGCTCTAAAGCAGAGTGTGATCAATTGATGAGAACTTTGTTGTATGTTTCACTTCAGAACTGGTGTTAAATCCCAGGCTCTGAGTCTTCCTACACGCAAGACTTCATTTCAGGTAAGGGCAGTTACTTTACAGCTCAAACGAACTAAATCGTTCACGAAGCTCACACGTTTCTCATCTTAACTGACAAGCATTGGATGTTAGAGGACATGTGGTTTGTTTCAGTTTCAGAAGCAGAGTTGGACTTTAAATGGTTCGTATGTGTAGGAAACACCGTTCTTTGGTTCTGAGCACACTAACGTTTCCTGCTGTCTTAGAGACTCTGGAAAGCAAGAGCGTGCTTCTTGCTCTAAAGCAGAGTGTGATCAATGGATGAGAACTCTGTTGTGTGTTTCACTTCAGAAATGGAGTTAAATCCCAGGCTCTGAGGCTTCTTACAAACAAGACTTCGTTTCAGGTAATGGCAGTTACTTTACAGCTCAAATGAACTACATCGTTCACGAAGCTCACACATTTCTCATCATAACTGACAAGCATCAGATGTTAGAGGATCAGTGCTTTGTATCAGTTTCAGAAGCAGAGTTGGACTAGATATGGTCCGTATGTGTAGGAAACACCGTTCTTTTGTTATCATCACACTCACGTTTCCTGCTGTCTTAGAGACTCTGGAAAGCAAGCGCGTGCTTCTTGCTCTAAAGCAGCGTGTGATCAATGGATGAGAACTCGTCTGTGTGTTTCACTTCAGAAATGGAGATAAATCCCAGGCTCTGATTCTTTTTACAATCAAGACTTAGTTTCAGGTAAGGGCAGTTTCTTTACTGCTCAAACGAACTACATCGTTCATAAAGCTGATACGTTTCTCATCTAAACGGACAAGCATTGGATGGTAGAGGACCTGTGGTTTGTTTCCGTTTCAGAAGCAGAGTTGGACTAGATATGGTCCATATGTGCAGGAAACACCGTTCTTTTGTTCTGAGCACACTCACGTTTCCTGCTGTATTAGAGAATATAGAAAACAAGAGCGTGCTTCTTGCTCTAAAGCAGAGTCTGATCCATGGATTAAATCTTTCTGGGTGTTTCCCTACAGAAATGGAGTTAATCCCAGCCTCTGAGTCTTCCTACAAACAAGAATTCGTTACAGGTAAGGGCAGTTACATTACAGCTCAAACGAACTACATCGTTCACAAAGCTCACACTTTTCTCCTCTTAACTGACAAGCATTGGATGTTAGAGGACCTGTGGTTTGTTTTAGTTTCAGAAGCAGATTTGGATTAGATATGGTCCGTATGTGTAGGAAACACCGTTCTTTTGTTCTGAGCACACTCACCTTTCCTGCTGTAATTGAGAATCTAGAAAACAAGAGCATGCTTCTTGCTCTAAAGCAGAGTGTGATCCATGGATGAGAACTATGCTGTGTGTTTTCCTTCAGAAATGGAGTTAAATCCCAGGCTCTGTGTCTTCCTAAAATCAAGACTTCTTTTCAGGAAAGGGCAGTCACTTTCACCTCAAAGGAACTACATCTTTCACGAAGCTCATACGTTTCTCATCTTAAATGACAAGCATTGGATGTTTGAGAACCTGTGCTTTGTATCAATTTCAGAAGCAGAGTTTGACTAGATATGGTCCGTATGTGTAGGAAACACCCTTCTTTTGTTCTCCGAACACTCACTTTTCCTGCTGTCTTAGAGACTCTAGAACGCAAGAGCATGCTTCTTGCTCTAAAGCAGAGTGTGATCAATGGATGAGAACTCCGTTGTGTGTTTCACTTCAGAAATGGAGTTAAATCCCAGGCTCTGAGTCTTCCCACAAACAAGAATTCGTTTCAGGTAAGGGCAGTTACTTTACAGCTCAAACGAACGACATCATTCACGAAGCTCACACGTTTCTCATCTAACTGACAAGCATTGGATGGTAGAGGACCTGTGGTTTGTATCAATTTTAGAACAGAGTTGAACTAGATATGGACCTCATGTGTAGGAAACACCGTTCTTTTTTTCTGAGCACACTCACGTTTCCTGCTGTATTAGAGAATCTAGAAAACAAGAGAGTGCTTCTTGCTCTAAAGCAGAATGTTATCCATGGATGAGAACTATGCTATGTGTTTCCCTTCCATAATGGAGTTAAATCCCAGGCTTTGTGTCTTCCTAAAATCAAGACTTTGTTTCATGTTAGGGCAGTCACTTTTCAGCTCAAACGAACTACATCATTCACAAAGCTCACACGTTTCTCATCTTATCTGACAAGCGTTGGATGTTAGAGGACCTGTGGTTTGTATCAATTTTAGAAGCAGAGTTGAAAATGATATGGACCTTATGTGGAGGAAATACCGTTCTCTTTTTCTGAGGACACTCTCGTTTCCTGCTGTATTAGAGACTCTAGAAAGCAAGAGTGTTCTTCTTGGTCTAAAGCAGAGTGTGATCCATGGATGAGAACTATGCTGTGTGTTTCCCTTCAGAAATGGAGTTAAACGCAGGCTCTGTGTCTTCCTACAGGCACTAATTCGTTTCAGGTAAGTGCAGTCACTTCTCAGCTCAAATAAAATACATCATTCACGAAGCTCACACGTTTCTCAACTTAACTGAGAAGCATTGGATGTTAGAGGATATTTGCTTTGTATCAATTTCAAGTAGAGTTGAACTAGATGTGGTCCGTAAGTATTGGAAACACCGTTCTTTTCTTCTGAACACACTCACGTTTCCTGCTGTATTAGAGACTCTAGAAAGCAAGAGTGTGCTTCTTGCTCTAAAGCAGAGTGTGATCAATTGATGAGAACTTTGTTGTATGTTTCACTTCAGAACTGGTGTTAAATCCCAGTCTCTGAGTCTTCCTACACGCAAGACTTCATTTCAGGTAAGGGCAGTTACTTTACAGCTCAAACGAACTAAATCGTTCACGAAGCTCACACGGTTCTCATCTTAACTGACAAGCATTGGATGTTAGAGGACATGTGGTTTGTTTCAGTTTCAGAAGCAGAGTTGGACTTTATATGGTCCGTATGTGTAGGAAACACCGTTCTTTGGTTCTGAGCACACTAACGTTTCCTGCTTTCTTAGAGACTCTGGAAAGCAAGAGCGTGCTTCTTGCTCTAAAGCAGAGTGTGATCAATGGATGAGAACTCTGTTGTGTGTTTTACTTCAGAAATGGAGTTAAATCCCAGGCTCTGAGTCTTCTTAAAAACAAGATTTCTTTTCAGGTAATGGCAGTTACTTTACAGCTCATACGAACTACATCGTTCACGAAGCTCACACATTTCTCATCTTAACTGACAAGCATCAGATGTTAGAGGATCAGTGCTTTGTATCAGTTTCAGAAGCAGAGTTGGACTAGATATGGTCCGTATGTGTAGGAAACACCGTTCTTTTGTTATCATCACACTCACGTTTCTTGCTGTCTTAGAGACTCTGGAAAGCAAGCACGTGCTTCTTGCTGTAAAGCAGCGTGTGATCAATGGATGAGAACTCATCTGTGTGTTTCACTTCAGAAATGGAGATAAATCCCAGGCTCTGATTCTTTTTACAATCAAGACTTAGTTTCAGGTAAGGGCAGTTTCTTTACTGCTCAAACGAACTACATCTTTAATAAAGCTCATACGTTTCTCATCTTAACTGACAAGCATTGGATGTAGAGGACCAGTGCTTTGTGTCAGTTTCAGAAACAGAGTTGGACTAGATATGGTCCGTATGTGTAGGAAACACCGTTCTTTTGTTCTCAGCGCACTCACGTTTCCTGCTGTCTTAGAGACTTTAGAAAGCAAGAGCTTGCTTCTCGCTCTAAAGCAGATTGTGATCCATGGATGAGAACTATGCTGTGTGTTTCCCTTCAGTAATGGAGTTAAATCCCAGCCTCTGTGTCTTCCTACAAGCAAGAATTCGTTTAAGGTAAGAGCAGTCACTTTTGTGCTCAAACGAACTACATCGTTCATGAAGCTCACATGTTTCCCATCTTAACTGACAAGCATTGGATGTTAGAGGACCAGTGCTTTGTATCAGTTTCAGAAGCAGAGTTGGACTAGATATGGTCCGTATGTGTAGGAAACACGGTTCTTTTGTTCTCAGCACACTCACGTTTCCTGGTCTCTTAGAGACTTTAGAAAGCAAGAGCATGCTTCTTGCTGTAAAGCAGAGTGTGATCCATGGGTGAGAACTATGCTGTGTGTTTCCCTTCAGAAATGGAGTTAAATCCCAGGCTCTGTGTCTTCCTATAAGCCAGAATTCGTTTCAGGTAAGGGCAGTCAGTTGTCATCTCAAACGAACTACATCATTCACGAAGCTCACACGTTTCTTATCTTAACAGACAAGCATTGGATGTTAGAGGACCAGTGCATTGTATCAGGTTCAGAAGCAGATTTGGACTACATATGGTCCATATGTGTAGGAAACACCGTTCTTTTGTTCTGGGCACACTCAGATTACCTGCTTTATTAGAGACTCTAGAAAGCAAGAGCGTGCTTCTCGCTCTAAAGCAGAGTGTGATCCATGGATGAGAACTCTGCTGTGTGTTTCCCTTCAGAGATGGAGTTAAATCCCAGGCTCTGTGTCTTACTACAAGCAAGACTTCGTTACAGGTAAGGGCAGTCACTTTTCAGTTCAAAGGAACTACATCATTCTCAAAGCTCACACGTTTCTCATCTTAACTGACAAGCATTGGATTTAAGAGGAGCAGTGCTTTGTATCAGTTTCAGAAGCAGAGTTGGACTAGAAATGGTCTGTATGTGTAGGAAACACCGTTCTTTTGTTCTCAGTGCACTCACGTTTCCTGCTCTCTTAGAGACTTTAGAAAGCAAGAGCATGCTTCTCGCTCTAAAGCAGATTTTGATCCATGGATGAGAACTATGCTTTGTGTTTCCCTTCAGAAATGGAGGTAAATCCCAGACTCTGTGTCTTCCTACAAGCAAGACTTCATTTAAGGTAAGGGCAGTCACTTTTCTGCTCAAACGAACTACATCGTTCATGAAGCTCACACGTTTCCCATCTTAACTGACAAGCATTGGATGTTAGAGGACCAGTGCTTTTTTATCAGTTTCAGAAGAAGATTTATACTACATATGGTCTGTATGTTTACGAAACTCCGTTCTTTTGTTCTGGGCACACTCAGATTTCCTGCTGTATTAGAGACTCTAGAAAGCAAGAGCGTGCTTCTTGCTGTAAAGCAGAGTGTGATCCATGGGTGAGAACTATGCTGTGTGTTTCCCTTCAGAAATGGAGTTAAATCCCAGGCACTGTGTCTTCCTATAAGCAAGACTTCATTTCAGGTAAGGGGAGTCACTTGTCATCTCAAACGAACTACATCATTCATGAAGCTCTCACGTTTCTTATCTTAACAGACAAGCATTGGATGTTAGAGGACCAGTGCTTTGTATCATTTTCAGAAGCAGAGTTGGACTAGATATGGTCCGTATGTGTAGGAAACACCGTTCTTTTGTTCTCAGCGCACTCACGTTTCCTGCTGTCTTAGAGATTTTAGAAAGCAAGAGCGTGCTTCTCGCTCTAAAGCAGATTGTGATCCATGGATGAGAACTATGCTGTGTGTTTCCCTTCAGTAATGGAGATAAATCCCAGCCTCTGTGTCTTCCTACAAGCAAGAATTCGTTTAAGGTAAGGGCAGTCACTTTTGTGCTTAAACGAACTACATCGTTCATGAAGCTCACATGTTTCCCATCTTAACTGACAAGCATTGGATGTTAGAGGACCAGTGCTTTGTATCAGTTTCAGAAGCAGAGTTGGACTAGATATGGTCCGTATGTGTAGGATACACCGTTCTTTTGTTCTCAGCGCACTCACGTTTCCTGGTCTCTTAGAGACTTTAGAAAGCAAGAGCATGCTTCTTGCTGTAAAGCAGAGTGTGATCCATGGGTGAGAACTATGCTGTGTGTTTCCCTTCAGAAATGGAGTTAAATCCCAGGCTCTGTGTCTTCCTATAAGCCAGAATTCGTTTCAGGTAAGGGCAGTCACTTGTCATCTCAAACGAACTACATCATTCACGAAGCTCACACATTTCTTATCTTAACAGACAAGCATTGGATGTTAGAGGACCAGTGCTTTGTATCAGTTTCAGAAGCAGAGTTGGACTAGATATGGTCCGTATGTGTAGGAAACACCGTTCTTTTGTTCTCAGCACACTCACGTTTCCTGCTGTGTTAGAGAGTCCAGAAAGCAAGAGCGTGCTTCTCGCTCTAAAGCAGAGTGTGATCCATGGATGAGAACTCTGCTGTGTGTTTCCCTTCAGAGATGGAGTTAAATCCCAGGCTCTGTGTCTTACTACAAGCAAGACTTCGTTACAGGTAAGGGCAGTCACTTTTCAGTTCAAAGGAACTACATCATTCTCAAAGCTCACACGTTTCTCATCTTAACTGACAAGCATTGGATTTTAGAGGACCAGTGCTTTGTATCAGTTTCAGAAGCAGAGTTGGACTAGAAATGGTCCGTATGTGTAGGAAACACCATTCTTTTGTTCTCAGCGCACTCACGTTTCCTGCTCTCTTAGAGACTTCAGAAAGCAAGAGCGTGCTTCTCGCTCTAAAGCAGATTGTGATCCATGGATGAGAACTATGCTTTGTGTTTCCCTTCAGAAATGGAGGTAAATCCCAGACTCTGTGTCTTCCTACAAGCAAGACTTCATATAAGGTAAGGGCAGTCACTTTTCTGCTCAAACGAACTACATCGTTCATGAAGCTCACACGTTTCCCATCTTAACTGACAAGCATTGGATGTTAGAGGACCAGTGCTTTTTTATCAGTTTCAGAAGAAGATTTGGACTACATATGGTCTGTATGTTTACGAAACTCCGTTCTTTTGTTCTGGGCACACTCAGATTTCCTGCTGTATTAGAGACTCTAGAAAGCAAGAGCGTGCTTCTTGCTGTAAAGCAGAGTGTGATCCATGGGTGAGAACTATGCTGTGTGTTTCCTTTCAGAAATGGAGTTAAATCCCAGGCTCTGTGTCTTCCTATAAGCAAGACTTCATTTCAGGTAAGGGGAGTCACTTGTCATCTCAAACGAACTACATCATTCACGAAGCTCACACGTTCATTATCTTAACAGACAAGCATTGGATGTTAGAGGACCAGTGCTTTGTATCAGTTTCAGAAGCAGAGTTGGACTAGATATGGTCCGTATGTGTAGGAAACACCCTTCTTTTGTTCTCAGCACACTCACGTTTCCTGCTGTGTTAGAGACTCCAGAAAACAAGAGCGTGCTTCTCGCTCTAAAGCAGAGTGTGATCCATGGATGAGAACTCTGCTGTGTGTTTCCCTTCAGAGATGGAGTTAAATCCCAGGCTCTGTGTCTTACTACAAGCAAGACTTCGTTACAGGTAAGGGCAGTCACTTTTCAGTTCAAAGGAACTACATCATTTTCAAAGCTCATACGTTTCTCATCTTAACTGACAAGCATTGGATGTTAGAGGACCAGTGCTTTGTGTCAGTTTCAGAAACAGAGTTGGACTAGATATGGTCCGTATGTGTAGGAAACACCGTTCTTTTGTTCTCAGCGCACTCACGTTTCCTTGTCTCTTAGAGACTTTAGAAAGCAAGAGCGTGCTTCTCGCTCTAAAGCAGATTGTGATCCATGGATGAGAACTATGCTGTGTGTTTCCCTTCAGAAATGGAGTTAAATAACAGACTCTGTGTCTTCCTACAAGCAAGACTTCGTTTAAGGTAAGGGCAGTCACTTTTCTGCTCAAACGAACTACATCGTTCATGAAGCTCACACGTTTCCCATCTTAACTGACAAGCATTGGATGGTAGAGGACCAGTGCTTTGTATCAGTTTCAGAAGAAGATTTGGACTACATATGGTCCGTATGTTTACGAAACTCCGTTCTTTTGTTCTGGGCACACTCAGATTTCCTGCTGTATTAGAGACTCTAGAAAGCAAGAGCGTGCTTCTTGCTCTAAAGCAGAGTGTGATCCATGGGTGAGAACTATGCTGTGTGTTTCCCTTCAGAAATGGAGTTAAATCCCAGGCTCTGTGTCTTCCTATAAGCAAGACTTCATTTCAGGTAAGGGGAGTCACTTGTCATCTCAAACGAACTACATCATTCACGAAGCTCACACGTTCATTATCTTAACAGACAAGCATTGGATGTTAGAGGACCAGTGCTTTGTATCAGTTTCAGAAGCAGAGTTGGACTAGATATGGTCCGTATGTGTAGGAAACACCCTTCTTTTGTTCTCAGCACACTCACGTTTCCTGCTGTGTTAGAGACTCCAGAAAACAAGAGCGTGCTTCTCGCTCTAAAGCAGAGTGTGATCCATGGATGAGAACTCTGCTGTGTGTTTCCCTTCAGAGATGGAGTTAAATCCCAGGCTCTGTGTCTTACTACAAGCAAGACTTCGTTACAGGTAAGGGCAGTCACTTTTCAGTTCAAAGGAACTACATCATTTTCAAAGCTCATACGTTTCTCATCTTAACTGACAAGCATTGGATGTTAGAGGACCAGTGCATTGTATCAGGTTCAGAAGCAGATTTGGACTACATATGGTCCATATGTGTAGGAAACACCGTTCTTTTGTTCTGGGCACACACAGATTACCTGCTTTATTAGAGACTCTAGAAAGCAAGAGCGTGCTTCTCGCTCTAAAGCAGAGTGTGATCCATGGATGAGAACTCTGCTGTGTGTTTCCCTTCAGAGATGGAGTTAAATCCCAGGTTCTGTGTCTTACTACAAGCAAGACTTCGTTACAGGTAAGGGCAGTCACTTTTCAGTTCAAAGGAACTACATCATTCTCAAAGCTCACACGTTTCTCATCTTAACTGACAAGCATTGGATTTTAGAGGACCAGTGCTTTGTATCAGTTTCAGAAGCAGAGTTGGACTAGAAATGGTCCGTATGTGTAGGAAACACCATTCTTTTGTTCTCAGCGCACTCACGTTTCCTGCTCTCTTAGAGACTTCAGAAAGCAAGAGCGTGCTTCTCGCTCTAAAGCAGATTGTGATCCATGGATGAGAACTATGCTTTGTGTTTCCCTTCAGAAATGGAGGTAAATCCCAGACTCTGTGTCTTCCTACAAGCAAGACTTCATATAAGGTAAGGGCAGTCACTTTTCTGCTCAAACGAACTACATCGTTCATGAAGCTCACACGTTTCCCATCTTAACTGACAAGCATTGGATGTTAGAGGACCAGTGCTTTTTTATCAGTTTCAGAAGAAGATTTGGACTACATATGGTCTGTATGTTTACGAAACTCCGTTCTTTTGTTCTGGGCACACTCAGATTTCCTGCTGTATTAGAGACTCTAGAAAGCAAGAGCGTGCTTCTTGCTGTAAAGCAGAGTGTGATCCATGGGTGAGAACTATGCTGTGTGTTTCCTTTCAGAAATGGAGTTAAATCCCAGGCTCTGTGTCTTCCTATAAGCAAGACTTCATTTCAGGTAAGGGGAGTCACTTGTCATCTCAAACGAACTACATCATTCACGAAGCTCACACGTTCATTATCTTAACAGACAAGCATTGGATGTTAGAGGACCAGTGCTTTGTATCAGTTTCAGAAGCAGAGTTGGACTAGATATGGTCCGTATGTGTAGGAAACACCCTTCTTTTGTTCTCAGCACACTCACGTTTCCTGCTGTGTTAGAGACTCCAGAAAACAAGAGCGTGCTTCTCGCTCTAAAGCAGAGTGTGATCCATGGATGAGAACTCTGCTGTGTGTTTCCCTTCAGAGATGGAGTTAAATCCCAGGCTCTGTGTCTTACTACAAGCAAGACTTCGTTACAGGTAAGGGCAGTCACTTTTCAGTTCAAAGGAACTACATCATTTTCAAAGCTCATACGTTTCTCATCTTAACTGACAAGCATTGGATGTTAGAGGACCAGTGCTTTGTGTCAGTTTCAGAAACAGAGTTGGACTAGATATGGTCCGTATGTGTAGGAAACACCGTTCTTTTGTTCTCAGCGCACTCACGTTTCCTTGTCTCTTAGAGACTTTAGAAAGCAAGAGCGTGCTTCTCGCTCTAAAGCAGATTGTGATCCATGGATGAGAACTATGCTTTGTGTTTCCCTTCAGAGATGGAGTTAAATCCCAGGCTCTGTGTCTTACTACAAGCAAGACTTCGTTACAGGTAAGGGCAGTCACTTTTCAGTTCAAAGGAACTACATCATTTTCAAAGCTCATACGTTTCTCATCTTAACTGACAAGCATTGGATGTTAGAGGACCAGTGCTTTGTGTCAGTTTCAGAAACAGAGTTGGACTAGTTATGGTCCGTATGTGTAGGAAACACCGTTCTTTTGTTCTCAGCGCACTCACGTTTCCTTGTCTCTTAGAGACTTTAGAAAGCAAGAGCGTGCTTCTCGCTCTAAAGCAGATTGTGATCCATGGATGAGAACTATGCTGTGTGTTTCCCTTCAGAAATGGAGTTAAATAACAGACTCTGTGTCTTCCTACAAGCAAGACTTCGTTTAAGGTAAGGGCAGTCACTTGTCATCTCAAACGAACTACATCGTTCACGAAGCTCACACGTTTCTTATCTTAACAGACAAGCATTGGATGTTAGAGGACCAGTGCTTTGTATCAGTTTCAGAAGGAGAGTTGGACTAGATATGGTCCGTATGTGTAGGAAACACCGTTCTTTTGTTCTCAGCACACTCACGTTTCCTGCTGTGTTAGAGAGTCCAGAAAGCAAGAGCGTGCTTCTCGCTCTAAAGCAGAGTGTGACCCATGGATGAGAACTCTGCTGTGTGTTTCCCTTCAGAGATGGAGTTAAATCCCAGGCTCTGTGTCTTACTACAAGCAAGACTTCGTTACAGGTAAGGGCAGTCACTTTTCAGTTCAAAGGAACTACATCATTCTCAAAGCTCACACGTTTCTCATCTTAACTGACAAGCATTGGATTTTAGAGGACCAGTGCTTTGTATCAGTTTCAGAAGCAGAGTTGGACTAGAAATGGTCCGTATGTGTAGGAAACACCGTTCTTTTGTTCTCAGCGCACTCACGTTTCCTGCACTCTTAGAGACATTAGAATGCAAGAGCATGCTTCTTGGTGTAAAGCAGAGTGTGATCCATGGGTGAGAACTATGCTGTGTGTTTCCCTTCAGAAATGGAGTTAAATCCCAGGCTCTGTGTCTTCCTATAAGCCAGAATTCGTTTCAGGTAAGGGCAGTCACTTGTCATCTCAAACGAACTACATCATTCACGAAGCTCACACGTTTCTTATCTTAACAGACAAGCATTGGATGTTAGAGGACCAGTGCTTTGTATCAGTTTCAGAAGCAGAGTTGGACTAGATATGGTCCGTATGTGTAGGAAACACCGTTCTTTTGTTCTCAGCACACTCACGTTTCCTGCTGTGTTAGAGAGTCCAGAAAGCAAGAGCGTGCTTCTCGCTCTAAAGCAGAGTGTGATCCATGGATGAGAACTCTGCTGTGTGTTTCCCTTCAGAGATGGAGTTAAATCCCAGGTTCTGTGTCTTACTACAAGCAAGACTTCGTTATAGGCAAGGGCAGTCACTTTTCAGTTCAAAGGAACTACATCATTCTCAAAGCTCACACGTTTCTCATCTTAACTGACAAGCATTGGATTTTAGAGGACCAGTGCTTTGTATCAGTTTCAGAAGCAGAGTTGGACTAGAAATGGTCCGTATGTGTAGGAAACACCGTTCTTTTGTTCTCAGCGCACTCACGTTTCTTGCTCTCTTAGAGACTTTAGAAAGCAAGAGCGTGCTTCTCGCTCTAAAGCAGATTGTGATCCATGGATGAGAACTGTGCTTTGTGTTTCCCTTCAGAAATGGAGGTAAATCCCAGACTCTGTGTCTTCCTACAAGCAAGACTTCATATAAGGTAAGGGCAGTCACTTTTCTGCTCAAACGAACTACATCGTTCATGAAGCTCACTCGTTTCCCATCTTAACTGACAAGCATTGGATGTTAGAGGACCAGTGCTTTTTTATCAGTTTCAGAAGAAGATTTGGACTACATATGGTCTGTATGTTTACGAAACTCCGTTCTTTTGTTCTGGGCACACTCAGATTTCCTGCTGTATTAGAGACTCTAGAAAGCAAGAGCGTGCTTCTTGCTGTAAAGCAGAGTGTGATCCATGGGTGAGAACTATGCTGTGTGTTTCCCTTCAGAAATGGAGTTAAATCCCAGGCTCTGTGTCTTCCTATAAGCAAGACTTCATTTCAGGTAAGGGCAGTCACTTGTCATCTCAAACGAACTACATCATTCACGAAGCTCACACGTTCCTTATCTTAACAGACAAGCATTGGATGTTAGAGGACCAGTGCTTTGTATCAGTTTCAGAAGCAGAGTTGGACCAGATATGGTCAGTATGTGTAGGAAACACCCTTCTTTTGTTCTCAGCACACTCACGTTTCCTGCTGTGTTAGAGACTCCAGAAAACAAGAGCGTGCTTCTCGCTCTAAAGCAGAGTGTGATCCATGGATGAGAACTCTGCTGTGTGTTTCCCTTCAGAGATGGAGTTAAATCCCAGGCTCTGTGTCTTACTACAAGCAAGACTTCGTTACAGGTAAGGGCAGTCACTTTTCAGTTCAAAGGAACTACATCATTCTCAAAGCTCATATGTTTCTCATCTTAACTGACAAGCATTGGATGTTAGAGGACCAGTGCTTTGTGTCAGTTTCAGAAACAGAGTTGGACTAGATATGGTCCGTATGTGTAGGAAACACCGTTCTTTTGTTCTCAGCGCACTCACGTTTCCTTGTCTCTTAGAGACTTTAGAAAGCAAGAGCGTGCTTCTTGCTCTAAAGCAGATTGTGATCCATGGATGAGAACTGTGCTGTGTGTTTCCCTTCAGAAATGGAGTTAAATCCCAGACTCTGTGTCTTCCTACAAGCAAGACTTCGTTTAAGGTAAGGGCAGTCACTTTTCTGCTCAAACGAACTACATCGTTCATGAAGCTCACACATTTCCCATCTTAACTGACAAGCATTGGATGGTAGAGGACCAGTGCTTTGTATCAATTTCAGAAGAAGATTTGGACTACATATGGTCCGTATGTTTATGAAACTCCGTTCTTTTGTTCTGGACACACTCAGATTTCCTGCTGTATTAGAGACTCTAAAAAGCAAGAGCGTGCTTCTTGCTGTAAAGCAGAGTGTGATCCATGGGTGAGAACTATGCTGTGTGTTTCCCTTCAGAAATGGAGTTAAATCCCAGGCTCTGTGTCTTCCTATTCAAGACTTCGTTTCAGGTATGGGCAGTCACTTGTCATCTCAAATGAACTACATCGTTCACGAAGGTCACACGTTTCTTATCTTAAAAGACAAGCATTGGATGGTAGAGGCCCAGTGCTTTGTATCAGTTTCAGAGGCAGAGTTGGACTAGATATTGTCCGTATGTGTAGGAAACACCGTTCTTTTGTTCTCAGCACACTCACTTTTCCTGCTGTGTTAGAGAGTCCAGAAAGCAAGAGCGTGCTTCTCGCTCTAAAGCAGAGTGTGATCCTTGGATGAGAACTCTGCTGTGTGTTTCCCTTCAGAGATGGAGTTAAATCCCAGGCTCTGTGTCTTACTACAAGCAAGACTTCGTTACAGGTAAGGGCAGTCACTTTTCAGTTCAAAGGAACTACATCATTCTCAAAGCTCACACGTTTCTCATCTTAACTGACAAGCATTGGATGTTAGAGGACCAGTGCTTTGTGTCAGTTTCAGAAACAGAGTTGGACTAGATATGGTCCTTATGTGTAGGAAACACCGTTCTTTTGTTCTCAGCGCACTCACGTTTCCTGCTGTCTTAGAGACTTTAGAAAGCAAGAGCGTGCTTCTCGCTCTAAAGCAGATTGTGATCCATGGATGAGAACTATGCTGTGTGTTTCCCTTCAGAAATGGAGTTAAATCCCAGACTCTGTGTCTTCCTACAAGCAAGAATTCGTTTAAGGTAAGGGCAGTCACTTTTGTGCTCAAACGTACTACATCGTTCATGAAGCTCACACGTTTCCCATCTTAACTGACAAGCATTGGATGGTAGAGGACCAGTGCTTTGTATCAGTTTCAGAAGCAGAGTTGGACTAGATATGGTCCGTATGTGTAGGAAACACCGTTCTTTTGTTCTCAGCACACTCACGTTTCCTGCTGTGTTAGACACTCCAGAAAACAAGAGCGTGCTTCTGGCTCTAAAGCAGCGTGTGATCCATGGATGAGAACTCTGCTGTGTGTTTCCCTTCAGAGATGGAGTTAAATCCCAGGCTCTGTGTCTTACTACAAGCAAGACTTCGTTTAAGGTAAGGGCAGTCACTTTTCAGTTCAAAGGAACTACATCATTCTCAAAGCTCATACGTTTCTCATCTTAACTGACAAGCATTGGATGTTAGAGGACCAGTGCTTTGTGTCAGTTTCAGAAACAGAGTTGGACTAGATATGGTCCATATGTGTAGCAAACACAGTTCTTTTGTTCTCAGCGCACTCACGTTTCCTGGTATCTTAGAGACTTTAGAAAGCAACAGCGTGCTTCTTGCTCTAAAGCACATTGTGATCCATGGATGAGAACTATGCTGTGTGTTTCCCTTCAGAAATGGAGTTAAATCCCAGACTCTGTGTCTTCCTACAAGCAAGACTTCGTTTAAGGTAAGGGCAGTCACTTTTCTGCTCAAACGAACTACATCGTTCATGAAGCTCACACGTTTCCCATCTTAACTGACAAGCATTGGATGGTAGAGGACCAGTGCTTTGTATCAGTTTCAGAAGAAGATTTGGACTACATATGGTCCGTATGTTTACGAAACTCCGATCTTTTGTTCTGGGCACACTCAGATTTCCTGCTGTATTAGAGACTCTAGAAAGCAAGAGCGTGCTTCTTGCTGTAAAGCAGAGTGTGATCCATGGGTGAGAACTATGCTGTGTGTTTCCCTTCAGAAATGGAGTTAAATTCCATGCTCTGTGTCTTCCTATAAGCAAGACTTCGTTTCAGGTAAGGGCAGTCACTTGTCATCTCAAACGAACTACATCGTTCACAAAGCTCACACGTTTCTTATCTTAACAGACAAGCATTGGATGTTAGAGGACCAGTGCTTTGTATCAGTTTCAGAAGCAGAGTTGGACTAGATATGGTCCGTATGTGTAGGAAACACCGTTCTTTTGTTCTCAGAACACTCACGTTTCCTGCTGTGTTAGAGACTCCAGAAAGCAAGAGCGTGCTTCTCGCTCTAAAGCAGAGTGTGATCCATGGATGAGAACTCTGCTGTGTGTTTCCCTTCAGAGATGGAGTTAAATCCCAGGCTCTGTGTCTAACTACAAGCAAGACTTCGTTACAGGTAAGGGCAGTCACTTTTCAGTTCAAAGGAACTACATCATTCTCAAAGCTCACACGTTTCTCATCTTAACTGACAAGCATTGGATGTTAGAGGACCAGTGCTTTGTGTCACTTACAGAAACAGAGTTGGACTAGATATGGTCCGTATGTGTAGGAAACACCGTTCTTTTGTTCTCAGCGCACTCACGTTTCCTGCTGTCTTAGAATCTCTAGAAAGCAAGAGCATGCTTCTTGTTCTAAAGCAGAGTGTGATCAATGGATGAGAACACTGCTGTGTGTTTCACTTCAGAAATGGAGTTAAATCCCAGGCTCTGAGTCTTCCTACAAGCAAAACTTCGTTTCAGGTAAGGGCAGTCACTTTTCTGCTCTAAGGAACTACGTCGTTCACGAAGATCACACGTTTCTGATCTTAACTGACAAGCATTGGATGTTAGAGGACCAGTGCATTGTATCAGGTTCAGAAGCAGATTTGGACTACATATGGTCCATATGTGTAGGAAACACCGTTCTTTTGTTCTGGGCACACTCAGATTACCTGCTTTATTAGAGACTCCAGAAAGCAAGAGCGTGCTTCTCGCTCTAAAGCAGAGTGTGATCCATGGATGAGAACTCTGCTGTGTGTTTCCCTTCAGAGATGGAGTTAAATCCCAGGCTCTGTGTCTTATTATAAGCAAGACTTCGTTACTGGTAAGGGCAGTCACTTTTCAGTTCAAAGGAACTACATCATTCTCAAAGCTCACACGTTTCTCCTTAACTGACAAGGATTGGATTTTAGAGGACCAGTGCTTTGTATCAGTTTCAGAAGCAGAGTTGGACTAGAAGTGGTCCGTATGTGTAGGAAACACAGTTCTTTTGTTCTCAGTGCACTCACGTTTCCTGCTCTCTTAGAGACTTTAGAAAGCAAGAGCGTGCTTCTCGCTCTAAAGCAGATTGTGATCCATGGATGAGAACTATGCTTTGTGTTTCCCTATAGAAATGGAGTTAAATCCCAGACTCTGTGTCTTCCTACAAGCAAGACTTCGTTTAAGGTAAGGGCAGTCACTTTTCTGCTCAAACGAACTACATCGTTCATGAAGATCACACGTTTCCCATCTTAACTGACAAGCATTTGATGTTAGAGGACCAGTGCTTTGTATCAGTTTCAGAAGAAGGTTTGGACTACATATGGTCCGTATGTTTACGAAACTCCGTTCTTTTGTTCTGGGCACACTCAGATTTCCTGCTGTATTAGAGACTCTAGAAAGCAAGAGCGTGCTTCTTGCTGTAAAGCAGAGTGTGATCCATGGGTGAGAACTATGCTGTGTGTTTGCCTTCAGAAATGGAGTTAAATCCCAGGCTCTGTGTCTTCCTATAAGCAAGACTTCGTTTCAGGTAAGGGCAGTCACTTGTCATCTCAAACGAACTACATCGTTCATGAAGCTCACACGTTTCTTATCTTAACAGACAACCATTGGATGTTAGAGGACCAGTGCATTGTATCAGGTTCAGAAGCAGATTTGGACTACATATGGTCCATATGTGTAGGAAACACCGTTCTTTTGTTCTGGGCACACTCAGATTACCTGCTTTATTAGAGACTCCAGAAAGCAAGAGCGTGCTTCTCGCTCTAAAGCAGAGTGTGATCCATGGATGAGAACTCTGCTGTGTGTTTCCCTTCAGAGATGGAGTTAAATCCCAGGCTCTGTGTCTTATTATAAGCAAGACTTCGTTACTGGTAAGGGCAGTCACTTTTCAGTTCAAAGGAACTACATCATTCTCAAAGCTCACACGTTTCTCCTTAACTGACAAGGATTGGATTTTAGAGGACCAGTGCTTTGTATCAGTTTCAGAAGCAGAGTTGGACTAGAAGTGGTCCGTATGTGTAGGAAACACAGTTCTTTTGTTCTCAGTGCACTCACGTTTCCTGCTCTCTTAGAGACTTTAGAAAGCAAGAGCGTGCTTCTCGCTCTAAAGCAGATTGTGATCCATGGATGAGAACTATGCTGTGTGTTTCCCTTCACAAATGGAGTTAAATCCCAGGCTTTGAGTCTTCCTACAAGCAAGACTTATTTACAGGTAAGGGCAGTCACTTTTCTGCTCTAACGAACTACATCGTTCATGAAGATCACACGTTTCTCATCTTAACTGACAAGCATTGGATGTTAGAGGACCAGTGCTTTGTATCAGTTTCAGAAGAAGATTTGGACTACATATGGTCCGTATGTTTACGAAACTCCGTTCTTTTGTTCTGGGCACACTCAGATTTCCTGCTGTATTAGAGAATCTAGAAAGCAAGAGCGTGCTTCTTGCTGTAAAGCAGAGTGTGATCCATGGGTGAGAACTATGCTTTGTGTTTCCCTTCAGAAATGGAGTTAAATCCCAGGCTCTGTGTCTTCCTATAAGCAAGAGTTCGTTTCAGGTAAGGGCAGTCACTTGTCATCTCAAACGAACTACATCGTAAACGAAGCCCAACGTTTCTTATCTTAAAGACAAGCATTGGATGTTAGAGGACCAGTGCTTTGTATCAGTTTAAGAAGCAGAGTTGGACTAGATATGGTCCGTATGTGTAGGAAACACCGTTCTTTTGTTCTCAGCACACTCACGTTTCCTGCTGTCTTAGAGACTCCAGAACGCTAGAGCGTGCTTCTTGTTCTAAAGCAGAGTGTGATCAATGGATGATTACACTGCTGTGTGTTTTTCTTCAGAAATGGAGTTAAATCCCAGGCTCTGAGTCTTCCTACAATCAAGACTTCAATTCAGGTAAGGGCAGTCACTTTTCTGCTGAAACGAACTACATCGTTCACGAAGCTCACACGTTTCTCATCTTAACTGACAAGCATTGGATGTTAGATGGTCAGTGCTTTGTATCAGTTTCAGAAGCAGATTTGGACTACATAAGGTCCATATGTGTAGGAAACACCGTTCTTTTGTTCTCAGCACACTCACGTTTCCTGCTGTCTTATAGACTTTAGGAAGCAAGAGCGTGCTTCTTGTTCTAAAGCAGAGTGTGATCAATGGATGAGAACAATGCTGTGTGTTTCACTTCAGAAATGGAGTTAAATCCCATGCTCTGAGTCTCCCTACAAGCAAGACTTCGTTTCAGGTAAGGGCAGTCACTTTTCTGCTCAAAGGAACTACATTGTTCACGAAGCTTACACGTTTCTCATCTTAACTGACAAGCATTGGATGTTAGATGCTCAGTGCTTTGTATCAGTTTCAGAAGCAGAGTTGGACTAGATATGGTCCATATGTTTAGGAAACACTGTTCTTTTGTTCTAAGCGCACTCAAGTTTCCTGGTCTCTTAGAGACTTTAGAAAGCAAGAGCATGCTTCTTGCTGTAAAGCAGAGTGTGATCCATGGGTGAGAACTATGCTGTGTGTTTCCCTTCAGAAATGGAGTTAAATCCCAGTCTCTGTGTCTTCCTATAAGCCAGAATTCGTTTCAGGTAATGGCAGTCACTTGTCATCTCAAACGAACTACATCATTCACGAAGCTCACACGTTTCTCATCTTAACTGACAAGCATCGGATGTTAGAGGACCATTGCTTTGTATTAGTTTCAGAAGCAGAGTTGGACTACATATGGTCCTTATGTGTAGGAAACACCGTTCTTTTGTTCTCAGCACACTCACGTTTACTGCTGTCTTAGAGAATCTAGAAAGCTAGAGCGTGCTTCTTGTTCTAAAGCAGAGTGTGATCAATGGATGATTACACTGCTGTGTGTTTTACTTCAGAAATGGAGTTAAATCCCAGGCTCTGAGTCTTCCTACAAGCAAGACTTCAATTCAGGTAAGGGCAGTCACTTTTCTGCTGAAACGAATTACATCGTTCACGAAGCTCACACGTTTCTCCTCTTAACTGACAAGCATTGGATGTTAGATGGTCAGTGCTTTGTATCAGTTTCAGAAGCAGATTTGGACTACATATGGTCCATATGTGTAGGAAACACCGTTCTTTTGTTGTCAGCACACTCACGTTTCCTGCTGTCTTAGAGAATCTAGAAAGCTAGAGCGTGCTTCTTGTTCTAAAGCAGAGTGTGATCAATGGATGATTACACTGCTGTGTGTTTTACTTCAGAAATGGAGTTAAAACCCAGGCTCTGAGTCTTCCTACAAGCAAGACTTCAATTCAGGTAAGGGCAGTCACTTTTCTGCTGAAACGAATTACATCGTTCACGAAGCTCACACGTTTCTCCTCTTAACTGACAAGCATTGGATGTTAGATGGTCAGTGCTTTGTATCAGTTTCAGAAGCAGATTTGGACTACATATGGTCCATATGTGTAGGAAACACCGTTCTTTTGTTCTGGGCACACTAAGTATTCCTGCTGTATTAGAGACTCTAGAAAGCAAGAGTGTGCTTCTCGCTCTAAAGCAGAGTGTGATCCATGGATGAGAACTATGCTTTGTGTTTCCCTTCAGAAATGGACTTAAATCCCAGGCTCTGTGTCTTCCTACAAGCAAGACTTCGTTTCAGGTAAGGGCAGTCACTTTTCAGTTCAAAGGAACTACATCATTCACAAAGCTCACACGTTTCTCATCTTAACTGACAAGCATTGGATGTTAGAGGACCAGTGCTTTGTATCAGTTTAAGAAGCAGAGTTGGACTAGATATGGTCCGTATGTGTAGGAAACACCGTTCTTTTGTTCTCAGCACACTCACGTTTCCTGCTGTCTTAGAGACTCCAGAACGCTAGAGCGTGCTTCTTGTTCTAAAGCAGAGTGTGATCAATGGATGATTACACTGCTGTGTGTTTTTCTTCAGAAATGGAGTTAAATCCCAGGCTCTGAGTCTTCCTACAATCAAGACTTCAATTCAGGTAAGGGCAGTCACTTTTCTGCTGAAACGAACTACATCGTTCACGAAGCTCACACGTTTCTCATCTTAACTGACAAGCATTGGATGTTAGATGGTCAGTGCTTTGTATCAGTTTCAGAAGCAGATTTGGACTACATAAGGTCCATATGTGTAGGAAACACCGTTCTTTTGTTCTCAGCACACTCACGTTTCCTGCTGTCTTAGAGATTTTAGGAAGCAAGAGCGTGCTTCTTGTTCTAAAGCAGAGTGTGATCAATGGATGAGAACAATGCTGTGTGTTTCACTTCAGAAATGGAGTTAAATCCCATGCTCTGAGTCTCCCTACAAGCAAGACTTCGTTTCAGGTAAGGGCAGTCACTTTTCTGCTCAAAGGAACTACATTGTTCACGAAGCTTACACGTTTCTCATCTTAACGGACAAGCATTGGATGTTAGATGCTCAGTGCTTTGTATCAGTTTCAGAAGCAGAGTTGGACTAGATATGGTCCATATGTTTAGGAAACACTGTTCTTTTGTTCTAAGCGCACTCAAGTTTCCTGGTCTCTTAGAGACTTTAGAAAGCAAGAGCATGCTTCTTGCTGTAAAGCAGAGTGTGATCCATGGGTGAGAACTATGCTGTGTGTTTCCCTTCAGAAATGGAGTTAAATCCCAGGCTCTGTGTCTTCCTATAAGCCAGAATTCGTTTCAGGTAATGGCAGTCACTTGTCATCTCAAACGAACTACATCATTCACGAAGCTCACACGTTTCTTATCTTAACAGACAAGCATTGGATGTTAGAGGACCAGTGCTTTGTATCAGTTTCAGAAGCAGAGTTGGACTAGATATGGTCCGTATGTGTAGGAAACACCGTTCTTTTGTTCTCAGCACACTCACGTTTCCTGCTGTGTTAGAGAGTCCAGAAAGCAAGAGCGTGCATCTCGCTCTAAAGCAGAGTGTGATCCATGGATGAGAACTCTGCTGTGTGTTTCCCTTCAGAGATGGAGTTAAATCCCAGGCTCTGTGTCTTACTACAAGCAAGACTTCGTTACAGGTAAGGGCAGTCACTTTTCAGTTCAAAGGAACTACATCATTCTCAAAGCTCACACGTTTCTCATCTTAACTGACAAGCATTGGATGTTAGAGGACCAGTGCTTTGTGTCACTTACAGAAACAGAGTTGGACTAGATATGGTCCGTATGTGTAGGAAACACCGTTCTTTTGTTCTCAGCGCACTCACGTTTCCTGCTGTCTTAGAGACTCTAGAAAGCAAGAGCATGCTTCTTGTTCTAAAGCAGAGTGTGATCAATAGATGAGAACTATGCTGTGTGTTTCCCTTCAGTATTGGAGTTAAATCCCAGGCTCTGAGTCTTCCTACAAGCAAAACTTCGTTTCAGGTAAGGGCAGTCACTTTTCTGCTCTAACGAACTACATCGTTCACGAAGATCACACGTTTCTCATCTTAACTGACAAGCATTGGATGTTAGAGGACCACTGCATTGTATCAGGTTCAGAAGCAGATTTGGACTACATATGGTCCATATGTGTAGGAAACACCGTTCTTTTGTTCTGGGCACACTCAGATTACCTGCTTTATTAGAGACTCTAGAAAGCAAGAGCGCGCTTCTTGCTGTAAAGCAGAGTGTGATCCATGGATGAGAACTCTGCTGTTTGTTTCCCTTCAGAGATGGAGTTAAATCCCAGGTTCTGTGTCTTACTACAAGCCAGACTTCGTTACAGGTAAGGGCAGTCACTTTTCAGTTCAAAGGAACTACATCATTCTCAAAGCTCACACGTTTCTCATCTTAACTGACAAGCATTGGATTTTAGAGGAGCAGTGCTTTGTATCAGTTTCAGAAGCAGAGTTGGACTAGAAATGGTCTGTATGTGTAGGAAACACCGTTCTTTTGTTCTCAGCGCACTCACGTTTCCTGCTCTCTTAGAGACTTTAGAAAGCAAGAGCGTGCTTCTCGCTCTAAAGCAGATTTTGATCCATGGATGAGAACTATGCTTTGTGTTTCCCTTCAGAAATGGAGGTAAATCCCAGACTCTGTGTCTTCCTACAAGCAAGACTTCGTTTAAGGTAAGGGCAGTCACTTTTCTGCTCAAACGAACTACATCGTTCATGAAGCTCACACGTTTCCCATCTTAACTGACAAGCATTGGATGGTAGAGGACCAGTGCTTTTTTATCAGTTTCAGAAGAAGATTTGGACTACATATGGTCTGTATGTTTACAATACTCCGTTCTTTTGTTCTGGGCACACTCAGATTTCCTGCTGTATTAGAGACTCTAGAAAGCAAGAGCGTGCTTCTTGCTGTAAAGCAGAGTGTGATCCATGGGTGAGAACTATGCTGTGTGTTTCCCTTCAGAAACGGAGTTATATTCCAGGCTCTGTGTCTTCCTATAAGCCAGAATTCGTTTCAGGTAAGGGCAGTCACTTGTCATCTCAAACGAACTACATCATTCACGAAGCTCACACGTTTCTTATCTTAACAGACAAGCATTGGATGTTAGAGGACCAGTGCTTTGTATCAGTTTCAGAAGCAGAGTTGGACTAGATATGGTCCGTATGTGTAGGAAACACCGTTCTTTTGTTCTCAGCACACTCACGTTTCCTGCTGTGTTAGAGAGTCCAGAAAGCAAGAGCGTGCTTCTCGCTCTAAAGCAGAGTGTGATCCATGGATGAGAACTCTGCTGTGTGTTTCCCTTCAGAGATGGAGTTAAATCCCAGGCTCTGTGTCTTACTACAAGCAAGACTTCGTTACAGGTAAGGGCAGTCACTTTTCAGTTCAAAGGAACTACATCATTCTCAAAGCTCACACGTTTCTCATCTTAACTGACAAGCATTGGATGTTAGAGGACCAGTGCTTTGTGTCACTTACAGAAACAGAGTTGGACTAGATATGGTCCGTATGTGTAGGAAACACCGTTCTTTTGTTCTCAGCACACTCACGTTTCCTGCTGTGTTAGAGAGTCCAGAAAGCAAGAGCGTGCTTCTCGCTCTAAAGCAGAGTGTGATCCATGGATGAGAACTCTGCTGTGTGTTTCCCTTCAGAGATGGAGTTAAATCCCAGGCTCTGTGTCTTACTACAAGCAAGACTTCGTTACAGGTAAGGGCAGTCACTTTTCAGTTCAAAGGAACTACATCATTCTCAAAGCTCACACGTTTCTCATCTTAACTGACAAGCATTGGATGTTAGAGGACCAGTGCTTTGTGTCACTTACAGAAACAGAGTTGGACTAGATATGGTCCGTATGTGTAGGAAACACCGTTCTTTTGTTCTCAGCGCACTCACGTTTCCTGCTGTCTTAGAGACTCTACAAAGCAAGAGCATGCTTCTTGTTCTAAAGCAGAGTGTGATCAATGGATGAGAACACTTCTGTGTGTTTCCCTTCAGTAATGGAGTTAAATCCCAGGCTCTGAGTCTTCCTACAAGCAAAACTTCGTTTCAGGTAAGGGCAGTCACTTTTCTGCCCTAACGAACTACATCGTTCACGAAGATCACACGTTTCTCATCTTAACTGACAAGCATTGGATGTTAGAGGACCAGTGCATTGTATCAGGTTCAGAAGCAGATTTGGACTACATATGGTCCATATGTGTAGGAAACACCGTTCTTTTGTTCTGGGCACACTCAGATTACCTGCTTTATTAGAGACTCTAGAAAGCAAGAGCGTGCTTCTCGCTCTAAAGCAGAGTGTGATCCATGGATGAGAACTATGCTTTGTGTTTCCCTTCAGAAATGGAGGTAAATCCCAGACTCTGTGTCTTCCTACAAGCAAGACTTCATTTAAGGTAAGGGCAGTCACTTTTCTGCTCAAACGAACTACATCGTTCATGAAGCTCACACGTTTCCCATCTTAACTGACAAGCATTGGATGGTAGAGGACCAGTGCTTTTTTATCAGTTTCAGAAGAAGATTTGGACTACATATGGTCTGTATGTTTACAATACTCCGTTCTTTTGTTCTGGGCACACTCAGATTTCCTGCTGTATTAGAGACTCTAGAAAGCAAGAGCGTGCTTCTTGCTGTAAAGCAGAGTGTGATCCATGGGTGAGAACTATGCTGTGTGTTTCCCTTCAGAAATGGAGTTATATTCCAGGCTCTGTGTCTTCCTATAAGCCAGAATTCGTTTCAGGTAAGGGCAGTCACTTGTCATCTCAAACGAACTACATCATTCACGAAGCTCACACGTTTCTTATCTTAACAGACAAGCATTGGATGTTAGAGGACCAGTGCTTTGTATCAGTTTCAGAAGCAGAGTTGGACTAGATATGGTCCGTATGTGTAGGAAACACCGTTCTTTTGTTCTCAGCACACTCACGTTTCCTGCTGTGTTAGAGAGTCCAGAAAGCAAGAGCGTGCTTCTCGCTCTAAAGCAGAGTGTGATCCATGGATGAGAACTCTGCTGTGTGTTTCCCTTCAGAGATGGAGTTAAATCCCAGGCTCTGTGTCTTACTACAAGCAAGACTTCGTTACAGGTAAGGGCAGTCACTTTTCAGTTCAAAGGAACTACATCATTCTCAAAGCTCACACGTTTCTCATCTTAACTGACAAGCATTGGATGTTAGAGGACCAGTGCTTTGTGTCACTTACAGAAACAGAGTTGGACTAGATATGGTCCGTATGTGTAGGAAACACCGTTCTTTTGGTCTCAGCACACTCACGTTTCCTGCTGTGTTAGAGAGTCCAGAAAGCAAGAGCGTGCTTCTCGCTCTAAAGCAGAGTGTGATCCATGGATGAGAACTCTGCTGTGTGTTTCCCTTCAGAGATGGAGTTAAATCCCAGGCTCTGTGTCTTACTACAAGCAAGACTTCGTTACAGGTAAGGGCAGTCACTTTTCAGTTCAAAGGAACTACATCATTCTCAAAGCTCACACGTTTCTCATCTTAACTGACAAGCATTGGATGTTAGAGGACCAGTGCTTTGTGTCACTTACAGAAACAGAGTTGGACTTGATATGGTCCGTATGTGTAGGAAACACCGTTCTTTTGTTCTCAGCGCACTCACGTTTCCTGCTGTCTTAGAGACTCTACAAAGCAAGAGCATGCTTCTTGTTCTAAAGCAGAGTGTGATCAATGGATGAGAACACTTCTGTGTGTTTCCCTTCAGTAATGGAGTTAAATCCCAGGCTCTGAGTCTTCCTACAAGCAAAACTTCGTTTCAGGTAAGGGCAGTCACTTTTCTGCCCTAACGAACTACATCGTTCACGAAGATCACACGTTTCTCATCTTAACTGACAAGCATTGGATGTTAGAGGACCAGTGCATTGTATCAGGTTCAGAAGCAGATTTGGACTACATATGGTCCATATGTGTAGGAAACACCGTTCTTTTGTTCTGGGCACACTCAGATTACCTGCTTTATTAGAGACTCTAGAAAGCAAGAGCGTGCTTCTCGCTCTAAAGCAGAGTGTGATCCATGCATGAGAACTATTCTTTGTGTTTCCCTTCAGAAATGGAGGTAAATCCCAGACTCTGTGTCTTCCTACAAGCAAGACTTCATTTAAGGTAAGGGCAGTCACTTTTCTGCTCAAACGAACTACATCGTTCATGAAGCTCACACGTTTCCCATCTTAACTGACAAGCATTGGATGTTAGAGGACCAGTGCTTTTTTATCAGTTTCAGAAGAAGATTTGGACTACATATGGTCTGTATGTGTACGAAACTCCGTTCTTTTGTTCTGGGCACACTCAGATTTCCTGCTGTATTAGAGACTCTAGAAAGCAAGAGCATGCTTCTTGCTGTAAAGCAGAGTGTGATCCATGGGTGAGAACTATGCTGTGTGTTTCCCTTCAGAGATGGAGTTAAATCCCAGGCTCTGTGTCTTACTACAAGCAAGACTTCGTTACAGGTAAGGGCAGTCACTTTTCAGTTCAAAGGAACTACATCATTCTCAAAGCTCACACGTTTCTCATCTTAACTGACAAGCATTGGATGTTAGAGGACCAGTGCTTTGTGTCACTTACAGAAACAGAGTTGGACTAGATATGGTCCGTATGTGTAGGAAACACCGTTCTTTTGTTCTCAGCGCACTCAGGTTTCCTGCTGTCTTAGAGACTCTACAAAGCAAGAGCATGCTTCTTGTTCTAAAGCAGAGTGTGATCAATGGATGAGAACACTGCTGTGTGTTTCACTTCAGAAATGGAGTTAAATCCCAGGCTCTGAGTCTTCCTACAAGCAAAACTTCGTTTCAGGTAAGGGCAGTCACTTTTCTGCTCTAAGGAACTACATCGTTCACGAAGATCACACGTTTCTCATCTTAACTGACAAGCATTGGATGTTAGAGGACATGTGGTTTGTTTCAGTTTCAGAATCAGAGTTGGACTTTATATGGTCCGTATGTGTAGGAAACACCGTTCTTTGGTTCTGAGCACACAAACGTTTCCTGCTGTCTTAGAGACTCTGGAAAGCAAGCGCGTGCTTCTTGCTCTAAAGCAGAGTGTGATCAATGGATGAGAACTCGTCTGTGGGTTTCACTTCAGAAATGGATATAAATCCCAGGCTCTGAGTCTTTTTACAATCAAGACTTAGTTTCAGGTAAGGGCAGTTTCTTTACAGCTCAAACGAACTAAATCGTTCACGAAGCTCAAACGGTTCTCATCTTAACTGACAAGCATTGGATATTAGAGGACATGTGGTTTGTTTCAGTTTCAGAATCAGAGTTGGACTTTATATGGTCCGTATGTGTAGGAAACACCGTTCTTTGGTTCTGAGCACACAAACATTTCCTGCTGTCTTAGAGACTCTGGAAAGCAAGAGCGTGCTTCTTGCTCTAAAGCAGAGTGTGATCAATGGATGAGAACTCTGTTGTGTGTTTCACTTCAGAAATGGAGTTAAATCCCAGGCTCTGAGTCTTCTTACAAACAAGACTTCGTTTCAGGTAATGGCAGTTACTTTACCGCTCAAATGAACTACATCGTTCACGAAGCTCACACATTTCTCATCTTAACTGACAAGCATCAGATGTTAGAGGATCAGTGCTTTGTATCTGTTTCAGAAGCAGAGTTGGACTAGATATGGTCCGTATGTGTAGGAAACACCGTTCTTTTGTTATCATCACACTCACGTTTCCTGCTGTCTTAGAGACTCTGGAAAGCAAGCGCGTGCTTCTTGCTCTAAAGCAGAGTGTGATCAATGGATGAGAACTCGTCTGTGTGTTTCACTTCAGAAATGGATATAAATCCCAGGCTCTGAGTCTTTTTACAATCAAGACTTAGTTTCAGGTAAGGGCAGTTTCTTTACTGCTCAAACGAACTACATCGTTCATAAAGCTCATACGTTTCTCATCTAAACTGACAAGCATTGGATGGTAGAGGACCTGTGGTTTGTTTCCGTTTCAGAAGCAGAGTTGGACTAGATATGGTCTGTATGTGCAGGAAACTCCGTTCTTTTGTTCTGAGCACACTCACGTTTCCTGCTGTATTAGAGAATATAGAAAACAAGAGCGTGCTTCTTGCTCTAAAGCAGAGTCTGATCCATGGATTAAATCTATTCTGGGTGTTTCCCTACAGAAATGGAGTTAAATCCCAGGCTCTGTGTCTGCCTACATTCACTACTTCGTTTCAGGTAAGGACAGTCACTTTTCAGCTCAAATAAAATACATTGTTCACGAAGCTCACACGTTTCTCATCTTAACTGAGAAGCATTGGATGTTAGATGACCTGTGGTTTGTTTCAGTTTCAGAAGCAGAGTTGGACTAGATATGGTCCGTATGTGCAGGAAACACCGTTCTTTTGTTCTGAGCACACTCACGTTTCCTGCTGTATTAGAGAATCTAGAAAGCAAGAGCGTGCTTCTTGCTCTAAAGCACAGTGTGATCCATGGATGAGAACTATGTTGTTTTTTTCCCTTCAGAAATGGAGTTAAATCCCAGGCTCTGTGTCTTCCTAAAATCAAGACTTCGTTTCAGGTAAGGGCATTCAATTTTCACCTCAAAGGAACTACATCTTTCACAAAGCTCACACGTTTCTCGTCTTAAATGACAAGCATTGGATGTTAGAGGACCTGTGCTTTGTATCAATTTCAGAAGCAGAGTTGGACTAGATATGGTCCATATGTGTAGGAAACACCGTTCTTTTGTACTCCGAACACTCACTTTTCCTGCTGTCTTAGATAATCTAGAACGCAAGAGCATGCTTCTTGCTCTAAAGCAGAGTGTGATCAATGGATGAGAACTCCGTTGTGTGTTTCACTTCAGAAATGGATTTAAATCCCAGGCTCTGAGTCTTCCTACAAACAAGAATTCGTTTCAGGTAAGGGCAGTTACTTTACAGCTCAAACGAACTACATCATTCACGAAGCTCACACGTTTCTCATCTAACTGACAAGCATTGGATGGTAGAGGACCTGTGGTTTGTATCAATTTTAGAACAGTGTTGAACTAGATATGGACCTCATGTGTAGGAAACACCGTTCTTTTGTTCTGAGCACACTCACGTTTCCTGCTGTATTAGAGAATCTAGAAAACAAGAGAGTGCTTCTTGCTCTAAAGCAGAGTGTGATCCATGGATGAGAACTATGCTATGTGTTTCCCTTCTGTAATGGAGTTAAATCCCAGGCTTTGTGTCTTCCTAAAATCAAGACTTCGTTTCATGTTAGGGCAGTCACTTTTCAGCTCAAACGAACTACATCATTCACAAAGCTCACACGTTTCTCATCTTATCTGACAAGCGTTGGATGTTAGAGGACCTGTGGTTTGTATCAATTTTAGAAGCAGAGTTGAAAAAGATATGGACCTTATGTGCAGGAAATACCGTTCTCTTTTTCTGAGGACACTCTCGTTTCCTGTTGTATTAGAGACTCTAGAAAGCAAGAGCGTTCTTCTTGGTCTAAAGCAGAGTGTGATCCAAGGATGAGAACTATGCTGTGTGTTTCCCTTCAGAAATGGGGTGTAAACCCAGGCTCTGTGTCTTCCTACAAGCACTAATTCGTTTCAGGTAAGTGCAGTCACTTCTCAGCTCAAATAAAATACATCGTTCACGAAGCTCAAACGTTTCTCAACTTAACTGAGAAGCATTGGATGTTAGAGGACATTTGCTTTGTATCAATTTCAAGTAGAGGTTGAACTAGATGTGGTCCCTATTATTGGAAACACCGTTCTTTTTTTCTGAGCACACTCACCTTTCCTGCTGTATTTGAGACTCTAGAAAGCAAGAGTGTGCTTCTTGCTCTAAAGCAGAGTGTGATCAAATGATGAGAACTTTGTTGTATGTTTCACTTCAGAACTGGTGTTAAATCCCAGGCTCTGAGTCTTCCTACACGCAAGACTTCATTTCAGGTAAGGGCAGTTACTTTACAGCTCAAACGAACTAAATCGTTCACGAAGCTCACACGTTTCTCATCTTAACTGACAAGCATTGGATGTTAGAGGACATTTGGTTTGTTTCAGTTTCAGAAGCAGAGTTGGACTTTATATGGTTCGTATGTGTGGGAAACACCGTTCTTTGGTTCTGAGCACACTAACGTTTCCTGCTGTCTTAGAGACTCTGGAAAGCAAGAGCGTGCTTCTTGCTCTAAAGCAGAGTGTGATCAATGGATGAGAACTATGCTATGTGTTTCCCTTCCGTAATGGAGTTAAATCCCAGGCTTTGTGTCTTCCTAAAATCAAGACTTCGTTTCATGTTAGGGCAGTCACTTTTCAGCTCAAACGAACTACATCATTCACAAAGCTCACACGTTTCTCATCTTATCTGACAAGCGTTGGATGTTAGAGGACCTGTGGTTTGTATCAATTTTAGAAGCAGAGTTGAAAAAGATATGGACCTTATGTGGAGGAAATACCGTTCTCTTTTTCTGAGGACACTCTCGTTTCCTGCTGTATTAGAGACTCTAGAAAACAAGAGAGTGCTTCTTGCTCTAAAGCAGCGTGTGATCCATGGATGAGAACTATGCTGTGTGTTTCCCTTCAGAAATGGGGTGTAAACCCAGGCTCTGTGTCTTCCTACAAGCACTAATTCGTTTCAGGTAAGTGCAGTCACTTCTCAGCTCAAATAAAATACATCGTTCACGAAGTTCACACGTTTCTCAACTTAACTGAGAAGCATTGGATGTTAGAGGACATTTGCTTTGTATCAATTTCAAGTAGAGGTTGAACTAGATGTGGTCCCTATTATTGGAAACACCGTTCTTTTTTTCTGAGCACACTCACCTTTCCTGCTGTATTTGAGACTCTAGAAAGCAAGAGTGTGCTTCTTGCTCTAAAGCAGAGTGTGATCAATTGATGAGAACTTTGTTGTATGTTTCACTTCAGAACTGGTGTTAAATCCCAGGCTCTGAGTCTTCCTACACGCAAGACTTCATTTCAGGTAAGGGCAGTTACTTTACAGCTCAAACGAACTAAATCGTTCACGAAGCTCACACGTTTCTCATCTTAACTGACAAGCATTGGATGTTAGAGGACATGTGGTTTGTTTCAGTTTCAGAAGCAGAGTTGGACTTTAAATGGTTCGTATGTGTAGGAAACACCGTTCTTTGGTTCTGAGCACACTAACGTTTCCTGCTGTCTTAGAGACTCTGGAAAGCAAGAGCGTGCTTCTTGCTCTAAAGCAGAGTGTGATCAATGGATGAGAACTCTGTTGTGTGTTTCACTTCAGAAATGGAGTTAAATCCCAGGCTCTGAGGCTTCTTACAAACAAGACTTCGTTTCAGGTAATGGCAGTTACTTTACAGCTCAAATGAACTACATCGTTCACGAAGCTCACACATTTCTCATCATAACTGACAAGCATCAGATGTTAGAGGATCAGTGCTTTGTATCAGTTTCAGAAGCAGAGTTGGACTAGATATGGTCCGTATGTGTAGGAAACACCGTTCTTTTGTTATCATCACACTCACGTTTCCTGCTCTCTTAGAGACTCTGGAAAGCAAGCGCGTGCTTCTTGCTCTAAAGCAGCGTGTGATCAATGGATGAGAACTCGTCTGTGTGTTTCACTTCAGAAATGGAGATAAATCCCAGGCTCTGATTCTTTTTACAATCAAGACTTAGTTTCAGGTAAGGGCAGTTTCTTTACTGCTCAAACGAACTACATCGTTCATAAAGCTGATACGTTTCTCATCTAAACGGACAAGCATTGGATGGTAGAGGACCTGTGGTTTGTTTCCGTTTCAGAAGCAGAGTTGGACTAGATATGGTCCATATGTGCAGGAAACACCGTTCTTTTGTTCTGAGCACACTCACGTTTCCTGCTGTATTAGAGAATATAGAAAACAAGAGCGTGCTTCTTGCTCTAAAGCAGAGTATGATCCATGGATTAAATCTTTCTGGGTGTTTCCCTACAGAAATGGAGTTAATTCCAGCCTCTGAGTCTTCCTACAAACAAGAATTCGTTACAGGTAAGGGCAGTTACATTACAGCTCAAACGAACTACATCGTTCACAAAGCTCACACTTTTCTCCTCTTAACTGACAAGCATTGGATGTTAGAGGACCTGTGGTTTGTTTTAGTTTCAGAAGCAGATTTGGATTAGATATGGTCCGTATGTGTAGGAAACACCGTTCTTTTGTTCTGAGCACACTCACCTTTCCTGCTGTAATTGAGAATCTAGAAAACAAGAGCATGCTTCTTGCTCTAAAGCAGAGTGTGATCCATGGATGAGAACTATGCTGTGTGTTTTCCTTCAGAAATGGAGTTAAATCCCAGGCTCTGTGTCTTCCTAAAATCAAGACTTCTTTTCAGGAAAGGGCAGTCACTTTCACCTCAAAGGAACTACATCGTTCACGAAGCTCATACGTTTCTCATCTTAAATGACAAGCATTGGATGTTTGAGAACCTGTGCTTTGTATCAATTTCAGAAGCAGAGTTGGACTAGATATGGTCCGTATGTGTAGGAAACACCGTTCTTTTGTTCTCCGAACACTCACTTTTCCTGCTGTCTTAGAGACTCTAGAACGCAAGAGCATGCTTCTCGCTCTAAAGCAGAGTGTGATCCATGGATGAGAACTCTGCTGTGTGTTTCCCTTCAGAGATGGAGTTAAATCCCAGGCTCTGTGTCTTACTACAAGCAAGACTTCGTTACAGGTAAGGGCAGTCACTTTTCAGTTCAAAGGAACTACATCATTCTCAAAGCTCACACGTTTCTCATCTTAACTGACAAGCATTGGATGTTAGAGGACCAGTGCTTTGTGTCACTTACAGAAACAGAGTTGGACTAGATATATTCCGTATGTGTAGGAAACACCGTTCTTTTGTTCTCAGCGCACTCACGTTTCCTGCTGTCTTAGAGACTCTAGAAAGCAAGAGCATGCTTCTTGTTCTAAAGCAGAGTGTGATCAATGGATGAGAACACTGCTGTGTGTTTCCCTTCAGTAATGGAGTTAAATCCCAGGCTCTGAGTCTTCCTACAAGCAAAACTTCGTTTCAGGTAAGGGCAGTCACTTTTCTGCTCTAACGAACTACATCGTTCACGAACATCACACGTTTCTCATCTTAACTGACAAGCATTGGATGTTAGAGGACCAGTGCATTGTATCAGGTTCAGAAGCAGATTTGGACTACATATGGTCCATATGTGTAGGAAACACCGTTCTTTTGTTCTGGGCACACTCAGATTACCTGCTTTATTAGAGACTCTAGAAAGCAAGAGCGTGCTTCTTGCTCTATAGCAGAGTGTGATCCATGGATGAGAACTCTGCTGTGTGTTTCCCTTCAGAGATGGAGTTAAATCCCAGGTTCTGTGTCTTACTACAAGCCAGACTTCGTTACAGGTAAGGGCAGTCACTTTTCAGTTCAAAGGAACTACATCATTCTCAAAGCTCACACGTTTCTCATCTAACTGACAAGCATTGGATGGTAGAGGACCTGTGGTTTGTATCAATTTTAGAACAGAGTTGAACTAGATATGGACCTCATGTGTAGGAAACACCGTTCTTTTGTTCTGAGCACACTCACGTTTCCTGCTGTATTAGAGAATCTAGAAAACAAGAGAGTGCTTCTTGCTCTAAAGCAGAATGTTATCCATGGATGAGAACTATGCTATGTGTTTCCCTTCCATAATGGAGTTAAATCCCAGGCTTTGTGTCTTCCTAAAATCAAGACTTCGTTTCATGTTAGGGCAGTCACTTTTCAGCTCAAACGAACTACTTCATTCACAAAGCTCACACGTTTCTCATCTTATCTGACAAGCGTTGGATGTTAGAGGACCTGTGGTTTGTATCAATTTTAGAAGCAGAGTTGAAAAAGATATGGACCTTATGTGGAGGAAATACCGTTCTCTTTTTCTGAGGACACTCTCGTTTCCTGCTGTATTAGAGACTCTAGAAAGCAAGAGTGTTCTTCTTGGTCTAAAGCAGAGTGTGATCCATGGATGAGAACTATGCTGTGTGTTTCCCTTCAGAAATGGAGTTAAACGCAGGCTCTGTGTCTTCCTACAGGCACTAATTCGTTTCAGGTAAGTGCAGTCACTTCTCAGCTCAAATAAAATACATCATTCACGAAGCTCACACGTTTCTCAACTTAACTGAGAAGCATTGGATGTTAGAGGATATTTGCTTTGTATCAATTTCAAGTAGAGTTGAACTAGATGTGGTCCGTAAGTATTGGAAACACCGTTCTTTTCTTCTGAACACACTCACGTTTCCTGCTGTATTAGAGACTCTAGAAAGCAAGAGTGTGCTTCTTGCTCTAAAGCAGAGTGTGATCAATTGATGAGAACTTTGTTGTATGTTTCACTTCAGAACTGGTGTTAAATCCCAGTCTCTGAGTCTTCCTACACGCAAGACTTCATTTCAGGTAAGGGCAGTTACTTTACAGCTCAAACGAACTAAATCGTTCACGAAGCTCACACGGTTCTCATCTTAACTGACAAGCATTGGATGTTAGAGGACATGTGGTTTGTTTCAGTTTCAGAAGCAGAGTTGGACTTTATATGGTCCGTATGTGTAGGAAACACCGTTCTTTGGTTCTGAGCACACTAACGTTTCCTGCTTTCTTAGAGACTCTGGAAAGCAAGAGCGTGCTTCTTGCTCTAAAGCAGAGTGTGATCAATGGATGAGAACTCTGTTGTGTGTTTCACTTCAGAAATGGAGTTAAATCCCAGGCTCTGAGTCTTCTTACAAACAAGATTTCTTTTCAGGTAATGGCAGTTACTTTACAGCTCATACGAACTACATCGTTCACGAAGCTCACACATTTCTCATCTTAACTGACAAGCATCAGATGTTAGAGGATCAGTGCTTTGTATCAGTTTCAGAAGCAGAGTTGGACTAGATATGGTCCGTATGTGTAGGAAACACCGTTCTTTTGTTATCATCACACTCACGTTTCCTGCTGTCTTAGAGACTCTGGAAAGCAAGCACGTGCTTCTTGCTCTAAAGCAGCGTGTGATCAATGGATGAGAACTCATCTGTGTGTTTCACTTCAGAAATGGAGATAAATCCCAGGCTCTGATTCTTTTTACAATCAAGACTTAGTTTCAGGTAAGGGCAGTTTCTTTACTGCTCAAACGAACTACATCGTTCATAAAGCTCATACGTTTCTCATCTTAACTGACAAGCATTGGATGTAGAGGACCAGTGCTTTGTGTCAGTTTCAGAAACAGAGTTGGACTAGATATGGTCCGTATGTGTAGGAAACACCGTTGTTTTGTTCTCAGCGCACTCACGTTTCCTGCTGTCTTAGAGACTTTAGAAAGCAAGAGCTTGCTTCTCGCTCTAAAGCAGATTGTGATCCATGGATGAGAACTATGCTGTGTGTTTCCCTTCAGTAATGGAGTTAAATCCCAGCCTCTGTGTCTTCCTACAAGCAAGAATTCGTTTAAGGTAAGAGCAGTCACTTTTGTGCTCAAACGAACTACATCGTTCATGAAGCTCACATGTTTCCCATCTTAACTGACAAGCATTGGATGTTAGAGGACCAGTGCTTTGTATCAGGTTCAGAAGCAGATTTGGACTACATATGGTCCATATGTGTAGGAAACACCGTTCTTTTGTTCTGGGCACACTCAGATTACCTGCTTTATTAGAGACTCTAGAAAGCAAGAGCGTGCTTCTCGCTCTAAAGCAGAGTGTGATCCATGGATGAGAACTCTGCTGTGTGTTTCCCTTCAGAGATGGAGTTAAATCCCAGGCTCTGTGTCTTACTACAAGCAAGACTTCGTTACAGGTAAGGGCAGTCACTTTTCAGTTCAAAGGGACTACATCATTCTCAAAGCTCACACGTTTCTCATCTTAACTGACAAGCATTGGAGTTTAGAGGACCAGTGCTTTGTATCAGTTTCAGAAGCAGAGTTGGACTAGAAATGGTCCGTATGTGTAGGAAACACCGTTCTTTTGTTCTCAGTGCACTCACGTTTCCTGCTCTCTTAGAGACTTTAGAAAGCAAGAGCATGCTTCTCGCTCTAAAGCAGATTGTGATCCATGGATGAGAACTATGCTGTGTGTTTCCCTTCAGAAATGGAGTTAAATCCCAGGCTTTGAGTCTTCCTACAAGCAAGACTTATTTACAGGTAAGGGCAGTCACATTTCTGCTCTAACGAACTACATCGTTCATGAAGATCACACGTTTCTCATCTTAACTGACAAGCATTGGATGTTAGAGGACCAGTGCTTTGTATCAGTTTCAGAAGAAGATTTGGACTACATATGGTCCGTATGTTTACGAAACTCCGTTCTTTTGTTCTGGGCACACTCAGATTTCCTGCTGTATTAGAGAATCTAGAAAGCAATAGCGTGCTTCTTGCTGTAAAGCAGAGTGTGATCCATGGGTGAGAACTATGCTTTGTGTTTCCCTTCAGAAATGGAGTTAAATCCCAGGCTCTGTGTCTTCCTATAAGCAAGAGTTCGTTTCAGGTAAGGGCAGTCACTTGTCATCTCAAACGAACTACATCGTAAACGAAGCCCAACGTTTCTTATCTTAACAGACAAGCATTGGATGTTAGAGGACCAGTGCTTTGTATCAGTTTAAGAAGCAGAGTTGGACTAGATATGGTCCGTATGTGTAGGAAACACCGTTCTTTTGTTCTCAGCACACTCACGTTTCCTGCTGTCTTTGAGACTCCAGAACGCTAGAGCGTGCTTCTTGTTCTAAAGCAGAGTGTGATCAATGGATGATTACACTGCTGTGTGTTTTTCTTCAGAAATGGAGTTAAATCCCAGGCTCTGAGTCTTCCTACAATCAAGACTTCAATTCAGGTAAGGGCAGTCACTTTTCTGCTGAAACGAACTACATCGTTCACGAAGCTCACACGTTTCTCATCTTAACTGACAAGCATTGGATGTTAGATGGTCAGTGCTTTGTATCAGTTTCAGAAGCAGATTTGGACTACATAAGGTCCATATGTGTAGGAAACACCGTTCTTTTGTTCTCAGCACACTCACGTTTCCTGCTGTCTTATAGACTTTAGGAAGCAAGAGCGTGCTTCTTGTTCTAAAGCAGAGTGTGATCAATGGATGAGAACAATGCTGTGTGTTTCACTTCAGAAATGGAGTTAAATCCCATGCTCTGAGTCTCCCTACAAGCAAGACTTCGTTTCAGGTAAGGGCAGTCACTTTTCTGCTCAAAGGAACTACATTGTTCACGAAGCTTACACGTTTCTCATCTTAACTGACAAGCATTGGATGTTAGATGCTCAGTGCTTTGTATCAGTTTCAGAAGCAGAGTTGGACTAGATATGGTCCATATGTTTAGGAAACACTGTTCTTTTGTTCTAAGCGCACTCAAGTTTCCTGGTCTCTTAGAGACTTTAGAAAGCAAGAGCATGCTTCTTGCTGTAAAGCAGAGTGTGATCCATGGGTGAGAACTATGCTGTGTGTTTCCCTTCAGAAATGGAGTTAAATCCCAGGCTCTGTGTCTTCCTATAAGCCAGAATTCGTTTCAGGTAATGGCAGTCACTTGTCATCTCAAACGAACTACATCATTCACGAAGCTCACACGTTTCTCATCTTAACTGACAAGCATCGGATGTTAGAGGACCATTGCTTTGTATTAGTTTCAGAAGCAGAGTTGGACTACATATGGTCCTTATGTGTAGGAAACACCGTTCTTTTGTTCTCAGCACACTCACGTTTACTGCTGTCTTAGAGAATCTAGAAAGCTAGAGCGTGCTTCTTGTTCTAAAGCAGAGTGTGATCAATGGATGATTACACTGCTGTGTGTTTTACTTCAGAAATGGAGTTAAATCCCAGGCTCTGAGTCTTCCTACAAGCAAGACTTCAATTCAGGTAAGGGCAGTCACTTTTCTGCTGAAACGAATTACATCGTTCACGAAGCTCACACGTTTCTCCTCTTAACTGACAAGCATTGGATGTTAGATGGTCAGTGCTTTGTATCAGTTTCAGAAGCAGATTTGGACTACATATGGTCCATATGTGTAGGAAACACCGTTCTTTTGTTCTCAGCACACTCACGTTTCCTGCTGTCTTAGAGAATCTAGAAAGCTAGAGCGTGCTTCTTGTTCTAAAGCAGAGTGTGATCAATGGATGATTACACTGCTGTGTGTTTTACTTCAGAAATGGAGTTAAATCCCAGGCTCTGAGTCTTCCTACAAGCAAGACTTCAATTCAGGTAAGGGCAGTCACTTTTCTGCTGAAACGAATTACATCGTTCACGAAGCTCACACGTTTCTCCTCTTAACTGACAAGCATTGGATGTTAGATGGTCAGTGCTTTGTATCAGTTTCAGAAGCAGATTTGGACTACATATGGTCCATATGTGTAGGAAACACCGTTCTTTTGTTCTGGGCACACTAAGTATTCCTGCTGTATTAGAGACTCTAGAAAGCAAGAGTGTGCTTCTCGCTCTAAAGCAGAGTGTGATCCATGGATGAGAACTATGCTTTGTGTTTCCCTTCAGAAATGGACTTAAATCCCAGGCTCTGTGTCTTCCTACAAGCAAGACTTCGTTTCAGGTAAGGGCAGTCACTTTTCAGTTCAAAGGAACTACATCATTCACAAAGCTCACACGTTTCTCATCTTAACTGACAAGCATTGGATGTTAGAGGACCAGTGCTTTGTATCAGTTTAAGAAGCAGAGTTGGACTAGATTTGGTCCGTATGTGTAGGAAACACCGTTCTTTTGTTCTCAGCACACTCACGTTTCCTGCTGTCTTAGAGACTCCAGAACGCTAGAGCGTGCTTCTTGTTCTAAAGCAGAGTGTGATCAATGGATGATTACACTGCTGTGTGTTTTTCTTCAGAAATGGAGTTAAATCCCAGGCTCTGAGTCTTCCTACAATCAAGACTTCAATTCAGGTAAGGGCAGTCACTTTTCTGCTGAAAAGAACTACATCGTTCACGAAGCTCACACGTTTCTCATCTTAACTGACAAGCATTGGATGTTAGATGGTCAGTGCTTTGTATCAGTTTCAGAAGCAGATTTGGACTACATAAGGTCCATATGTGTAGGAAACACCGTTCTTTTGTTCTCAGCACACTCACGTTTCCTGCTGTGTTAGAGAGTCCAGAAAGCAAGAGCGTGCATCTCGCTCTAAAGCAGAGTGTGATCCATGGATGAGAACTCTGCTGTGTGTTTCCCTTCAGAGATGGAGTTAAATCCCAGGCTCTATGTCTTACTACAAGCAAGACTTCGTTACAGGTAAGGGCAGTCACTTTTCAGTTCAAAGGAACTACATCATTCTCAAAGCTCACACGTTTCTCATCTTAACTGACAAGCATTGGATGTTAGAGGACCAGTGCTTTGTGTCACTTACAGAAACAGAGTTGGACTAGATATGGTCCGTATGTGTAGGAAACACCGTTCTTTTGTTCTCAGCGCACTCACGTTTCCTGCTGTCTTAGAGACTCTAGAAAGCAAGAGCATGCTTCTTGTTCTAAAGCAGAGTGTGATCAATGGATGAGAACTATGCTGTGTGTTTCCCTTCAGTATTGGAGTTAAATCCCAGGCTCTGAGTCTTCCTACAAGCAAAACTTCGTTTCAGGTAAGGGCAGTCACTTTTCTGCTCTAACGAACTACATCGTTCACGAAGATCACACGTTTCTCATCTTAACTGACAAGCATTGGATGTTAGAGGACCACTGCATTGTATCAGGTTCAGAAGCAGATTTGGACTACATATGGTCCATATGTGTAGGAAACACCGTTCTTTTGTTCTGGGCACACTCAGATTACCTGCTTTATTAGAGACTCTAGAAAGCAAGAGCGTGCTTCTTGCTGTAAAGCAGAGTGTGATCCATGGATGAGAACTCTGCTGTGTGTTTCCCTTCAGAGATGGAGTTAAATCCCAGGTTCTGTGTCTTACTACAAGCCAGACTTCGTTACAGGTAAGGGCAGTCACTTTTCAGTTCAAAGGAACTACATCATTCTCAAAGCTCACACGTTTCTCATCTTAACTGACAAGCATTGGATTTTAGAGGAGCAGTGCTTTGTATCAGTTTCAGAAGCAGAGTTGGACTAGAAATGGTCTGTATGTGTAGGAAACACCGTTCTTTTGTTCTCAGCGCACTCACGTTTCCTGCTCTCTTAGAGACTTTAGAAAGCAAGAGCGTGCTTCTCGCTCTAAAGCAGATTTTGATCCATGGATGAGAACTATGCTTTGTGTTTCCCTTCAGAAATGGAGGTAAATCCCAGACTCTGTGTCTTCCTACAAGCAAGACTTCATTTAAGGTAAGGGCAGTCACTTTTCTGCTCAAACGAACTACATCGTTCATGAAGCTCACACGTTTCCCATCTTAACTGACAAGCATTGGATGGTAGAGGACCAGTGCTTTTTTATCAGTTTCAGAAGAAGATTTGGACTACATATGGTCTGTATGTTTACAATACTCCGTTCTTTTGTTCTGGGCACACTCAGATTTCCTGCTGTATTAGAGACTCTAGAAAGCAAGAGCGTGCTTCTTGCTGTAAAGCAGAGTGTGATCCATGGGTGAGAACTATGCTGTGTGTTTCCCTTCAGAAATGGAGTTATATTCCAGGCTCTGTGTCTTCCTATAAGCCAGAATTCGTTTCAGGTAAGGGCAGTCACTTGTCATCTCAAACGAACTACATCATTCACGAAGCTCACACGTTTCTTATCTTAACAGACAAGCATTGGATGTTAGAGGACCAGTGTTTTGTATCAGTTTCAGAAGAAGATTTGGACTACATATGGTCTGTATGTGTACGAAACTCCGTTCTTTTGTTCTGGGCACACTCAGATTTCCTGCTGTATTAGAGACTCTAGAAAGCAAGAGCATGCTTCTTGCTGTAAAGCAGAGTGTGATACATGGGTGAGAACTATGCTGTGTGTTTCCCTTCAGAGATGGAGTTAAATCCCAGGCTCTGTGTCTTACTACAAGCAAGACTTCGTTACAGGTAAGGGCAGTCACTTTTCAGTTCAAAGGAACTACATCATTCTCAAAGCTCACACGTTTCTCATCTTAACTGACAAGCATTGGATGTTAGAGGACCAGTGCTTTGTGTCACTTACAGAAACAGAGTTGGACTAGATATGGTCCGTATGTGTAGGAAACACCGTTCTTTTGTTCTCAGCGCACTCAGGTTTCCTGCTGTCTTAGAGACTCTACAAAGCAAGAGCATGCTTCTTGTTCTAAAGCAGAGTGTGATCAATGGATGAGAACACTGCTGTGTGTTTCACTTCAGAAATGGAGTTAAATCCCAGGCTCTGAGTCTTCCTACAAGCAAAACTTCGTTTCAGGTAAGGGCAGTCACTTTTCTGCTCTAAGGAACTACATCGTTCACGAAGATCACACGTTTCTCATCTTAACTGACAAGCATTGGATGTTAGAGGACATGTGGTTTGTTTCAGTTTCAGAATCAGAGTTGGACTTTATATGGTCCGTATGTGTAGGAAACACCGTTCTTTGGTTCTGAGCACACAAACGTTTCCTGCTGTCTTAGAGACTCTGGAAAGCAAGCGCGTGCTTCTTGCTCTAAAGCAGAGTGTGATCAATGGATGAGAACTCGTCTGTGGGTTTCACTTCAGAAATGGATATAAATCCCAGGCTCTGAGTCTTTTTACAATCAAGACTTAGTTTCAGGTAAGGGCAGTTTCTTTACAGCTCAAACGAACTAAATCGTTCACGAAGCTCAAACGGTTCTCATCTTAACTGACAAGCATTGGATATTAGAGGACATGTGGTTTGTTTCAGTTTCAGAATCAGAGTTGGACTTTATATGGTCCGTATGTGTAGGAAACACCGTTCTTTGGTTCTGAGCACACAAACATTTCCTGCTGTCTTAGAGACTCTGGAAAGCAAGAGCGTGCTTCTTGCTCTAAAGCAGAGTGTGATCAATGGATGAGAACTCTGTTGTGTGTTTCACTTCAGAAATGGAGTTAAATCCCAGGCTCTGAGTCTTCTTACAAACAAGACTTCGTTTCAGGTAATGGCAGTTACTTTACCGCTCAAATGAACTACATCGTTCACGAAGCTCACACATTTCTCATCTTAACTGACAAGCATCAGATGTTAGAGGATCAGTGCTTTGTATCAGTTTCAGAAGCAGAGTTGGACTAGATATGGTCCGTATGTGTAGGAAACACCGTTCTTTTGTTATCATCACACTCACGTTTCCTGCTGTCTTAGAGACTCTGGAAAGCAAGCGCGTGCTTCTTGCTCTAAAGCAGAGTGTGATCAATGGATGAGAACTCGTCTGTGTGTTTCACTTCAGAAATGGATATAAATCCCAGGCTCTGAGTCTTTTTACAATCAAGACTTAGTTTCAGGTAAGGGCAGTTTCTTTACTGCTCAAACGAACTACATCGTTCATAAAGCTCATACGTTTCTCATCTAAACTGACAAGCATTGGATGGTAGAGGACCTGTGGTTTGTTTCCGTTTCAGAAGCAGAGTTGGACTAGATATGGTCTGTATGTGCAGGAAACTCCGTTCTTTTGTTCTGAGCACACTCACGTTTCCTGCTGTATTAGAGAATATAGAAAACAAGAGCGTGCTTCTTGCTCTAAAGCAGAGTCTGATCCATGGATTAAATCTATTCTGGGTGTTTCCCTACAGAAATGGAGTTAAATCCCAGGCTCTGTGTCTGCCTACATTCACTACTTCGTTTCAGGTAAGGACAGTCACTTTTCAGCTCAAATAAAATACATTGTTCACGAAGCTCACACGTTTCTCATCTTAACTGAGAAGCATTGGATGTTAGATGACCTGTGGTTTGTTTCAGTTTCAGAAGCAGAGTTGGACTAGATATGGTCCGTATGTGCAGGAAACACCGTTCTTTTGTTCTGAGCACACTCACGTTTCCTGCTGTATTAGAGAATCTAGAAAGCAAGAGCGTGCTTCTTGCTCTAAAGCACAGTGTGATCCATGGATGAGAACTATGTTGTTTTTTTCCCTTCAGAAATGGAGTTAAATCCCAGGCTCTGTGTCTTCCTAAAATCAAGACTTCGTTTCAGGTAAGGGCATTCAATTTTCACCTCAAAGGAACTACATCTTTCACAAAGCTCACACGTTTCTCGTCTTAAATGACAAGCATTGGATGTTAGAGGACCTGTGCTTTGTATCAATTTCAGAAGCAGAGTTGGACTAGATATGGTCCATATGTGTAGGAAACACCGTTCTTTTGTACTCCGAACACTCACTTTTCCTGCTGTCTTAGATAATCTAGAACGCAAGAGCATGCTTCTTGCTCTAAAGCAGAGTGTGATCAATGGATGAGAACTCCGTTGTGTGTTTCACTTCAGAAATGGATTTAAATCCCAGGCTCTGAGTCTTCCTACAAACAAGAATTCGTTTCAGGTAAGGGCAGTTACTTTACAGCTCAAACGAACTACATCATTCACGAAGCTCACACGTTTCTCATCTAACTGACAAGCATTGGATGGTAGAGGACCTGTGGTTTGTATCAATTTTAGAACAGTGTTGAACTAGATATGGACCTCATGTGTAGGAAACACCGTTCTTTTGTTCTGAGCACACTCACGTTTCCTGCTGTATTAGAGAATCTAGAAAACAAGAGAGTGCTTCTTGCTCTAAAGCAGAGTGTGATCCATGGATGAGAACTATGCTATGTGTTTCCCTTCTGTAATGGAGTTAAATCCCAGGCTTTGTGTCTTCCTAAAATCAAGACTTCGTTTCATGTTAGGGCAGTCACTTTTCAGCTCAAACGAACTACATCATTCACAAAGCTCACACGTTTCTCATCTTATCTGACAAGCGTTGGATGTTAGAGGACCTGTGGTTTGTATCAATTTTAGAAGCAGAGTTGAAAAAGATATGGACCTTATGTGCAGGAAATACCGTTCTCTTTTTCTGAGGACACTCTCGTTTCCTGCTGTATTAGAGACTCTAGAAAGCAAGAGCGTTCTTCTTGGTCTAAAGCAGAGTGTGATCCAAGGATGAGAACTATGCTGTGTGTTTCCCTTCAGAAATGGGGTGTAAACCCAGGCTCTGTGTCTTCCTACAAGCACTAATTCGTTTCAGGTAAGTGCAGTCACTTCTCAGCTCAAATAAAATACATCGTTCACGAAGCTCAAACGTTTCTCAACTTAACTGAGAAGCATTGGATGTTAGAGGACATTTGCTTTGTATCAATTTCAAGTAGAGGTTGAACTAGATGTGGTCCCTATTATTGGAAACACCGTTCTTTTTTTCTGAGCACACTCACCTTTCCTGCTGTATTTGAGACTCTAGAAAGCAAGAGTGTGCTTCTTGCTCTAAAGCAGAGTGTGATCAAATGATGAGAACTTTGTTGTATGTTTCACTTCAGAACTGGTGTTAAATCCCAGGCTCTGAGTCTTCCTACACGCAAGACTTCATTTCAGGTAAGGGCAGTTACTTTACAGCTCAAACGAACTAAATCGTTCACGAAGCTCACACGTTTCTCATCTTAACTGACAAGCATTGGATGTTAGAGGACATTTGGTTTGTTTCAGTTTCAGAAGCAGAGTTGGACTTTATATGGTTCGTATGTGTGGGAAACACCGTTCTTTGGTTCTGAGCACACTAACGTTTCCTGCTGTCTTAGAGACTCTGGAAAGCAAGAGCGTGCTTCTTGCTCTAAAGCAGAGTGTGATCAATGGATGAGAACTATGCTATGTGTTTCCCTTCCGTAATGGAGTTAAATCCCAGGCTTTGTGTCTTCCTAAAATCAAGACTTCGTTTCATGTTAGGGCAGTCACTTTTCAGCTCAAACGAACTACATCATTCACAAAGCTCACACGTTTCTCATCTTATCTGACAAGCGTTGGATGTTAGAGGACCTGTGGTTTGTATCAATTTTAGAAGCAGAGTTGAAAAAGATATGGACCTTATGTGGAGGAAATACCGTTCTCTTTTTCTGAGGACACTCTCGTTTCCTGCTGTATTAGAGACTCTAGAAAACAAGAGAGTGCTTCTTGCTCTAAAGCAGCGTGTGATCCATGGATGAGAACTATGCTGTGTGTTTCCCTTCAGAAATGGGGTGTAAACCCAGGCTCTGTGTCTTCCTACAAGCACTAATTCGTTTCAGGTAAGTGCAGTCACTTCTCAGCTCAAATAAAATACATCGTTCACGAAGTTCACACGTTTCTCAACTTAACTGAGAAGCATTGGATGTTAGAGGACATTTGCTTTGTATCAATTTCAAGTAGAGGTTGAACTAGATGTGGTCCCTATTATTGGAAACACCGTTCTTTTTTTCTGAGCACACTCACCTTTCCTGCTGTATTTGAGACTCTAGAAAGCAAGAGTGTGCTTCTTGCTCTAAAGCAGAGTGTGATCAATTGATGAGAACTTTGTTGTATGTTTCACTTCAGAACTGGTGTTAAATCCCAGGCTCTGAGTCTTCCTACACGCAAGACTTCATTTCAGGTAAGGGCAGTTACTTTACAGCTCAAACGAACTAAATCGTTCACGAAGCTCACACGTTTCTCATCTTAACTGACAAGCATTGGATGTTAGAGGACATGTGGTTTGTTTCAGTTTCAGAAGCAGAGTTGGACTTTAAATGGTTCGTATGTGTAGGAAACACCGTTCTTTGGTTCTGAGCACACTAACGTTTCCTGCTGTCTTAGAGACTCTGGAAAGCAAGAGCGTGCTTCTTGCTCTAAAGCAGAGTGTGATCAATGGATGAGAACTCTGTTGTGTGTTTCACTTCAGAAATGGAGTTAAATCCCAGGCTCTGAGGCTTCTTACAAACAAGACTTCGTTTCAGGTAATGGCAGTTACTTTACAGCTCAAATGAACTACATCGTTCACGAAGCTCACACATTTCTCATCATAACTGACAAGCATCAGATGTTAGAGGATCAGTGCTTTGTATCAGTTTCAGAAGCAGAGTTGGACTAGATATGGTCCGTATGTGTAGGAAACACCGTTCTTTTGTTATCATCACACTCACGTTTCCTGCTCTCTTAGAGACTCTGGAAAGCAAGCGCGTGCTTCTTGCTCTAAAGCAGCGTGTGATCAATGGATGAGAACTCGTCTGTGTGTTTCACTTCAGAAATGGAGATAAATCCCAGGCTCTGATTCTTTTTACAATCAAGACTTAGTTTCAGGTAAGGGCAGTTTCTTTACTGCTCAAACGAACTACATCGTTCATAAAGCTGATACGTTTCTCATCTAAACGGACAAGCATTGGATGGTAGAGGACCTGTGGTTTGTTTCCGTTTCAGAAGCAGAGTTGGACTAGATATGGTCCATATGTGCAGGAAACACCGTTCTTTTGTTCTGAGCACACTCACGTTTCCTGCTGTATTAGAGAATATAGAAAACAAGAGCGTGCTTCTTGCTCTAAAGCAGAGTCTGATCCATGGATTAAATCTTTCTGGGTGTTTCCCTACAGAAATGGAGTTAATTCCAGCCTCTGAGTCTTCCTACAAACAAGAATTCGTTACAGGTAAGGGCAGTTACATTACAGCTCAAACGAACTACATCGTTCACAAAGCTCACACTTTTCTCCTCTTAACTGACAAGCATTGGATGTTAGAGGACCTGTGGTTTGTTTTAGTTTCAGAAGCAGATTTGGATTAGATATGGTCCGTATGTGTAGGAAACACCGTTCTTTTGTTCTGAGCACACTCACCTTTCCTGCTGTAATTGAGAATCTAGAAAACAAGAGCATGCTTCTTGCTCTAAAGCAGAGTGTGATCCATGGATGAGAACTATGCTGTGTGTTTTCCTTCAGAAATGGAGTTAAATCCCAGGCTCTGTGTCTTCCTAAAATCAAGACTTCTTTTCAGGAAAGGGCAGTCACTTTCACCTCAAAGGAACTACATCGTTCACAAAGCTCATACGTTTCTCATCTTAAATGACAAGCATTGGATGTTTGAGAACCTGTGCTTTGTATCAATTTCAGAAGCAGAGTTGGACTAGATATGGTCCGTATGTGTAGGAAACACCGTTCTTTTGTTCTCCGAACACTCACTTTTCCTGCTGTCTTAGAGACTCTAGAACGCAAGAGCATGCTTCTCGCTCTAAAGCAGAGTGTGATCCATGGATGAGAACTCTGCTGTGTGTTTCCCTTCAGAGATGGAGTTAAATCCCAGGCTCTGTGTCTTACTACAAGCAAGACTTCGTTACAGGTAAGGGCAGTCACTTTTCAGTTCAAAGGAACTACATCATTCTCAAAGCTCACACGTTTCTCATCTTAACTGACAAGCATTGGATGTTAGAGGACCAGTGCTTTGTGTCACTTACAGAAACAGAGTTGGACTAGATATATTCCGTATGTGTAGGAAACACCGTTCTTTTGTTCTCAGCGCACTCACGTTTCCTGCTGTCTTAGAGACTCTAGAAAGCAAGAGCATGCTTCTTTTTCTAAAGCAGAGTGTGATCAATGGATGAGAACACTGCTGTGTGTTTCCCTTCAGTAATGGAGTTAAATCCCAGGCTCTGAGTCTTCCTACAAGCAAAACTTCGTTTCAGGTAAGGGCAGTCACTTTTCTGCTCTAACGAACTACATCGTTCACGAACATCACACGTTTCTCATCTTAACTGACAAGCATTGGATGTTAGAGGACCAGTGCATTGTATCAGGTTCAGAAGCAGATTTGGACTACATATGGTCCATATGTGTAGGAAACACCGTTCTTTTGTTCTGGGCACACTCAGATTACCTGCTTTATTAGAGACTCTAGAAAGCAAGAGCGTGCTTCTTGCTCTAAAGCAGAGTGTGATCCATGGATGAGAACTCTGCTGTGTGTTTCCCTTCAGAGATGGAGTTAAATCCCAGGTTCTGTGTCTTACTACAAGCCAGACTTCGTTACAGGTAAGGGCAGTCACTTTTCAGTTCAAAGGAACTACATCATTCTCAAAGCTCACACGTTTCTCATCTAACTGACAAGCATTGGATGGTAGAGGACCTGTGGTTTGTATCAATTTTAGAACAGAGTTGAACTAGATATGGACCTCATGTGTAGGAAACACCGTTCTTTTGTTCTGAGCACACTCACGTTTCCTGCTGTATTAGAGAATCTAGAAAACAAGAGAGTGCTTCTTGCTCTAAAGCAGAATGTTATCCATGGATGAGAACTATGCTATGTGTTTCCCTTCCATAATGGAGTTAAATCCCAGGCTTTGTGTCTTCCTAAAATCAAGACTTTGTTTCATGTTAGGGCAGTCACTTTTCAGCTCAAACGAACTACTTCATTCACAAAGCTCACACGTTTCTCATCTTATCTGACAAGCGTTGGATGTTAGAGGACCTGTGGTTTGTATCAATTTTAGAAGCAGAGTTGAAAAAGATATGGACCTTATGTGGAGGAAATACCGTTCTCTTTTTCTGAGGACACTCTCGTTTCCTGCTGTATTAGAGACTCTAGAAAGCAAGAGTGTTCTTCTTGGTCTAAAGCAGAGTGTGATCCATGGATGAGAACTATGCTGTGTGTTTCCCTTCAGAAATGGAGTTAAACGCAGGCTCTGTGTCTTCCTACAGGCACTAATTCGTTTCAGGTAAGTGCAGTCACTTCTCAGCTCAAATAAAATACATCATTCACGAAGCTCACACGTTTCTCAACTTAACTGAGAAGCATTGGATGTTAGAGGATATTTGCTTTGTATCAATTTCAAGTAGAGTTGAACTAGATGTGGTCCGTAAGTATTGGAAACACCGTTCTTTTCTTCTGAACACACTCACGTTTCCTGCTGTATTAGAGACTCTAGAAAGCAAGAGTGTGCTTCTTGCTCTAAAGCAGAGTGTGATCAATTGATGAGAACTTTGTTGTATGTTTCACTTCAGAACTGGTGTTAAATCCCAGTCTCTGAGTCTTCCTACACGCAAGACTTCATTTCAGGTAAGGGCAGTTACTTTACAGCTCAAACGAACTAAATCGTTCACGAAGCTCACACGGTTCTCATCTTAACTGACAAGCATTGGATGTTAGAGGACATGTGGTTTGTTTCAGTTTCAGAAGCAGAGTTGGACTTTATATGGTCCGTATGTGTAGGAAACACCGTTCTTTGGTTCTGAGCACACTAACGTTTCCTGCTTTCTTAGAGACTCTGGAAAGCAAGAGCGTGCTTCTTGCTCTAAAGCAGAGTGTGATCAATGGATGAGAACTCTGTTGTGTGTTTCACTTCAGAAATGGAGTTAAATCCCAGGCTCTGAGTCTTCTTACAAACAAGATTTCTTTTCAGGTAATGGCAGTTACTTTACAGCTCATACGAACTACATCGTTCACGAAGCTCACACATTTCTCATCTTAACTGACAAGCATCAGATGTTAGAGGATCAGTGCTTTGTATCAGTTTCAGAAGCAGAGTTGGACTAGATATGGTCCGTATGTGTAGGAAACACCGTTCTTTTGTTATCATCACACTCACGTTTCCTGCTTCTTAGAGACTCTGGAAAGCAAGCACGTGCTTCTTGCTCTAAAGCAGCGTGTGATCAATGGATGAGAACTCATCTGTGTGTTTCACTTCAGAAATGGAGATAAATCCCAGGCTCTGATTCTTTTTACAATCAAGACTTAGTTTCAGGTAAGGGCAGTTTCTTTACTGCTCAAACGAACTACATCGTTCATAAAGCTCATACGTTTCTCATCTTAACTGACAAGCATTGGATGTAGAGGACCAGTGCTTTGTGTCAGTTTCAGAAACAGAGTTGGACTAGATATGGTCCGTATGTGTAGGAAACACCGTTGTTTTGTTCTCAGCGCACTCACGTTTCCTGCTGTCTTAGAGACTTTAGAAAGCAAGAGCTTGCTTCTCGCTCTAAAGCAGATTGTGATCCATGGATGAGAACTATGCTGTGTGTTTCCCTTCAGTAATGGAGTTAAATCCCAGCCTCTGTGTCTTCCTACAAGCAAGAATTCGTTTAAGGTAAGAGCAGTCACTTTTGTGCTCAAACGAACTACATCGTTCATGAAGCTCACATGTTTCCCATCTTAACTGACAAGCATTGGATGTTAGAGGACCAGTGCTTTGTATCAGGTTCAGAAGCAGATTTGGACTACATATGGTCCATATGTGTAGGAAACACCGTTCTTTTGTTCTGGGCACACTCAGATTACCTGCTTTATTAGAGACTCTAGAAAGCAAGAGCGTGCTTCTCGCTCTAAAGCAGAGTGTGATCCATGGATGAGAACTCTGCTGTGTGTTTCCCTTCAGAGATGGAGTTAAATCCCAGGCTCTGTGTCTTACTACAAGCAAGACTTCGTTACAGGTAAGGGCAGTCACTTTTCAGTTCAAAGGGACTACATCATTCTCAAAGCTCACACGTTTCTCATCTTAACTGACAAGCATTGGAGTTTAGAGGACCAGTGCTTTGTATCAGTTTCAGAAGCAGAGTTGGACTAGAAATGGTCCGTATGTGTAGGAAACACCGTTCTTTTGTTCTCAGTGCACTCACGTTTCCTGCTCTCTTAGAGACTTTAGAAAGCAAGAGCATGCTTCTCGCTCTAAAGCAGATTGTGATCCATGGATGAGAACTATGCTGTGTGTTTCCCTTCAGAAATGGAGTTAAATCCCAGGCTTTGAGTCTTCCTACAAGCAAGACTTATTTACAGGTAAGGGCAGTCACTTTTCTGCTCTAACGAACTACATCGTTCATGAAGATCACACGTTTCTCATCTTAACTGACAAGCATTGGATGTTAGAGGACCAGTGCTTTGTATCAGTTTCAGAAGAAGATTTGGACTACATATGGTCCGTATGTTTACGAAACTCCGTTCTTTTGTTCTGGGCACACTCAGATTTCCTGCTGTATTAGAGAATCTAGAAAGCAAGAGCGTGCTTCTTGCTGTAAAGCAGAGTGTGATCCATGGGTGAGAACTATGCTTTGTGTTTCCCTTCAGAAATGGAGTTAAATCCCAGGCTCTGTGTCTTCCTATAAGCAAGAGTTCGTTTCAGGTAAGGGCAGTCACTTGTCATCTCAAACGAACTACATCGTAAACGAAGCCCAACGTTTCTTATCTTAACAGACAAGCATTGGATGTTAGAGGACCAGTGCTTTGTATCAGTTTAAGAAGCAGAGTTGGACTAGATATGGTCCGTATGTGTAGGAAACACCGTTCTTTTGTTCTCAGCACACTCACGTTTCCTGCTGTCTTAGAGACTCCAGAACGCTAGAGCGTGCTTCTTGTTCTAAAGCAGAGTGTGATCAATGGATGATTACACTGCTGTGTGTTTTTCTTCAGAAATGGAGTTAAATCCCAGGCTCTGAGTCTTCCTACAATCAAGACTTCAATTCAGGTAAGGGCAGTCACTTTTCTGCTGAAACGAACTACATCGTTCACGAAGCTCACACGTTTCTCATCTTAACTGACAAGCATTGGATGTTAGATGGTCAGTGCTTTGTATCAGTTTCAGAAGCAGATTTGGACTACATAAGGTCCATATGTGTAGGAAACACCGTTCTTTTGTTCTCAGCACACTCACGTTTCCTGCTGTCTTATAGACTTTAGGAAGCAAGAGCGTGCTTCTTGTTCTAAAGCAGAGTGTGATCAATGGATGAGAACAATGCTGTGTGTTTCACTTCAGAAATGGAGTTAAATCCCATGCTCTGAGTCTCCCTACAAGCAAGACTTCGTTTCAGGTAAGGGCAGTCACTTTTCTGCTCAAAGGAACTACATTGTTCACGAAGCTTACACGTTTCTCATCTTAACTGACAAGCATTGGATGTTAGATGCTCAGTGCTTTGTATCAGTTTCAGAAGCAGAGTTGGACTAGATATGGTCCATATGTTTAGGAAACACTGTTCTTTTGTTCTAAGCGCACTCAAGTTTCCTGGTCTCTTAGAGACTTTAGAAAGCAAGAGCATGCTTCTTGCTGTAAAGCAGAGTGTGATCCATGGGTGAGAACTATGCTGTGTGTTTCCCTTCAGAAATGGAGTTAAATCCCAGGCTCTGTGTCTTCCTATAAGCCAGAATTCGTTTCAGGTAATGGCAGTCACTTGTCATCTCAAACGAACTACATCATTCACGAAGCTCACACGTTTCTCATCTTAACTGACAAGCATCGGATGTTAGAGGACCATTGCTTTGTATTAGTTTCAGAAGCAGAGTTGGACTACATATGGTCCTTATGTGTAGGAAACACCGTTCTTTTGTTCTCAGCACACTCACGTTTACTGCTGTCTTAGAGAATCTAGAAAGCTAGAGCGTGCTTCTTGTTCTAAAGCAGAGTGTGATCAATGGATGATTACACTGCTGTGTGTTTTACTTCAGAAATGGAGTTAAATCCCAGGCTCTGAGTCTTCCTACAAGCAAGACTTCAATTCAGGTAAGGGCAGTCACTTTTCTGCTGAAACGAATTACATCGTTCACGAAGCTCACACGTTTCTCCTCTTAACTGACAAGCATTGGATGTTAGATGGTCAGTGCTTTGTATCAGTTTCAGAAGCAGATTTGGACTACATATGGTCCATATGTGTAGGAAACACCGTTCTTTTGTTCTGGGCACACTAAGTATTCCTGCTGTATTAGAGACTCTAGAAAGCAAGAGTGTGCTTCTCGCTCTAAAGCAGAGTGTGATCCATGGATGAGAACTATGCTTTGTGTTTCCCTTCAGAAATGGATTTAAATCCCAGGCTCTGTGTCTTCCTACAAGCAAGACTTCGTTTCAGGTAAGGGCAGTCACTTTTCAGTTCAAAGGAACTACATCATTCACAAAGCTCACACGTTTCTCATCTTAACTGACAAGCATTGGATGTTAGAGGACCAGTGCTTTGTATCAGTTTAAGAAGCAGAGTTGGACTAGATTTGGTCCGTATGTGTAGGAAACACCGTTCTTTTGTTCTCAGCACACTCACGTTTCCTGCTGTCTTAGAGACTCCAGAACGCTAGAGCGTGCTTCTTGTTCTAAAGCACAGTGTGATCAATGGATGATTACACTGCTGTGTGTTTTTCTTCAGAAATGGAGTTAAATCCCAGGCTCTGAGTCTTCCTACAATCAAGACTTCAATTCATGTAAGGGCAGTCACTTTTCTGCTGAAAAGAACTACATCGTTCACGAAGCTCACACGTTTCTCATCTTAACTGACAAGCATTGGATGTTAGATGGTCAGTGCTTTGTATCAGTTTCAGAAGCAGATTTGGACTACATAAGGTCCATATGTGTAGGAAACACCGTTCTTTTGTTCTCAGCACACTCACGTTTCCTGCTGTCTTAGAGATTTTAGGAAGCAAGAGCGTGCTTCTTGTTCTAAAGCAGAGTGTGATCAATGGATGAGAACAATGCTGTGTGTTTCACTTCAGAAATGGAGTTAAATCCCATGCTCTGAGTCTCCCTACAAGCAAGACTTCGTTTCAGGTAAGGGCAGTCACTTTTCTGCTCAAAGGAACTACATTGTTCACGAAGCTTACACGTTTCTCATCTTAACTGACAAGCATTGGATGTTAGATGCTCAGTGCTTTGTATCAGTTTCAGAAGCAGAGTTGGACTAGATATGGTCCATATGTTTAGGAAACACTGTTCTTTTGTTCTAAGCGCACTCAAGTTTCCTGGTCTCTTAGAGACTTTAGAAAGCAAGAGCATGCTTCTTGCTGTAAAGCAGAGTGTGATCCATGGGTGAGAATTATGCTGTGTGTTTCCCTTCAGAAATGGAGTTAAATCCCAGGCTCTGTGTCTTCCTATAAGCCAGAATTCGTTTCAGGTAATGGCAGTCACTTGTCATCTCAAACGAACTACATCATTCACGAAGCTCACACGTTTCTTATCTTAACAGACAAGCATTGGATGTTAGAGGACCAGTGCTTTGTATCAGTTTCAGAAGCAGAGTTGGACTAGATATGGTCCGTATGTGTAGGAAACACCGTTCTTTTGTTCTCAGCACACTCACGTTTCCTGCTGTGTTAGAGAGTCCAGAAAGCAAGAGCGTGCATCTCGCTCTAAAGCAGAGTGTGATCCATGGATGAGAACTCTGCTGTGTGTTTCCCTTCAGAGATGGAGTTAAATCCCAGGCTCTATGTCTTACTACAAGCAAGACTTCGTTACAGGTAAGGGCAGTCACTTTTCAGTTCAAAGGAACTACATCATTCTCAAAGCTCACACGTTTCTCATCTTAACTGACAAGCATTGGATGTTAGAGGACCAGTGCTTTGTGTCACTTACAGAAACAGAGTTGGACTAGATATGGTCCGTATGTGTAGGAAACACCGTTCTTTTGTTCTCAGCGCACTCACGTTTCCTGCTGTCTTAGAGACTCTAGAAAGCAAGAGCATGCTTCTTGTTCTAAAGCAGAGTGTGATCAATGGATGAGAACTATGCTGTGTGTTTCCCTTCAGTATTGGAGTTAAATCCCAGGCTCTGAGTCTTCCTACAAGCAAAACTTCGTTTCAGGTAAGGGCAGTCACTTTTCTGCTCTAACGAACTACATCGTTCACGAAGATCACACGTTTCTCATCTTAACTGACAAGCATTGGATGTTAGAGGACCACTGCATTGTATCAGGTTCAGAAGCAGATTTGGACTACATATGGTCCATATGTGTAGGAAACACCGTTCTTTTGTTCTGGGCACACTCAGATTACCTGCTTTATTAGAGACTCTAGAAAGCAAGAGCGTGCTTCTTGCTGTAAAGCAGAGTGTGATCCATGGATGAGAACTCTGCTGTGTGTTTCCCTTCAGAGATGGAGTTAAATCCCAGGTTCTGTGTCTTACTACAAGCCAGACTTCGTTACAGGTAAGGGCAGTCACTTTTCAGTTCAAAGGAACTACATCATTCTCAAAGCTCACACGTTTCTCATCTTAACTGACAAGCATTGGATTTTAGAGGAGCAGTGCTTTGTATCAGTTTCAGAAGCAGAGTTGGACTAGAAATGGTCTGTATGTGTAGGAAACACCGTTCTTTTGTTCTCAGCGCACTCACGTTTCCTGCTCTCTTAGAGACTTTAGAAAGCAAGAGCGTGCTTCTCGCTCTAAAGCAGATTTTGATCCATGGATGAGAACTATGCTTTGTGTTTCCCTTCAGAAATGGAGGTAAATCCCAGACTCTGTGTCTTCCTACAAGCAAGACTTCATTTAAGGTAAGGGCAGTCACTTTTCTGCTCAAACGAACTACATCGTTCATGAAGCTCACACGTTTCCCATCTTAACTGACAAGCATTGGATGGTAGAGGACCAGTGCTTTTTTATCAGTTTCAGAAGAAGATTTGGACTACATATGGTCTGTATGTTTACAATACTCCGTTCTTTTGTTCTGGGCACACTCAGATTTCCTGCTGTATTAGAGACTCTAGAAAGCAAGAGCGTGCTTCTTGCTGTAAAGCAGAGTGTGATCCATGGGTGAGAACTATGCTGTGTGTTTCCCTTCAGAAATGGAGTTATATTCCAGGCTCTGTGTCTTCCTATAAGCCAGAATTCGTTTCAGGTAAGGGCAGTCACTTGTCATCTCAAACGAACTACATCATTCACGAAGCTCACACGTTTCTTATCTTAACAGACAAGCATTGGATGTTAGAGGACCAGTGTTTTGTATCAGTTTCAGAAGCAGAGTTGGACTAGATATGGTCCGTATGTGTAGGAAACACCGTTCTTTTGTTCTCAGCACACTCACGTTTCCTGCTGTGTTAGAGAGTCCAGAAAGCAAGAGCGTGCTTCTCGCTCTAAAGCAGAGTGTGATCCATGGATGAGAACTCTGCTGTGTGTTTCCCTTCAGAGATGGAGTTAAATCCCAGGCTCTGTGTCTTACTACAAGCAAGACTTCGTTACAGGTAAGGGCAGTCACTTTTCAGTTCAAAGGAACTACATCATTCTCAAAGCTCACACGTTTCTCATCTTAACTGACAAGCATTGGATGTTAGAGGACCAGTGCTTTGTGTCACTTACAGAAACAGAGTTGGACTAGATATGGTCCGTATGTGTAGGAAACACCGTTCTTTTGTTCTCAGCACACTCACGTTTCCTGCTGTGTTAGAGAGTCCAGAAAGCAAGAGCGTGCTTCTCGCTCTAAAGCAGAGTGTGATCCATGGATGAGAACTCTGCTGTGTGTTTCCCTTCAGAGATGGAGTTAAATCCCAGGCTCTGTGTCTTACTACAAGCAAGACTTCGTTACAGGTAAGGGCAGTCACTTTTCAGTTCAAAGGAACTACATCATTCTCAAAGCTCACACGTTTCTCATCTTAACTGACAAGCATTGGATGTTAGAGGACCAGTGCTTTGTGTCACTTACAGAAACAGAGTTGGACTAGATATTGTCCGTATGTGTAGGAAACACCGTTCTTTTGTTCTCAGCGCACTCACGTTTCCTGCTGTCTTAGAGACTCTACAAAGCAAGAGCATGCTTCTTGTTCTAAAGCAGAGTGTGATCAATGGATGAGAACACTTCTGTGTGTTTCCCTTCAGTAATGGAGTTAAATCCCAGGCTCTGAGTCTTCCTACAAGCAAAACTTCGTTTCAGGTAAGGGCAGTCACTTTTCTGCTCTAACGAACTACATCGTTCACGAAGATCACACGTTTCTCATCTTAACTGACAAGCATTGGATGTTAGAGGACCAGTGCATTGTATCAGGTTCAGAAGCAGATTTGGACTACATATGGTCCATATGTGTAGGAAACACCGTTCTTTTGTTCTGGGCACACTCAGATTACCTGCTTTATTAGAGACTCTAGAAAGCAAGAGCGTGCTTCTCGCTCTAAAGCAGAGTGTGATCCATGGATGAGAACTATGCTTTGTGTTTCCCTTCAGAAATGGAGGTAAATCCCAGACTCTGTGTCTTCCTACAAGCAAGACTTCATTTAAGGTAAGGGCAGTCACTTTTCTGCTCAAACGAACTACATCGTTCATGAAGCTCACACGTTTCCCATCTTAACTGACAAGCATTGGATGTTAGAGGACCAGTGCTTTTTTATCAGTTTCAGAAGAAGATTTGGACTACATATGGTCTGTATGTTTACGAAACTCCGTTCTTTTGTTCTGGGCACACTCAGATTTCCTGCTGTATTAGAGACTCTAGAAAGCAAGAGCATGCTTCTTGCTGTAAAGCAGAGTGTGATCCATGGGTGAGAACTATGCTGTGTGTTTCCCTTCAGAGATGGAGTTAAATCCCAGGCTCTGTGTCTTACTACAAGCAAGACTTCGTTACAGGTAAGGGCAGTCACTTTTCAGTTCAAAGGAACTACATCATTCTCAAAGCTCACACGTTTCTCATCTTAACTGACAAGCATTGGATGTTAGAGGACCAGTGCTTTGTGTCACTTACAGAAACAGAGTTGGACTAGATATGGTCCGTATGTGTAGGAAACACCGTTCTTTTGTTCTCAGCGCACTCAGGTTTCCTGCTGTCTTAGAGACTCTACAAAGCAAGAGCATGCTTCTTGTTCTAAAGCAGAGTGTGATCAATGGATGAGAACACTGCTGTGTGTTTCACTTCAGAAATGGAGTTAAATCCCAGGCTCTGAGTCTTCCTACAAGCAAAACTTCGTTTCAGGTAAGGGCAGTCACTTTTCTGCTCTAAGGAACTACATCGTTCACGAAGATCACACGTTTCTCATCTTAACTGACAAGCATTAGATGTTAGAGGACATGTGGTTTGTTTCAGTTTCAGAATCAGAGTTGGACTTTATATGGTCCGTATGTGTAGGAAACACCGTTCTTTGGTTCTGAGCACACAAACGTTTCCTGCTGTCTTAGAGACTCTGGAAAGAAAGCGCGTGCTTCTTGCTCTAAAGCAGAGTGTGATCAATGGATGAGAACTCGTCTGTGGGTTTCACTTCAGAAATGGATATAAATCCCAGGCTCTGAGTCTTTTTACAATCAAGACTTAGTTTCAGGTAAGGGCAGTTTCTTTACAGCTCAAACGAACTAAATCGTTCACGAAGCTCAAACGGTTCTCATCTTAACTGACAAGCATTGGATATTAGAGGACATGTGGTTTGTTTCAGTTTCAGAATCAGAGTTGGACTTTATATGGTCCGTATGTGTAGGAAACACCGTTCTTTGGTTCTGAGCACACAAACATTTCCTGCTGTCTTAGAGACTCTGGAAAGCAAGAGCGTGCTTCTTGCTCTAAAGCAGAGTGTGATCAATGGATGAGAACTCTGTTGTGTGTTTCACTTCAGAAATGGAGTTAAATCCCAGGCTCTGAGTCTTCTTACAAACAAGACTTCGTTTCAGGTAATGGCAGTTACTTTACAGCTCAAATGAACTACATCGTTCACGAAGCTCACACATTTCTCATCTTAACTGACAAGCATCAGATGTTAGAGGATCAGTGCTTTGTATCAGTTTCAGAAGCAGAGTTGGACTAGATATGGTCCGTATGTGTAGGAAACACCGTTCTTTTGTTATCATCACACTCACGTTTCCTGCTGTCTTAGAGACTCTGGAAAGCAAGCGCGTGCTTCTTGCTCTAAAGCAGAGTGTGATCAATGGATGAGAACTCGTCTGTGTGTTTCACTTGAGAAATGGATATAAATCCCAGGCTCTGAGTCTTTTTACAATCAAGACTTAGTTTCAGGTAAGGGCAGTTTCTTTACTGCTCAAACGAACTACATCGTTCCTAAAGCTCATACGTTTCTCATCTAAACTGACAAGCATTGGATGGTAGAGGACCTGTGGTTTGTTTCCGTTTCAGAAGCAGAGTTGGACTAGATATGGTCTGTATGTGCAGGAAACTCCGTTCTTTTGTTCTGAGCACACTCACGTTTCCTGCTGTATTAGAGAATATAGAAAACAAGAGCGTGCTTCTTGCTCTAAAGCAGAGTCTGATCCATGGATTAAATCTATTCTGGGTGTTTCCCTACAGAAATGGAGTTAAATCCCAGGCTCTGTGTCTGCCTACATTCACTACTTCGTTTCAGGTAAGGACAGTCACTTTTCAGCTCAAATAAAATACATTGTTCACGAAGCTCACACGTTTCTCATCTTAACTGAGAAGCATTGGATGTTAGATGACCTGTGGTTTGTTTCAGTTTCAGAAGCAGAGTTGGACTAGATATGGTCCGTATGTGCAGGAAACACCGTTCTTTTGTTCTGAGCACACTCACGTTTCCTGCTGTATTAGAGAATCTAGAAAGCAAGAGCGTGCTTCTTGCTCTAAAGCACAGTGTGATCCATGGATGAGAACTATGTTGTTTTTTTCCCTTCAGAAATGGAGTTAAATCCCAGGCTCTGTGTCTTCCTAAAATCAAGACTTCGTTTCAGGTAAGGGCATTCAATTTTCACCTCAAAGGAACTACATCTTTCACAAAGCTCACACGTTTCTCGTCTTAAATGACAAGCATTGGATGTTAGAGGACCTGTGCTTTGTATCAATTTCAGAAGCAGAGTTGGACTAGATATGGTCCATATGTGTAGGAAACACCGTTCTTTTTTTCTCCGAACACTCACTTTTCCTGCTGTCTTAGATAATCTAGAACGCAAGAGCATGCTTCTTGCTCTAAAGCAGAGTGTGATCAATGGATGAGAACTCCGTTGTGTGTTTCACTTCAGAAATGGATTTAAATCCCAGGCTCTGAGTCTTCCTACAAACAAGAATTCGTTTCAGGTAAGGGCAGTTACTTTACAGCTCAAACGAACTACATCATTCACGAAGCTCACACGTTTCTCATCTAACTGACAAGCATTGGATGGTAGAGGACCTGTGGTTTGTATCAATTTTAGAACAGTGTTGAACTAGATATGGACCTCATGTGTAGGAAACACCGTTCTTTTGTTCTGAGCACACTCACGTTTCCTGCTGTATTAGAGAATCTAGAAAACAAGAGAGTGCTTCTTGCTCTAAAGCAGAGTGTGATCCATGGATGAGAACTATGCTATGTGTTTCCCTTCTGTAATGGAGTTAAATCCCAGGCTTTGTGTCTTCCTAAAATCAAGACTTCGTTTCATGTTAGGGCAGTCACTTTTCAGCTCAAACGAACTACATCATTCACAAAGCTCACACGTTTCTCATCTTATCTGACAAGCGTTGGATGTTAGAGGACCTGTGGTTTGTATCAATTTTAGAAGCAGAGTTGAAAAAGATATGGACCTTATGTGCAGGAAATACCGTTCTCTTTTTCTGAGGACACTCTCGTTTCCTGCTGTATTAGAGACTCTAGAAAGCAAGAGCGTTCTTCTTGGTCTAAAGCAGAGTGTGATCCAAGGATGAGAACTATGCTGTGTGTTTCCCTTCAGAAATGGGGTGTAAACCCAGGCTCTGTGTCTTCCTACAAGCACTAATTCGTTTCAGGTAAGTGCAGTCACTTCTCAGCTCAAATAAAATACATCGTTCACGAAGCTCAAACGTTTCTCAACTTAACTGAGAAGCATTGGATGTTAGAGGACATTTGCTTTGTATCAATTTCAAGTAGAGGTTGAACTAGATGTGGTCCCTATTATTGGAAACACCGTTCTTTTTTTCTGAGCACACTCACCTTTCCTGCTGTATTTGAGACTCTAGAAAGCAAGAGTGTGCTTCTTGCTCTAAAGCAGAGTGTGATCAAATGATGAGAACTTTGTTGTATGTTTCACTTCAGAACTGGTGTTAAATCCCAGGCTCTGAGTCTTCCTACACGCAAGACTTCATTTCAGGTAAGGGCAGTTACTTTACAGCTCAAACGAACTAAATCGTTCACGAAGCTCACACGTTTCTCATCTTAACTGACAAGCATTGGATGTTAGAGGACATGTGGTTTGTTTCAGTTTCAGAAGCAGAGTTGGACTTTATATGGTTCGTATGTGTGGGAAACACCGTTCTTTGGTTCTGAGCACACTAACGTTTCCTGCTGTCTTAGAGACTCTGGAAAGCAAGAGCGTGCTTCTTGCTCTAAAGCAGAGTGTGATCAATGGATGAGAACTATGCTATGTGTTTCCCTTCCGTAATGGAGTTAAATCCCAGGCTTTGTGTCTTCCTAAAATCAAGACTTCGTTTCATGTTAGGGCAGTCACTTTTCAGCTCAAACGAACTACATCATTCACAAAGCTCACACGTTTCTCATCTTATCTGACAAGCGTTGGATGTTAGAGGACCTGTGATTTGTATCAATTTTAGAAGCAGAGTTGAAAAAGATATGGACCTTATGTGGAGGAAATACCGTTCTCTTTTTCTGAGGACACTCTCGTTTCCTGCTGTATTAGAGACTCTAGAAAACAAGAGAGTGCTTCTTGCTCTAAAGCAGCGTGTGATCCATGGATGAGAACTATGCTGTGTGTTTCCCTTCAGAAATGGGGTGTAAACCCAGTCTCTGTGTCTTCCTACAAGCACTAATTCGTTTCAGGTAAGTGCAGTCACTTCTCAGCTCAAATAAAATACATCGTTCACGAAGTTCACACGTTTCTCAACTTAACTGAGAAGCATTGGATGTTAGAGGACATTTGCTTTGTATCAATTTCAAGTAGAGGTTGAACTAGATGGGGTCCCTATTATTGGAAACACCGTTCTTTTTTTCTGAGCACACTCACCTTTCCTGCTGTATTTGAGACTCTAGAAAGCAAGAGTGTGCTTCTTGCTCTAAAGCAGAGTGTGATCAATTGATGAGAACTTTGTTGTATGTTTCACTTCAGAACTGTTGTTAAATCCCAGTCTCTGAGTCTTCCTACACGCAAGACTTCATTTCAGGTAAGGGCAGTTACTTTACAGCTCAAACGAACTAAATAGTTCACGAAGCTCACACGGTTCTCATCTTAACTGACAAGCATTGGATGTTAGAGGACATGTGGTTTGTTTCAGTTTCAGAAGCAGAGTTGGACTTTATATGGTCCGTATGTGTAGGAAACACCGTTCTTTGGTTCTGAGCACACTAACGTTTCCTGCTTTCTTAGAGACTCTGGAAAGCAAGAGCGTGCTTCTTGCTCTAAAGCAGAGTGTGATCAATGGATGAGAACTCTGTTGTGTGTTTCACTTCAGAAATGGAGTTAAATCCCAGGCTCTGAGTCTTCTTACAAACAAGATTTCTTTTCAGGTAATGGCAGTTACTTTACAGCTCATACGAACTACATCGTTCACGAAGCTCACACATTTCTCATCTTAACTGACAAGCATCAGATGTTAGAGGATCAGTGCTTTGTATCAGTTTCAGAAGCAGAGTTGGACTAGATATGGTCCGTATGTGTAGGAAACACCGTTCTTTTGTTATCATCACACTCACGTTTCCTGCTGTCTTAGAGACTCTGGAAAGCAAGCACGTGCTTCTTGCTGTAAAGCAGCGTGTGATCAATGGATGAGAACTCATCTGTGTGTTTCACTTCAGAAATGGAGATAAATCCCAGGCTCTGATTCTTTTTACAATCAAGACTTAGTTTCAGGTAAGGGCAGTTTCTTTACTGCTCAAACGAACTACATCGTTCATAAAGCTCATACGTTTCTCATCTTAACTGACAAGCATTGGATGTAGAGGACCAGTGCTTTGTGTCAGTTTCAGAAACAGAGTTGGACTAGATATGGTCCGTATGTGTAGGAAACACCGTTCTTTTGTTCTCAGCGCACTCACGTTTCCTGCTGTCTTAGAGACTTTAGAAAGCAAGAGCTTGCTTCTCGCTCTAAAGCAGATTGTGATCCATGGATGAGAACTATGCTTTGTGTTTCCCTTCAGTAATGGAGTTAAATCCCAGCCTCTGTGTCTTCCTACAAGCAAGAATTCGTTTAAGGTAAGAGCAGTCACTTTTGTGCTCAAACGAAGTACATCGTTCATGAAGCTCACATGTTTCCCATCTTAACTGACAAGCATTGGATGTTAGAGGACCAGTGCTTTGTATCAGTTTCAGAAGCAGAGTTGGACTAGATATGGTCCGTATGTGTAGGAAACACGGTTCTTTTGTTCTCAGCACACTCACGTTTCCTGGTCTCTTAGAGACTTTAGAAAGCAAGAGCATGCTTCTTGCTGTAAAGCAGAGTGTGATCCATGGGTGAGAACTATGCTGTGTGTTTCCCTTCAGAAATGGAGTTAAATCCCAGGCTCTGTGTCTTCCTATAAGCCAGAATTCGTTTCAGGTAAGGGCAGTCACTTGTCATCTCAAACGAACTACATCATTCACGAAGCTCACACGTTTCTTATCTTAACAGACAAGCATTGGATGTTAGAGGACCAGTGCTTTGTATCAGTTTCAGAAGCAGAGTTGGACTAGATATGGTCCGTATGTGTAGGAAACACCGTTCTTTTGTTCTCAGCGCACTCACGTTTCCTGCTGTGTTAGAGAGTCCAGAAAGCAAGAGCGTGCTTCTCGCTCTAAAGCAGAGTGTGATCAATGGATGAGAACACTGCTGTGTGTTTCCCTTCAGTAATGGAGTTAAATCCCAGGCTCTGAGTCTTCCTACAAGCAAAACTTCGTTTCAGGTAAGGGCAGTCACTTTTCTGCTCTAACGAACTACATCATTCACGAACATCACACGTTTCTTATCTTAACTGACAAGCATTGGATGTTAGAGGACCAGTGCATTGTATCAGGTTCAGAAGCAGATTTGGACTACATATGGTCCGTATGTGTAGGAAACACCGTTCTTTTGTTCTGGGCACACTCAGATTACCTGCTTTATTAGAGACTCTAGAAAGCAAGAGCGTGCTTCTCGCTCTAAAGCAGAGTGTGATCCATGGATGAGAACTCTGCTGTGTGTTTCCCTTCAGAGATGGAGTTAAATTCCACGTTCTGTGTCTTACTACAAGCCAGACTTCGTTACAGGTAAGGGCAGTCACTTTTCAGTTCAAAGGAACTACATCATTCTCAAAGCTCACACGTTTCTCATCTTAACTGACAAGCATTGGATTTAAGAGGAGCAGTGCTTTGTATCAGTTTCAGAAGCAGAGTTGGACTAGAAATGGTCTGTATGTGTAGGAAACACCGTTCTTTTGTTCTCAGTGCACTCACGTTTCCTGCTCTCTTAGAGACTTTAGAAAGCAAGAGCATGCTTCTCGCTCTAAAGCAGATTTTGATCCATGGATGAGAACTATGCTTTGTGTTTCCCTTCAGAAATGGAGGTAAATCCCAGACTCTGTGTCTTCCTACAAGCAAGACTTCATTTAAGGTAAGGGCAGTCACTTTTCTGCTCAAACGAACTACATCGTTCATGAAGCTCACACGTTTCCCATCTTAACTGACAAGCATTGGATGTTAGAGGACCAGTGCTTTGTATCAGTTTCAGAAGCAGAGTTGGACTAGATATGGTCCGTATGTATAGGAAACACCGTTCTTTTGTTCTCAGCGCACTCACGTTTCCTGCTGTGTTAGAGAGTCCAGAAAGCAAGAGCGTGCTTCTCGCTCTAAAGCAGAGTGTGATCCATGGATGAGAACTCTGCTGTGTGTTTCCCTTCAGAGATGGAGTTAAATCCCAGGCTCTGTGTCTTACTACAAGCAAGACTTCGTTACAGGTAAGGGCAGTCACTTTTCAGTTCAAAGGAACTACATCATTCTCAAAGCTCACACGTTTCTCATCTTAACTGACAAGCATTGGATGTTAGAGGACCAGTGCTTTGTGTCACTTACAGAAACAGAGTTGGACTAGATATGGTCCGTATGTGTAGGAAACACCGTTCTTTTGTTCTCAGCGCACTCACGTTTCCTGCTGTTTTAGAGACTCTAGAAAGCAAGAGCATGCTTCTTGTTCTAAAGCAGAGTGTGATCAATGGATGAGAACACTGCTGTGTGTTTCCATTCAGTAATGGAGTTAAATCCCAGGCTCTGAGTCTTCCTACAAGCAAAACTTCGTTTCAGGTAAGGGCAGTCACTTTTCTGCTCTAACGAACTACATCGTTCACAAAGATCACACGTTTCTCATCTTAACTGACAAGCATTGGATGTTAGAGGACCAGTGCATTGTATCAGGTTCAGAAGCAGATTTGGACTACATATGGTCCATATGTGTAGGAAACACCGTTCTTTTGTTCTGGGCACACACAGATTACCTGCTTTATTAGAGACTCTAGAAAGCAAGAGCGTGCTTCTCGCTCTAAAGCAGAGTGTGATCCATGGATGAGAACTCTGCTGTGTGTTTCCCTTCAGAGATGGAGTTAAATCCCAGGTTCTGTGTCTTACTACAAGCAAGACTTCGTTACAGGTAAGGGCAGTCACTTTTCAGTTCAAAGGAACTACATCATTCTCAAAGCTCACACGTTTCTCATCTTAACTGACAAGCATTGGATTTTAGAGGGCCAGTGCTTTGTATCAGTTTCAGAAGCAGAGTTGGACTAGAAATGGTCTGTATGTGTAGGAAACACCGTTCTTTTGTTCTCAGCGCACTCACGTTTCCTGCTGTCTTAGAGACTTTAGAAAGCAAGAGCGTGCTTCTCGCTCTAAAGCAGATTGTGATCCATGGATGAGAACTATGCTTTGTGTTTCCCTTCAGAAATTGAGGTAAATCCCAGACTCTGTGTCTTCCTACAAGCAAGACTTCATTTAAGGTAAGGGCAGTCACTTTTCTGCTCAAACGAACTACATCGTTCATGAAGCTCACACGTTTCCCATCTTAACTGACAAGCATTGGATGTTAGAGGACCAGTGCTTTTTTATCAGTTTCAGAAGAAGATTTGGACTACATATGGTCTGTATGTTTACGAAACTCCGATCTTTTGTTCTGGGCACACTCAGATTTCCTGCTGTATTAGAGACCCTAGAAAGCAAGAGCGTGCTTCTTGCTGTAAAGCAGAGTGTGATCCATGGGTGAGAACTATGCTGTGTGTTTCCCTTCAGAAATGGAGTTAAATCCCAGGCTCTGTGTCTTCCTATAAGCAAGACTTCATTTCAGGTAAGGGCAGTCACTTGTCATCTCAAACGAACTACATCATTCACGAAGCTCACACGTTTCTTATCTTAACAGACAAGCATTGGATGTTAGAGGACCAGTGCTTTGTATCAGTTTCAGAAGCAGAGTTGGACTAGATATGGTCCGTATGTGTAGGAAACACCCTTCTTTTGTTCTCAGCACACTCACGTTTCCTGCTGTGTTAGAGAGTCCAGAAAGCAAGAGCGTGCTTCTCGCTCTAAAGCAGAGTGTGATCCATGGATGAGAACTCTGCTGTGTGTTTCCCTTCAGAGATGGAGTTAAATCCCAGGCTCTGTGTCTTACTACAAGCAAGACTTCGTTACAGGTAAGGGCAGTCACTTTTCAGTTCAAAGGAACTACATCATTCTCAAAGCTCACACGTTTCTCATCTTAACTGACAAGCATTGGATGTTAGAGGACCAGTGCTTTGTGTCACTTACAGAAACAGAGTTGGACTAGATATGGTCCGTATGTGTAGGAAACACCGTTCTTTTGTTCTCAGCGCACTCACATTTCCTGCTGTCTTAGAGACTTTAGAAAGCAAGAGCGTGCTTCTCGCTCTAAAGCAGATTGTGATCCATGGATGAGAACTGTGCTGTGTGTTTCCCTTCAGAAATGGAGTTAAATCCCAGACTCTGTGTCTTCCTACAAGCAAGACTTCGTTTAAGGTAAGGGCAGTCACTTTTCTGCTCAAACGAACTACATCGTTCATGAAGCTCACACGTTTCCCATCTTAACTGACAAGCATTGGATGGTAGAGGACCAGTGCTTTGTATCAGTTTCAGAAGAAGATTTGGACTACATATGGTCCGTATGTTTACGAAACTCCGTTCTTTTGTTCTGGGCACACTCAGATTTCCTGCTCTATTAGATACTCTAGAAAGAAAGAGCGTGCTTCTTGCTGTAAAGCAGAGTGTGATCCATGGGTGAGAACTATGCTGTGTGTTTCCCTTCAGAAATGGAGTTAAATCCCAGGCTCTGTGTCTTCCTATAAGCAAGACTTCCTTTCAGGTATGGGCAGTCACTTGTCATCTCAAACGAACTACATCGTTCACGAAGGTCACACGTTTCTTATCTTAACAGACAAGCATTGGATGGTAGAGGCCCAGTGCTTTGTATCAGTTTCAGAAGCAGAGTTGGACTAGATATGGTCCGTATGTGTAGGAAACACCGTTCTTTTGTTCTCAGCACACTCACGTTTCCTGCTGTGTTAGAGAGTCCAGAAAGCAAGAGCGTGCTTCTCGCTCTAAAGCAGAGTGTGATCCTTGGATGAGAACTCTGCTGTGTGTTTCCCTTCAGAGATGGAGTTAAATCCCAGGCTCTGTGTCTTACTACAAGCAAGACTTCGTTACAGGTAAGGGCAGTCACTTTTCAGTTCAAAGGAACTACATTATTCTCAAAGCTCACACGTTTCTCATCTTAACTGACAAGCATTGGATGTTAGAGGACCAGTGCTTTGTGTCAGTTTCAGAAACAGAGTTGGACTAGATATGGTCCTTATGTGTAGGAAACACCGTTCTTTTGTTCTCAGCGAACTCACGTTTCCTGCTGTCTTAGAACTTTAGAAAGCAAGAGCGTGCTTCTTGTTCTAAAGCAGATTGTGATCCATGGATGAGAACTATGCTGTGTGTTTCCCTTCAGAAATGGAGTTAAATCCCAGACTCTGTGTCTTCCTACAAGCAAGAATTCGTTTAAGGTAAGGGCAGTCACTTTTGTGCTCAAACGAACTACATCGTTCATGAAGCTCACATGTTTCCCATCTTAACTGACAAGCATTGGATGTTAGAGGACCAGTGCTTTGTATCAGTTTCAGAAGCAGAGTTGGACTAGATATGGTCCGTATGTGTAGGAAACACCGTTCTTTTGTTCTCAGCACACTCACGTTTCCTGCTGTGTTAGACACTCCAGAAAACAAGAGCGTGCTTCTCGCTCTAAAGCAGAGTGTGATCCATGGATCAGAACTCTGCTGTGTGTTTCCCTTCAGAGATGGAGTTAAATCCCAGGCTCTGTGTCTTACTACAAGCAAGACTTCGTTTAAGGTAAGGGCAGTCACTTTTCAGTTCAAAGGAACTACATCATTCTCAAAGCTCATACGTTTCTCATCTTAACTGAGAAGCATTGGATGTTAGAGGACCAGTGCTTTGTGTCAGTTTCAGATACAGAGTTGGACTAGATATGGTCCATATGTGTAGGAAACACAGTTCTTTTGTTCTCAGCGCACTCACGTTTCCTGGTATCTTAGAGACTTTAGAAAGCAACAGCGTGCTTCTTGCTCTAAAGCAGATTGTGATCCATGGATGAGAACTATGCTGTGTGTTTCCCTTCAGAAATGGAGTTAAATCCCAGGCTCTGTGTCTTTCTATAAGCAAGACTTCGTTTCAGGTAAGGGCAGTCACTTGTCATCTCAAACGAACTACATCGTTCACGAAGCTCACACGTTTCTTATCTTAACAGACAAGCATTGGATGTTAGAGGACCAGTGCTTTGTGTCACTTACAGAAACAGAGTTGGACTAGATATGGTCCGTATGTGTAGGAAACACCGTTCTTTTGTTCTCAGCGCACTCACGTTTCCTGCTCTCTTAGAGACTTTAGAAAGCAAGAGCATGCTTCTTGCTGTAAAGCAGAGTGTGATCCATGGGTGAGAACTATGCTGTGTGTTTCCCTTCAGAAATGGAGTTAAATCCCAGGCTCTGTGTCTTCCTATAAGCCAGAATTCGTTTCAGGTAAGGGCAGTCACTTGTCATCTCAAACGAACTACATCATTCACGAAGCTCACACGTTTCTTATCTTAACAGACAAGCATTGGATGTTAGAGGACCAGTGCTTTGTATCAGTTTCAGAAGCAGAGTTGGACTAGATATGGTCCGTATGTGTAGGAAACACCGTTCTTTTGTTCTCAGCACACTCACGTTTCCTGCTGTGTTAGAGAGTCCAGAAAGCAAGAGCGTGCTTCTCGCTCTAAAGCAGAGTGTGATCCATGGATGAGAACTCTGCTGTGTGTTTCCCTTCAGAGATGGAGTTAAATCCCAGGTTCTGTGTCTTACTACAAGCAAGACTTCGTTATAGGCAAGGGCAGTCACTTTTCAGTTCAAAGGAACTACATCATTCTCAAAGCTCACACGTTTCTCATCTTAACTGACAAGCATTGGATTTTAGAGGACCAGTGCTTTGTATCAGTTTCAGAAGCAGAGTTGGACTAGAAATGGTCCGTATGTGTAGGAAACACCGTTCTTTTGTTCTCAGCGCACTCACGTTTCCTGCTCTCTTAGAGACTTTAGAAAGCAAGAGCGTGCTTCTCGCTCTAAAGCAGATTGTGATCCATGGATGAGAACTATGCTTTGTGTTTCCCTTCAGAAATGGAGGTAAATCCCAGACTCTGTGTCTTCCTACAAGCAAGACTTCATATAAGGTAAGGGCAGTCACTTTTCTGCTCAAACGAACTACATCGTTCATGAAGCTCACTCGTTTCCCATCTTAACTGACAAGCATTGGATGTTAGAGGACCAGTGCTTTTTTATCAGTTTCAGAAGAAGATTTGGACTACATATGGTCTGTATGTTTACGAAACTCCGTTCTTTTGTTCTGGGCACACTCAGATTTCCTGCTGTATTAGAGACTCTAGAAAGCAAGAGCGTGCTTCTTGCTGTAAAGCAGAGTGTGATCCATGGGTGAGAACTATGCTGTGTGTTTCCCTTCAGAAATGGAGTTAAATCCCAGGCTCTGTGTCTTCCTATAAGCAAGACTTCATTTCAGGTAAGGGCAGTCACTTGTCATCTCAAACGAACTACATCATTCACGAAGCTCACACGTTCCTTATCTTAACAGACAAGCATTGGATGTTAGAGGACCAGTGCTTTGTATCAGTTTCAGAAGCAGAGTTGGACCAGATATGGTCCGTATGTGTAGGAAACACCCTTCTTTTGTTCTCAGCACACTCACGTTTCCTCCTGTGTTAGAGACTCCAGAAAACAAGAGCGTGCTTCTCGCTCTAAAGCAGAGTGTGATCCATGGATGAGAACTCTGCTGTGTGTTTCCCTTCAGAGATGGAGTTAAATCCCAGGCTCTGTGTCTTACTACAAGCAAGACTTCGTTACAGGTAAGGGCAGTCACTTTTCAGTTCAAAGGAACTACATCATTCTCAAAGCTCATATGTTTCTCATCTTAACTGACAAGCATTGGATGTTAGAGGACCAGTGCTTTGTGTCAGTTTCAGAAACAGAGTTGGACTAGATATGGTCCAAATGTGTAGGAAACACCGTTCTTTTGTTCTCAGCGCACTCACGTTTCCTTGTCTCTTAGAGACTTTAGAAAGCAAGAGCGTGCTTCTTGCTCTAAAGCAGATTGTGATCCATGGATGAGAACTGTGCTGTGTGTTTCCCTTCAGAAATGGAGTTAAATCCCAGACTCTGTGTCTTCCTACAAGCAAGACTTCGTTTAAGGTAAGGGCAGTCACTTTTCTGCTCAAACGAACTACATCGTTCATGAAGCTCACACATTTCCCATCTTAACTGACAAGCATTGGATGGTAGAGGACCAGTGCTTTGTATCAATTTCAGAAGAAGATTTGGACTACATATGGTCCGTATGTTTACGAAACTCCGTTCTTTTGTTCTGGACACACTCAGATTTCCTGCTGTATTAGAGACTCTAGAAAGCAAGAGCGTGCTTCTTGCTGTAAAGCAGAGTGTGATCCATGGGTGAGAACTATGCTGTGTGTTTCCCTTCAGAAATGGAGTTAAATCCCAGGCTCTGTGTCTTCCTATAAGCAAGACTTCGTTTCAGGTATGGGCAGTCACTTGTCATCTCAAATGAACTACATCGTTCACGAAGGTCACACGTTTCTTATCTTAAAAGACAAGCATTGGATGGTAGAGGCCCAGTGCTTTGTATCAGTTTCAGAGGCAGAGTTGGACTAGATATTGTCCGTATGTGTAGGAAACACCGTTCTTTTGTTCTCAGCACACTCACTTTTCCTGCTGTGTTAGAGAGTCCAGAAAGCAAGAGCGTGCTTCTCGCTCTAAAGCAGAGTGTGATCCTTGGATGAGAACTCTGCTGTGTGTTTCCCTTCAGAGATGTAGTTAAATCCCAGGCTCTGTGTCTTACTACAAGCAAGACTTCGTTACAGGTAAGGGCAGTCACTTTTCAGTTCAAAGGAACTACATCATTCTCAAAGCTCACACGTTTCTCATCTTAACTGACAAGCATTGGATGTTAGAGGACCAGTGCTTTGTGTCAGTTTCAGAAACAGAGTTGGACTAGATATGGTCCTTATGTGTAGGAAACACCGTTCTTTTGTTCTCAGCGCACTCACGTTTCCTGCTGTCTTAGAGACTTTAGAAAGCAAGAGCGTGCTTCTCGCTCTAAAGCAGATTGTGATCCATGGATGAGAACTATGCTGTGTGTTTCCCTTCAGAAATGGAGTTAAATCCCAGACTCTGTGTCTTCCTACAAGCAAGAATTCGTTTAAGGTAAGGGCAGTCACTTTTGTGCTCAAACGTACTACATCGTTCATGAAGCTCACACGTTTCCCATCTTAACTGACAAGCATTGGATGGTAGAGGACCAGTGCTTTGTATCAGTTTCAGAAGCAGAGTTGGACTAGATATGGTCCGTATGTGTAGGAAACACCGTTCTTTTGTTCTCAGCACACTCACGTTTCCTGCTGTGTTAGACACTCCAGAAAACAAGAGCGTGCTTCTGGCTCTAAAGCAGCGTGTGATCCATGGATGAGAACTCTGCTGTGTGTTTCCCTTCAGAGATGGAGTTAAATCCCAGGCTCTGTGTCTTACTACAAGCAAGACTTCGTTTAAGGTAAGGGCAGTCACTTTTCAGTTCAAAGGAACTACATCATTCTCAAAGCTCATACGTTTCTCATCTTAACTGACAAGCATTGGATGTTAGAGGACCAGTGCTTTGTGTCAGTTTCAGAAACAGAGTTGGACTAGATATGGTCCATATGTGTAGCAAACACAGTTCTTTTGTTCTCAGCGCACTCACGTTTCCTGGTATCTTAGAGACTTTAGAAAGCAACAGCGTGCTTCTTGCTCTAAAGCACATTGTGATCCATGGATGAGAACTATGCTGTGTGTTTCCCTTCAGAAATGGAGTTAAATCCCAGACTCTGTGTCTTCCTACAAGCAAGACTTCGTTTAAGGTAAGGGCAGTCACTTTTCTGCTCAAACGAACTACATCGTTCATGAAGCTCACACGTTTCCCATCTTAACTGACAAGCATTGGATGGTAGAGGACCAGTGCTTTGTATCAGTTTCAGAAGAAGATTTGGACTACATATGGTCCGTATGTTTACGAAACTCCGTTCTTTTGTTCTGGGCACACTCAGATTTCCTGCTGTATTAGAGACTCTAGAAAGCAAGAGCGTGCTTCTTGCTGTAAAGCAGAGTGTGATCCATGGGTGAGAACTATGCTGTGTGTTTCCCTTCAGAAATGGAGTTAAATTCCATGCTCTGTGTCTTCCTATAAGCAAGACTTCGCTTCAGGTAAGGGCAGTCACTTTTGTGCTCAAACGTACTACATCGTTCATGAAGCTCACACGTTTCCCATCTTAACTGACAAGCATTGGATGGTAGAGGACCAGTGCTTTGTGTCAGTTTCAGAAACAGAGTTGGACTAGATATGGTCCTTATGTGTAGGAAACACCGTTCTTTTGTTCTCAGCGCACTCACGTTTCCTGCTGTCTTAGAGACTTTAGAAAGCAAGAGCGTGCTTCTCGCTCTAAAGCAGATTGTGATCCATGGATGAGAACTATGCTGTGTGTTTCCCTTCAGAAATGGAGTTAAATCCCAGACTCTGTGTCTTCCTACAAGCAAGAATTCGTTTAAGGTAAGGGCAGTCACTTTTGTGCTCAAACGTACTACATCGTTCATGAAGCTCACACGTTTCCCATCTTAACTGACAAGCATTGGATGGTAGAGGACCAGTGCTTTGTATCAGTTTCAGAAGCAGAGTTGGACTAGATATGGTCCGTATGTGTAGGAAACACCGTTCTTTTGTTCTCAGCACACTCACGTTTCCTGCTGTGTTAGACACTCCAGAAAACAAGAGCGTGCTTCTGGCTCTAAAGCAGCGTGTGATCCATGGATGAGAACTCTGCTGTGTGTTTCCCTTCAGAGATGGAGTTAAATCCCAGGCTCTGTGTCTTACTACAAGCAAGACTTCGTTTAAGGTAAGGGCAGTCACTTTTCAGTTCAAAGGAACTACATCATTCTCAAAGCTCATACGTTTCTCATCTTAACTGACAAGCATTGGATGTTAGAGGACCAGTGCTTTGTGTCAGTTTCAGAAACAGAGTTGGACTAGATATGGTCCATATGTGTAGCAAACACAGTTCTTTTGTTCTCAGCGCACTCACGTTTCCTGGTATCTTAGAGACTTTAGAAAGCAACAGCGTGCTTCTTGCTCTAAAGCACATTGTGATCCATGGATGAGAACTATGCTGTGTGTTTCCCTTCAGAAATGGAGTTAAATCCCAGACTCTGTGTCTTCCTACAAGCAAGACTTCGTTTAAGGTAAGGGCAGTCACTTTTCTGCTCAAACGAACTACATCGTTCATGAAGCTCACACGTTTCCCATCTTAACTGACAAGCATTGGATGGTAGAGGACCAGTGCTTTGTATCAGTTTCAGAAGAAGATTTGGACTACATATGGTCCGTATGTTTACGAAACTCCGTTCTTTTGTTCTGGGCACACTCAGATTTCCTGCTGTATTAGAGACTCTAGAAAGCAAGAGCGTGCTTCTTGCTGTAAAGCAGAGTGTGATCCATGGGTGAGAACTATGCTGTGTGTTTCCCTTCAGAAATGGAGTTAAATTCCATGCTCTGTGTCTTCCTATAAGCAAGACTTCGCTTCAGGTAAGGGCAGTCACTTGTCATCTCAAACGAACTACATCGTTCACAAAGCTCACACGTTTCTTATCTTAACAGACAAGCATTGGATGTTAGAGGACCAGTGCTTTGTATCAGTTTCAGAAGCAGAGTTGGACTAGATATGGTCCGTATGTGTAGGAAACACCGTTCTTTTGTTCTCAGAACACTCACGTTTCCTGCTGTGTTAGAGAGTCCAGAAAGCAAGAGCGTGCTTCTCGCTCTAAAGCAGAGTGTGATCCTTGGATGAGAACTCTGCTGTGTGTTTCCCTTCAGAGATGGAGTTAAATCCCAGGCTCTGTGTCTTACTACAAGCAAGACTTCGTTACAGGTAAGGGCAGTCACTTTTCAGTTCAAAGGAACTACATCATTCTCAAAGCTCACACGTTTCTCATCTTAACTGACAAGCATTGGATGTTAGAGGGCCAGTGCTTTGTGTCAGTTTCAGAAACAGAGTTGGACTAGATATGGTCCTTATGTGTAGGAAACACCGTTCTTTTGTTCTCAGCGCACTCACGTTTCCTGCTGTCTTAGAGACTTTAGAAAGCAAGAGCGTGCTTCTCGCTCTAAAGCAGATTGTGATCCATGGATGAGAACTATGCTGTGTGTTTCCCTTCAGAAATGGAGTTAAATCCCAGACTCTGTGTCTTCCTACAAGCAAGAATTCGTTTAAGGTAAGGGCAGTCACTTTTGTGCTCAAACGTACTACATCGTTCATGAAGCTCACACGTTTCCCATCTTAACTGACAAGCATTGGATGGTAGAGGACCAGTGCTTTGTATCAGTTTCAGAAGCAGAGTTGGACTAGATATGGTCCGTATGTGTAGGAAACACCGTTCTTTTGTTCTCAGCACACTCACGTTTCCTGCTGTGTTAGACACTCCAGAAAACAAGAGCGTGCTTCTGGCTCTAAAGCAGCGTGTGATCCATGGATGAGAACTCTGCTGTGTGTTTCCCTTCAGAGATGGAGTTAAATCCCAGGCTCTGTGTCTTACTACAAGCAAAACTTCGTTTAAGGTAAGGGCAGTCACTTTTCAGTTCAAAGGAACTACATCATTCTCAAAGCTCATACGTTTCTCATCTTAACTGACAAGCATTGGATGTTAGAGGACCAGTGCTTTGTGTCAGTTTCAGAAACAGAGTTGGACTAGATATGGTCCATATGTGTAGCAAACACAGTTCTTTTGTTCTCAGCGCACTCACGTTTCCTGGTATCTTAGAGACTTTAGAAAGCAACAGCGTGCTTCTTGCTCTAAAGCACATTGTGATCCATGGATGAGAACTATGCTGTGTGTTTCCTTCAGAAATGGAGTTAAATCCCAGACTCTGTGTCTTCCTACAAGCAAGACTTCGTTTAAGGTAAGGGCAGTCACTTTTCTGCTCAAACGAACTACATCGTTCATGAAGCTCACACGTTTCCCATCTTAACTGACAAGCATTGGATGGTAGAGGACCAGTGCTTTGTATCAGTTTCAGAAGAAGATTTGGACTACATATGGTCCGTATGTTTACGAAACTCCGTTCTTTTGTTCTGGGCACACTCAGATTTCCTGCTGTATTAGAGACTCTAGAAAGCAAGAGCGTGCTTCTTGCTGTAAAGCAGAGTGTGATCCATGGGTGAGAACTATGCTGTGTGTTTCCCTTCAGAAATGGAGTTAAATTCCATGCTCTGTGTCTTCCTATAAGCAAGACTTCGCTTCAGGTAAGGGCAGTCACTTTTGTGCTCAAACGTACTACATCGTTCATGAAGCTCACACGTTTCCCATCTTAACTGACAAGCATTGGATGGTAGAGGACCAGTGCTTTGTGTCAGTTTCAGAAACAGAGTTGGACTAGATATGGTCCTTATGTGTAGGAAACACCGTTCTTTTGTTCTCAGCGCACTCACGTTTCCTGCTGTCTTAGAGACTTTAGAAAGCAAGAGCGTGCTTCTCGCTCTAAAGCAGATTGTGATCCATGGATGAGAACTATGCTGTGTGTTTCCCTTCAGAAATGGAGTTAAATCCCAGACTCTGTGTCTTCCTACAAGCAAGAATTCGTTTAAGGTAAGGGCAGTCACTTTTGTGCTCAAACGTACTACATCGTTCATGAAGCTCACACGTTTCCCATCTTAACTGACAAGCATTGGATGGTAGAGGACCAGTGCTTTGTATCAGTTTCAGAAGCAGAGTTGGACTAGATATGGTCCGTATGTGTAGGAAACACCGTTCTTTTGTTCTCAGCACACTCACGTTTCCTGCTGTGTTAGACACTCCAGAAAACAAGAGCGTGCTTCTGGCTCTAAAGCAGCGTGTGATCCATGGATGAGAACTGTGCTGTGTGTTTCCCTTCAGAGATGGAGTTAAATCCCAGGCTCTGTGTCTTACTACAAGCAAGACTTCGTTTAAGGTAAGGGCAGTCACTTTTCAGTTCAAAGGAACTACATCATTCTCAAAGCTCATACGTTTCTCATCTTAACTGACAAGCATTGGATGTTAGAGGACCAGTGCTTTGTGTCAGTTTCAGAAACAGAGTTGGACTAGATATGGTCCATATGTGTAGCAAACACAGTTCTTTTGTTCTCAGCGCACTCACGTTTCCTGGTATCTTAGAGACTTTAGAAAGCAACAGCGTGCTTCTTGCTCTAAAGCACATTGTGATCCATGGATGAGAACTATGCTGTGTGTTTCCCTTCAGAAATGGAGTTAAATCCCAGACTCTGTGTCTTCCTACAAGCAAGACTTCGTTTAAGGTAAGGGCAGTCACTTTTCTGCTCAAACGAACTACATCGTTCATGAAGCTCACACGTTTCCCATCTTAACTGACAAGCATTGGATGGTAGAGGACCAGTGCTTTGTATCAGTTTCAGAAGAAGATTTGGACTACATATGGTCCGTATGTTTACGAAACTCCGTTCTTTTGTTCTGGGCACACTCAGATTTCCTGCTGTATTAGAGACTCTAGAAAGCAAGAGCGTGCTTCTTGCTGTAAAGCAGAGTGTGATCCATGGGTGAGAACTATGCTGTGTGTTTCCCTTCAGAAATGGAGTTAAATTCCATGCTCTGTGTCTTCCTATAAGCAAGACTTCGCTTCAGGTAAGGGCAGTCACTTGTCATCTCAAACGAACTACATCGTTCACAAAGCTCACACGTTTCTTATCTTAACAGACAAGCATTGGATGTTAGAGGACCAGTGCTTTGTATCAGTTTCAGAAGCAGAGTTGGACTAGATATGGTCCGTATGTGTAGGAAACACCGTTCTTTTGTTCTCAGAACACTCACGTTTCCTGCTGTGTTAGAGAGTCCAGAAAGCAAGAGCGTGCTTCTCGCTCTAAAGCAGAGTGTGATCCTTGGATGAGAACTCTGCTGTGTGTTTCCCTTCAGAGATGGAGTTAAATCCCAGGCTCTGTGTCTTACTACAAGCAAGACTTCGTTACAGGTAAGGGCAGTCACTTTTCAGTTCAAAGGAACTACATCATTCTCAAAGCTCACACGTTTCTCATCTTAACTGACAAGCATTGGATGTTAGAGGGCCAGTGCTTTGTGTCAGTTTCAGAAACAGAGTTGGACTAGATATGGTCCTTATGTGTAGGAAACACCGTTCTTTTGTTCTCAGCGCACTCACGTTTCCTGCTGTCTTAGAGACTTTAGAAAGCAAGAGCGTGCTTCTCGCTCTAAAGCAGATTGTGATCCATGGATGAGAACTATGCTGTGTGTTTCCCTTCAGAAATGGAGTTAAATCCCAGACTCTGTGTCTTCCTACAAGCAAGAATTCGTTTAAGGTAAGGGCAGTCACTTTTGTGCTCAAACGTACTACATCGTTCATGAAGCTCACACGTTTCCCATCTTAACTGACAAGCATTGGATGGTAGAGGACCAGTGCTTTGTATCAGTTTCAGAAGCAGAGTTGGACTAGATATGGTCCGTATGTGTAGGAAACACCGTTCTTTTGTTCTCAGCACACTCACGTTTCCTGCTGTGTTAGACACTCCAGAAAACAAGAGCGTGCTTCTGGCTCTAAAGCAGCGTGTGATCCATGGATGAGAACTCTGCTGTGTGTTTCCCTTCAGAGATGGAGTTAAATCCCAGGCTCTGTGTCTTACTACAAGCAAAACTTCGTTTAAGGTAAGGGCAGTCACTTTTCAGTTCAAAGGAACTACATCATTCTCAAAGCTCATACGTTTCTCATCTTAACTGACAAGCATTGGATGTTAGAGGACCAGTGCTTTGTGTCAGTTTCAGAAACAGAGTTGGACTAGATATGGTCCATATGTGTAGCAAACACAGTTCTTTTGTTCTCAGCGCACTCACGTTTCCTGGTATCTTAGAGACTTTAGAAAGCAACAGCGTGCTTCTTGCTCTAAAGCACATTGTGATCCATGGATGAGAACTATGCTGTGTGTTTCCTTCAGAAATGGAGTTAAATCCCAGACTCTGTGTCTTCCTACAAGCAAGACTTCGTTTAAGGTAAGGGCAGTCACTTTTCTGCTCAAACGAACTACATCGTTCATGAAGCTCACACGTTTCCCATCTTAACTGACAAGCATTGGATGTTAGAGGACCAGTGCTTTGTATCAGTTTCAGAAGAAGATTTGGACTACATATGGTCCGTATGTTTACGAAACTCCGATCTTTTGTTCTGGGCACACTCAGATTTCCTGCTGTATTAGAGACTCTAGAAAGCAAGAGCGTGCTTCTTGCTGTAAAGCAGAGTGTGATCCATGGGTGAGAACTATGCTGTGTGTTTCCCTTCAGAAATGGAGTTAAATTCCATGCTCTGTGTCTTCCTATAAGCAAGACTTCGCTTCAGGTAAGGGCAGTCACTTGTCATCTCAAACGAACTACATCGTTCACAAAGCTCACACGTTTCTTATCTTAACAGACAAGCATTGGATGTTAGAGGACCAGTGCTTTGTATCAGTTTCAGAAGCAGAGTTGGACTAGATATGGTCCGTATGTGTAGGAAACACCGTTCTTTTGTTCTCAGAACACTCACGTTTCCTGCTGTGTTAGAGACTCCAGAAAGCAAGAGCGTGCTTCTCGCTCTAAAGCAGAGTGTGATCCATGGATGAGAACTCTGCTGTGTGTTTCCCTTCAGAGATGGAGTTAAATCCCAGGCTCTGTGTCTAACTACAAGCAAGACTTCGTTACAGGTAAGGGCAGTCACTTTTCAGTTCAAAGGAACTACATCATTCTCAAAGCTCACACGTTTCTCATCTTAACTGACAAGCATTGGATGTTAGAGGACCAGTGCTTTGTGTCAGTTTCAGAAACAGAGTTGGACTAGATATGGTCCTTATGTGTAGGAAACACCGTTCTTTTGTTCTCAGCGCACTCACGTTTCCTGCTGTCTTAGAGACTTTAGAAAGCAAGAGCGTGCTTCTCGCTCTAAAGCAGATTGTGATCCATGGATGAGAACTATGCTGTGTTTTTCCCTTCAGAAATGGAGTTAAATCCCAGACTCTGTGTCTTCCTACAAGCAAGAATTCGTTTAAGGTAAGGGCAGTCACTTTTGTGCTCAAACGTACTACATCGTTCATGAAGCTCACACGTTTCCCATCTTAACTGACAAGCATTGGATGGTAGAGGACCAGTGCTTTGTATCAGTTTCAGAAGCAGAGTTGGACTAGATATGGTCCGTATGTGTAGGAAACACCGTTCTTTTGTTCTCAGCACACTCACGTTTCCTGCTGTGTTAGACACTCCAGAAAACAAGAGCGTGCTTCTGGCTCTAAAGCAGCGTGTTATCCATGGATGAGAACTCTGCTGTGTGTTTCCCTTCAGAGATGGAGTTAAATCCCAGGCTCTGTGTCTTACTACAAGCAAGACTTCGTTTAAGGTAAGGGCAGTCACTTTTCAGTTCAAAGGAACTACATCATTCTCAAAGCTCATACGTTTCTCATCTTAACTGACAAGCATTGGATGTTAGAGGACCAGTGCTTTGTGTCAGTTTCAGAAACAGAGTTGGACTAGATATGGTCCATATGTGTAGCAAACACAGTTCTTTTGTTCTCAGCGCACTCACGTTTCCTGGTATCTTAGAGACTTTAGAAAGCAACAGCGTGCTTCTTGCTCTAAAGCACATTGTGATCCATGGATGAGAACTATGCTGTGTGTTTCCCTTCAGAAATGGAGTTAAATCCCAGACTCTGTGTCTTCCTACAAGCAAGACTTCGTTTAAGGTAAGGGCAGTCACTTTTCTGCTCAAACGAACTACATCGTTCATGAAGCTCACACGTTTCCCATCTTAACTGACAAGCATTGGATGGTAGAGGACCAGTGCTTTGTATCAGTTTCAGAAGAAGATTTGGACTACATATGGTCCGTATGTTTACGAAACTCCGATCTTTTGTTCTGGGCACACTCAGATTTCCTGCTGTATTAGAGACTCTAGAAAGCAAGAGCATGCTTCTTGCTGTAAAGCAGAGTGTGATCCATGGGTGAGAACTATGCTGTGTGTTTCCCTTCAGAAATGGAGTTAAATTCCATGCTCTGTGTCTTCCTATAAGCAAGACTTCGTTTCAGGTAAGGGCAGTCACCTGTCATCTCAAACGAACTACATCGTTCACAAAGCTCACACGTTTCTTATCTTAACAGACAAGCATTGGATGTTAGAGGACCAGTGCTTTGTATCAGTTTCAGAAGCAGAGTTGGACTAGATATGGTCCGTATGTGTAGGAAACACCGTTCTTTTGTTCTCAGAACACTCACGTTTCCTGCTGTGTTAGAGACTCCAGAAAGCAAGAGCGTGCTTCTCGCTCTAAAGCAGAGTGTGATCCATGGATGAGAACTCTGCTGTGTGTTTCCCTTCAGAGATGGAGTTAAATCCCAGGCTCTGTGTCTAACTACAAGCAAGACTTCGTTACAGGTAAGGGCAGTCACTTTTCAGTTCAAAGGAACTACATCATTCTCAAAGCTCACACGTTTCTCATCTTAACTGACAAGCATTGGATGTTAGAGGACCAGTGCTTTGTGTCACTTACAGAAACAGAGTTGGACTAGATATGGTCCGTATGTGTAGGAAACACCGTTCTTTTGTTCTCAGCGCACTCACGTTTCCTGCTGTCTTAGAATCTCTAGAAAGCAAGAGCATGCTTCTTGTTCTAAAGCAGAGTGTGATCAATGGATGAGAACACTGCTGTGTGTTTCACTTCAGAAATGGAGTTAAATCCCAGGCTCTGAGTCTTCCTACAAGCAAAACTTCGTTTCAGGTAAGGGCAGTCACTTTTCTGCTCTAAGGAACTACATCGTTCACGAAGATCACACGTTTCTGATCTTAACTGACAAGCATTGGATGTTAGAGGACCAGTGCATTGTATCAGGTTCAGAAGCAGATTTGGACTACATATGGTCCATATGTGTAGGAAACAACGTTCTTTTGTTCTGGGCACACTCAGATTACCTGCTTTATTAGAGACTCCAGAAAGCAAGAGCGTGCTTCTCGCTCTAAAGCAGAGTGTGATCCATGGATGAGAACTCTGCTGTGTGTTTCCCTTCAGAGATGGAGTTAAATCCCAGGTTCTGTGTCTTATTATAAGCAAGACTTCGTTACTGGTAAGGGCAGTCACTTTTCAGTTCAAAGGAACTACATCATTCTCAAAGCTCACACGTTTCTCATCTTAACTGACAAGCATTGGATGTTAGAGGACCAGTGCTTTGTGTCACTTACAGAAACAGAGTTGGACTAGATATGGTCCGTATGTTTAGGAAACACCGTTCTTTTATTCTCAGCGCACTCACGTTTCCTGCTGTCTTAGAGACTTTAGAAAGCAAGAGCGTGCTTCTCGCTCTAAAGCAGATTATGATCCATGGATGAGAACTATGCTTTGTGTTTCCCTTCAGAAATGGAGTTAAATCCCAGACTCTGTGTCTTCCTACAAGCAAGACTTCGTTTAAGGTAAGGGCAGTCACTTTTCTGCTCAAACGAACTACATCGTTCATGAAGCTCACACGTTTCCCATCTTAACTGACAAGCATTGGATGTTAGAGGACCAGTGCTTTGTATCAGTTTCAGAAGAAGATTTGGACTACATATGGTCCGTATGTTTACGAAACTCTGTTCTTTTGTTCTGGGCACACTCAGATTTCCTGCTGTATTAGAGACTCTAGAAAGCAAGAGCGTGCTTCTTGCTGTAAAGCAGAGTGTGATCCATGGGTGAGAACTATGCTGTGTGTTTCCCTTCAGAAATGGAGTTAAATCCCAGGGTCTGTGTCTTCCTATAAGCAAGACTTTGTTTCAGGTAAGGGCAGTCACTTGTCATCTCAAACGAACTACATCGTTCACGAAGTCCACACGTTTCTTATCTTAACAGACAAGCATTGGATGTTAGAGGACCAGTGCTTTGTATCAGTTTCAGAAGCAGAGTTGGACTAGATATGGTCCGTATGTGTAGGAAACACCGTTCTTTTGTTCTCAGCACACTCACGTTTCCTGCTGTGTTAGTGACTCCAGAAAGCAAGAGCGTGCTTCTCGCTCTAAAGCAGAGTGTGATCCATGGATGAGAACTGTGCTGTGTGTTTCCCTTCAGAGATGGAGTTAAATCCCAGGCTCTGTGTCTTACTACATGCAAGACTTCGTTACAGGTAAGGGCAGTCACTTTTCAGTTCAAAGGAACTACATCATTCTCAAAGCTCACACGTTTCTCATCTTAACTGACAAGCATTGGATGTTAGAGGACCAGTGCTTTGTGTCAGTTTCAGAAACAGAGTTGGACTAGATATGGCCCTTATGTGTAGGAAACACCGTTCTTTTGTTCTCAGCGCACGCACGTTTCCTGCTGTCTTAGAGACTTTAGAAAGCAAGAGCGTGCTTCTCGCTCTAAAGCAGATTGTGATCCATGGATGAGAACTATGCTGTGTGTTTCCCTTCAGAAATGGAGTTAAATCCCAGACTCTGTGTCTTCCTACAAGCAAGAATTCGTTTAAGGTAAGGGCAGTCACTTTTGTGCTCAAACGTACTACATCGTTCATGAAGCTCACACGTTTCCCATCTTAACTGACAAGCATTGGATGGTAGAGGACCAGTGCTTTGTATCAGTTTCAGAAGCAGAGTTGGACTAGATATGGTCCGTATGTGTAGGAAACACCGTTCTTTTGTTCTCAGCACACTCACGTTTCCTGCTGTGTTAGACACTCCAGAAAACAAGAGCGTGCTTCTGGCTCTAAAGCAGCGTGTGATCCATGGATGAGAACTCTGCTGTGTGTTTCCCTTCAGAGATGGAGTTAAATCCCAGGCTCTGTGTCTTACTACAAGCAAGACTTCGTTTAAGGTAAGGGCAGTCACTTTTCAGTTCAAAGGAACTACATCATTCTCAAAGCTCATACGTTTCTCATCTTAACTGACAAGCATTGGATGTTAGAGGACCAGTGCTTTGTGTCAGTTTCAGAAACAGAGTTGGACTAGATATGGTCCAAATGTGTAGCAAACACAGTTCTTTTGTTCTCAGCGCACTCACGTTTCCTGGTATCTTAGAGACTTTAGAAAGCAACAGCGTGCTTCTTGCTCTAAAGCAGATTGTGATCCATGGATGAGAACTATGCTGTGTGTTTCCCTTCAGAAATGGAGTTAAATCCCAGACTCTGTGTCTTCCTACAAGCAAGACTTCGTTTAAGGTAAGGGCAGTCACTTTTCTGCTCAAACGAACTACATCGTTCATGAAGCTCACACGTTTCCCATCTTAACTGACAAGCATTGGATGGTAGAGGACCAGTGCTTTGTATCAGTTTCAGAAGAAGATTTGGACTACATATGGTCCGTATGTTTACGAAACTCCGTTCTTTTGTTCTGGGCACACTCAGATTTCCTGCTGTATTAGAGACTCTAGAAAGCAAGAGCGTGCTTCTTGCTGTAAAGCAGAGTGTGATCCATGGGTGAGAACTATGCTGTGTGTTTCCCTTCAGAAATGGAGTTAAATTCCATGCTCTGTGTCTTCCTATAAGCAAGACTTCGCTTCAGGTAAGGGCAGTCACTTGTCATCTCAAACGAACTACATCGTTCACGAAGCTCACACGTTTCTTATCTTAACAGACAAGCATTGGATGTTAGAGGACCAGTGCTTTGTATCAGTTTCAGAAGCAGAGTTGGACTAGATATGGTCCGTATGTGTAGGAAACACCGTTTTTTGTTCTCAGAACACTCACGTTTCCTGCTGTGTTAGAGACTCCAGAAAGCAAGAGCGTGCTTCTCGCTCTAAAGCAGAGTGTGATCCATGGATGAGAACTCTGCTGTGTGTTTCCCTTCAGAGATGGAGTTAAATCCCAGGCTCTGTGTCTAACTACAAGCAAGACTTCGTTACAGGTAAGGGCAGTCACTTTTCAGTTCAAAGGAACTACATCATTCTCAAAGCTCACACGTTTCTCATCTTAACTGACAAGCATTGGATGTTAGAGGACCAGTGCTTTGTGTCACTTACAGAAACAGAGTTGGACTAGATATGGTCCGTATGTGTAGGAAACACCGTTCTTTTGTTCTCAGCACACTCACGTTTCCTGCTGTCTTAGAGACTCTAGAAAGCAAGAGCATGCTTCTTGTTCTAAACAGAGTGTGATCAATGGATGAGAACACTGCTGTGTGTTTCACTTCAGAAATGGAGTTAAATCCCAGGCTCTGAGTCTTCCTACAAGCAAAACTTCGTTTCAGGTAAGGGCAGTCACTTTTCTGCTCTAAGGAACTACATCGTTCACGAAGATCACACGTTTCTCATCTTAACTGACAAGCATTGGATGTTAGAGGACCAGTGCATTGTATCAGGTTCAGAAGCAGATTTGGACTACATATGGTCCATATGTGTAGGAAACAACGTTCTTTTTCTGGGCACACTCAGATTACCTGCTTTATTAGAGACTCTAGAAAGCAAGAGCGTGCTTCTCGCTCAAAAGCAGAGTGTGATCCATGGATGAGAACTATGCTTTGTGTTTCCCTTCAGAAATGGAGTTAAATCCCAGACTCTGTGTCTTCCTACAAGCAAGACTTCGTTTAAGGTAAGGGCAGTCACTTTTCTGCTCAAACGAACTACATCGTTCATGAAGCTCACACGTTTCCCATCTTAACTGACAAGCATTGGATGTTAGAGGACCAGTGCTTTGTATCAGTTTCAGAAGAAGATATGGACTACATATGGTCCGTATGTTTACGAAACTCCGTTCTTTTGTTCTGGGCACACGAAGATTTTCTGCTGTATTAGAGACTCTAGAAAGCAAGATCGTGCTTCTTGCTGTAAAGCAGAATGTGATCCATGGGTGAGAACTATGCTTTGTGTTTCCCTTCAGAAATGGAGTTAAATCCCAGACTCTGTGTCTTCCTACAAGCAAGACTTCGTTTAAGGTAAAGGCAGTCACTTTTCTGCTCTAAGGAACTACAACGTTCACGAAGATCACACGTTTCTCATCTTAACTGACAAGCATTGGATGTTAGAGGACCAGTGCATTGTATCAGGTTCAGAAGCAGATTTGGACTACATATGGTCCATATGTGTAGGAAACACAGTTCTTTGTTCTGGGCACACTCAAATTACCTGCATTATTAGAGACTCTAGAAAGCAAGAGCGTGCTTCTCACTCTAAAGCAGAGTGTGATCCATGGATGAGAACTCTGCTGTGTGTTTCTCTTCAGAGATGGAGTTAAATCCCAGGCTCTGTGTCTTACTAAAGCAAGACTTCGTTACAGGTAAGGGCAGTCACTTTTCAGTTCAAAGGAACTACATCATTCTCAAAGCTCACACGTTTCTCATCTTAACTGACAAGCATTGGATTTTAGAGGACCAGTGCTTTGTATCAGTTTCAGAAGCACTTTTGGACTAGAAATGGTCCGTATGTGTAGGAAACACCGTTCTTTTGTTCTCAGCGCACTCACATTTCCTGCTCTCTTAGAGACTTTAGAAAGCAAGAGCGTGCTTCTCGCTCTAAAGCAGAGTGTGATCCATGGATGAGAACTATGCTTTGTGTATCCCTTCAGAAATGGAGTAAAATCCCAGGCTCTGTGTCTTCCTATAAGCAAGACTTCGTTTCAGGTAAGGGCAGTGACTTGACAGCTCAAACAAACTACATCGTTCACGAAGCTCACACGTCTCTCATCTTAACAGACAAGCATTGGATGTTAGAGGACCAGTGCTTTGTATCAGTTTCAGAAGCAGAGTTGGACTAGATATGGTCCCTATGTGTAGGAAACATCGTTCTTTAGTTCTCAGCACACTCACGTTTCCTGCTGTGTTAGAGACTCCAGAAAGCAAGAGCGTGCTTCTCGCTCTAAAGCAGAGTGTGATCCATGGATGAGAACTCTGCTGTGTGTTTCCCTTCAGAGATGGAGTTAAATCCCAGGCTCTGTGTCTTACTACAAGCAAGACTTCGTTACAGGTAAGAGCAGTCGCTTTCCATTTCAGGAACTACATCATCCTCAAAGCTCACACGTTTCTCATCTTAACTGAGAAGCATTGGATGTTAGAGGACCAGTGCTTTTTGTCACTTACAGAAACAGAGTTGGACTAGATATGGTCCGTATGTGTAGGAAACACCGTTCTTTTGTTCTCAGCGCACTCACGTTTCCTGCTGTCTTAGAGACTCTAGAAAGCAAGAGCATGCTTCTCGCTCTAAAGCAGATTGTGATCCATGGATGAGAACTATGCTTTGTGTTTCCCTTCAGAAATGGAGTTAAATCCCAGACTCTGTGTCTTCCTACAAGCAAGACTTCGTTTAAGGTAAGGGCAGTCACTTTTCTGCTCAAACGAACTACATCGTTCATGAAGCTCACACGTTTCCCATCTTAACTGACAAGCATTGGATGTTAGAGGACCAGTGCTTTGTATCAGTTTCAGAAGAAGATTTGGACTACATATGGTCCGTATGTTTACGAAACTCCGTTCTTTTGTTCTGGACACACTCAGATTTCCTGCTGTATTAGAGACTCTAGAAAGCAAGAGCGTGCTTCTTGCTGTAAAGCAGAGTGTGATCCATGGGTGAGAACTATGCTGTGTGTTTCCCTTCAGAAATGGAGTTAAATCCCAGGCTCTGTGTCTTCCTATAAGCAAGACTTCGTTTCAGGTATGGGCAGTCACTTGTCATCTCAAATGAACTACATCGTTCACGAAGGTCACACGTTTCTTATCTTAAAAGACAAGCATTGGATGGTAGAGGCCCAGTGCTTTGTATCAGTTTCAGAGGCAGAGTTGGACTAGATATTGTCCGTATGTGTAGGAAACACCGTTCTTTTGTTCTCAGCACACTCACTTTTCCTGCTGTGTTAGAGAGTCCAGAAAGCAAGAGCGTGCTTCTCGCTCTAAAGCAGAGTGTGATCCTTGGATGAGAACTCTGCTGTGTGTTTCCCTTCAGAGATGTAGTTAAATCCCAGGCTCTGTGTCTTACTACAAGCAAGACTTCGTTACAGGTAAGGGCAGTCACTTTTCAGTTCAAAGGAACTACATCATTCTCAAAGCTCACACGTTTCTCATCTTAACTGACAAGCATTGGATGTTAGAGGACCAGTGCTTTGTGTCAGTTTCAGAAACAGAGTTGGACTAGATATGGTCCTTATGTGTAGGAAACACCGTTCTTTTGTTCTCAGCGCACTCACGTTTCCTGCTGTCTTAGAGACTTTAGAAAGCAAGAGCGTGCTTCTCGCTCTAAAGCAGATTGTGATCCATGGATGAGAACTATGCTGTGTGTTTCCCTTCAGAAATGGAGTTAAATCCCAGACTCTGTGTCTTCCTACAAGCAAGAATTCGTTTAAGGTAAGGGCAGTCACTTTTGTGCTCAAACGTACTACATCGTTCATGAAGCTCACACGTTTCCCATCTTAACTGACAAGCATTGGATGGTAGAGGACCAGTGCTTTGTATCAGTTTCAGAAGCAGAGTTGGACTAGATATGGTCCGTATGTGTAGGAAACACCGTTCTTTTGTTCTCAGCACACTCACGTTTCCTGCTGTGTTAGACACTCCAGAAAACAAGAGCGTGCTTCTGGCTCTAAAGCAGCGTGTGATCCATGGATGAGAACTCTGCTGTGTGTTTCCCTTCAGAGATGGAGTTAAATCCCAGGCTCTGTGTCTTACTACAAGCAAGACTTCGTTTAAGGTAAGGGCAGTCACTTTTCAGTTCAAAGGAACTACATCATTCTCAAAGCTCATACGTTTCTCATCTTAACTGACAAGCATTGGATGTTAGAGGACCAGTGCTTTGTGTCAGTTTCAGAAACAGAGTTGGACTAGATATGGTCCATATGTGTAGCAAACACAGTTCTTTTGTTCTCAGCGCACTCACGTTTCCTGGTATCTTAGAGACTTTAGAAAGCAACAGCGTGCTTCTTGCTCTAAAGCACATTGTGATCCATGGATGAGAACTATGCTGTGTGTTTCCCTTCAGAAATGGAGTTAAATCCCAGACTCTGTGTCTTCCTACAAGCAAGACTTCGTTTAAGGTAAGGGCAGTCACTTTTCTGCTCAAACGAACTACATCGTTCATGAAGCTCACACGTTTCCCATCTTAACTGACAAGCATTGGATGGTAGAGGACCAGTGCTTTGTATCAGTTTCAGAAGAAGATTTGGACTACATATGGTCCGTATGTTTACGAAACTCCGTTCTTTTGTTCTGGGCACACTCAGATTTCCTGCTGTATTAGAGACTCTAGAAAGCAAGAGCGTGCTTCTTGCTGTAAAGCAGAGTGTGATCCATGGGTGAGAACTATGCTGTGTGTTTCCCTTCAGAAATGGAGTTAAATTCCATGCTCTGTGTCTTCCTATAAGCAAGACTTCGCTTCAGGTAAGGGCAGTCACTTGTCATCTCAAACGAACTACATCGTTCACAAAGCTCACACGTTTCTTATCTTAACAGACAAGCATTGGATGTTAGAGGACCAGTGCTTTGTATCAGTTTCAGAAGCAGAGTTGGACTAGATATGGTCCGTATGTGTAGGAAACACCGTTCTTTTGTTCTCAGAACACTCACGTTTCCTGCTGTGTTAGAGAGTCCAGAAAGCAAGAGCGTGCTTCTCGCTCTAAAGCAGAGTGTGATCCTTGGATGAGAACTCTGCTGTGTGTTTCCCTTCAGAGATGGAGTTAAATCCCAGGCTCTGTGTCTTACTACAAGCAAGACTTCGTTACAGGTAAGGGCAGTCACTTTTCAGTTCAAAGGAACTACATCATTCTCAAAGCTCACACGTTTCTCATCTTAACTGACAAGCATTGGATGTTAGAGGACCAGTGCTTTGTGTCACTTACAGAAACAGAGTTGGACTAGATATGGTCCGTATGTGTAGGAAACACCGTTCTTTTGTTCTCAGCGCACTCACGTTTCCTGCTGTCTTAGAATCTCTAGAAAGCAAGAGCATGCTTCTTGTTCTAAAGCAGAGTGTGATCAATGGATGAGAACACTGCTGTGTGTTTCACTTCAGAAATGGAGTTAAATCCCAGGCTCTGAGTCTTCCTACAAGCAAAACTTCGTTTCAGGTAAGGGCAGTCACTTTTCTGCTCTAAGGAACTACATCGTTCACGAAGATCACACGTTTCTGATCTTAACTGACAAGCATTGGATGTTAGAGGACCAGTGCATTGTATCAGGTTCAGAAGCAGATTTGGACTACATATGGTCCATATGTGTAGGAAACAACGTTCTTTTGTTCTGGGCACACTCAGATTACCTGCTTTATTAGAGACTCCAGAAAGCAAGAGCGTGCTTCTCGCTCTAAAGCAGAGTGTGATCCATGGATGAGAACTCTGCTGTGTGTTTCCCTTCAGAGATGGAGTTAAATCCCAGGTTCTGTGTCTTATTATAAGCAAGACTTCGTTACTGGTAAGGGCAGTCACTTTTCAGTTCAAAGGAACTACATCATTCTCAAAGCTCACACGTTTCTCATCTTAACTGACAAGCATTGGATGTTAGAGGACCAGTGCTTTGTGTCACTTACAGAAACAGAGTTGGACTAGATATGGTCCGTATGTTTAGGAAACACCGTTCTTTTATTCTCAGCGCACTCACGTTTCCTGCTGTCTTAGAGACTTTAGAAAGCAAGAGCGTGCTTCTCGCTCTAAAGCAGATTATGATCCATGGATGAGAACTATGCTTTGTGTTTCCCTTCAGAAATGGAGTTAAATCCCAGACTCTGTGTCTTCCTACAAGCAAGACTTCGTTTAAGGTAAGGGCAGTCACTTTTCTGCTCAAACGAACTACATCGTTCATGAAGCTCACACGTTTCCCATCTTAACTGACAAGCATTGGATGTTAGAGGACCAGTGCTTTGTATCAGTTTCAGAAGAAGATTTGGACTACATATGGTCCGTATGTTTACGAAACTCTGTTCTTTTGTTCTGGGCACACTCAGATTTCCTGCTGTATTAGAGACTCTAGAAAGCAAGAGCGTGCTTCTTGCTGTAAAGCAGAGTGTGATCCATGGGTGAGAACTATGCTGTGTGTTTCCCTTCAGAAATGGAGTTAAATCCCAGGGTCTGTGTCTTCCTATAAGCAAGACTTTGTTTCAGGTAAGGGCAGTCACTTGTCATCTCAAACGAACTACATCGTTCACGAAGTCCACACGTTTCTTATCTTAACAGACAAGCATTGGATGTTAGAGGACCAGTGCTTTGTATCAGTTTCAGAAGCAGAGTTGGACTAGATATGGTCCGTATGTGTAGGAAACACCGTTCTTTTGTTCTCAGCACACTCACGTTTCCTGCTGTGTTAGTGACTCCAGAAAGCAAGAGCGTGCTTCTCGCTCTAAAGCAGAGTGTGATCCATGGATGAGAACTGTGCTGTGTGTTTCCCTTCAGAGATGGAGTTAAATCCCAGGCTCTGTGTCTTACTACATGCAAGACTTCGTTACAGGTAAGGGCAGTCACTTTTCAGTTCAAAGGAACTACATCATTCTCAAAGCTCACACGTTTCTCATCTTAACTGACAAGCATTGGATGTTAGAGGACCAGTGCTTTGTGTCAGTTTCAGAAACAGAGTTGGACTAGATATGGCCCTTATGTGTAGGAAACACCGTTCTTTTGTTCTCAGCGCACGCACGTTTCCTGCTGTCTTAGAGACTTTAGAAAGCAAGAGCGTGCTTCTCGCTCTAAAGCAGATTGTGATCCATGGATGAGAACTATGCTGTGTGTTTCCCTTCAGAAATGGAGTTAAATCCCAGACTCTGTGTCTTCCTACAAGCAAGAATTCGTTTAAGGTAAGGGCAGTCACTTTTGTGCTCAAACGTACTACATCGTTCATGAAGCTCACACGTTTCCCATCTTAACTGACAAGCATTGGATGGTAGAGGACCAGTGCTTTGTATCAGTTTCAGAAGCAGAGTTGGACTAGATATGGTCCGTATGTGTAGGAAACACCGTTCTTTTGTTCTCAGCACACTCACGTTTCCTGCTGTGTTAGACACTCCAGAAAACAAGAGCGTGCTTCTGGCTCTAAAGCAGCGTGTGATCCATGGATGAGAACTCTGCTGTGTGTTTCCCTTCATTGATGGAGTTAAATCCCAGGCTCTGTGTCTTACTACAAGCAAGACTTCGTTTAAGGTAAGGGCAGTCACTTTTCAGTTCAAAGGAACTACATCATTCTCAAAGCTCATACGTTTCTCATCTTAACTGACAAGCATTGGATGTTAGAGGACCAGTGCTTTGTGTCAGTTTCAGAAACAGAGTTGGACTAGATATGGTCCAAATGTGTAGCAAACACAGTTCTTTTGTTCTCAGCGCACTCACGTTTCCTGGTATCTTAGAGACTTTAGAAAGCAACAGCGTGCTTCTTGCTCTAAAGCAGATTGTGATCCATGGATGAGAACTATGCTGTGTGTTTCCCTTCAGAAATGGAGTTAAATCCCAGACTCTGTGTCTTCCTACAAGCAAGACTTCGTTTAAGGTAAGGGCAGTCACTTTTCTGCTCAAACGAACTACATCGTTCATGAAGCTCACACGTTTCCCATCTTAACTGACAAGCATTGGATGGTAGAGGACCAGTGCTTTGTATCAGTTTCAGAAGAAGATTTGGACTACATATGGTCCGTATGTTTACGAAACTCCGTTCTTTTGTTCTGGGCACACTCAGATTTCCTGCTGTATTAGAGACTCTAGAAAGCAAGAGCGTGCTTCTTGCTGTAAAGCAGAGTGTGATCCATGGGTGAGAACTATGCTGTGTGTTTCCCTTCAGAAATGGAGTTAAATTCCATGCTCTGTGTCTTCCTATAAGCAAGACTTCGTTTCAGGTAACTGCAGTCACTTGTCATCTCAAACGAACTACATCGTTCACGAAGCTCACACGTTTCTTATCTTAACAGACAAGCATTGGATGTTAGAGGACCAGTGCTTTGTATCAGTTTCAGAAGCAGAGTTGGACTAGATATGGTCCGTATGTGTAGGAAACACCGTTTTTTGTTCTCAGAACACTCACGTTTCCTGCTGTGTTAGAGACTCCAGAAAGCAAGAGCGTGCTTCTCGCTCTAAAGCAGAGTGTGATCCATGGATGAGAACTCTGCTGTGTGTTTCCCTTCAGAGATGGAGTTAAATCCCAGGCTCTGTGTCTAACTACAAGCAAGACTTCGTTACAGGTAAGGGCAGTCACTTTTCAGTTCAAAGGAACTACATCATTCTCAAAGCTCACACGTTTCTCATCTTAACTGACAAGCATTGGATGTTAGAGGACCAGTGCTTTGTGTCACTTACAGAAACAGAGTTGGACTAGATATGGTCCGTATGTGTAGGAAACACCGTTCTTTTGTTCTCAGCACACTCACGTTTCCTGCTGTCTTAGAGACTCTAGAAAGCAAGAGCATGCTTCTTGTTCTAAACAGAGTGTGATCAATGGATGAGAACACTGCTGTGTGTTTCACTTCAGAAATGGAGTTAAATCCCAGGCTCTGAGTCTTCCTACAAGCAAAACTTCGTTTCAGGTAAGGGCAGTCACTTTTCTGCTCTAAGGAACTACATCGTTCACGAAGATCACACGTTTCTCATCTTAACTGACAAGCATTGGATGTTAGAGGACCAGTGCATTGTATCAGGTTCAGAAGCAGATTTGGACTACATATGGTCCATATGTGTAGGAAACAACGTTCTTTTTCTGGGCACACTCAGATTACCTGCTTTATTAGAGACTCTAGAAAGCAAGAGCGTGCTTCTCGCTCAAAAGCAGAGTGTGATCCATGGATGAGAACTATGCTTTGTGTTTCCCTTCAGAAATGGAGTTAAATCCCAGACTCTGTGTCTTCCTACAAGCAAGACTTCGTTTAAGGTAAGGGCAGTCACTTTTCTGCTCAAACGAACTACATCGTTCATGAAGCTCACACGTTTCCCATCTTAACTGACAAGCATTGGATGTTAGAGGACCAGTGCTTTGTATCAGTTTCAGAAGAAGATATGGACTACATATGGTCCGTATGTTTACGAAACTCCGTTCTTTTGTTCTGGGCACACGAAGATTTTCTGCTGTATTAGAGACTCTAGAAAGCAAGATCGTGCTTCTTGCTGTAAAGCAGAATGTGATCCATGGGTGAGAACTATGCTTTGTGTTTCCCTTCAGAAATGGAGTTAAATCCCAGACTCTGTGTCTTCCTACAAGCAAGACTTCGTTTAAGGTAAAGGCAGTCACTTTTCTGCTCTAAGGAACTACAACGTTCACGAAGATCACACGTTTCTCATCTTAACTGACAAGCATTGGATGTTAGAGGACCAGTGCATTGTATCAGGTTCAGAAGCAGATTTGGACTACATATGGTCCATATGTGTAGGAAACACAGTTCTTTGTTCTGGGCACACTCAAATTACCTGCATTATTAGAGACTCTAGAAAGCAAGAGCGTGCTTCTCACTCTAAAGCAGAGTGTGATCCATGGATGAGAACTCTGCTGTGTGTTTCTCTTCAGAGATGGAGTTAAATCCCAGGCTCTGTGTCTTACTAAAGCAAGACTTCGTTACAGGTAAGGGCAGTCACTTTTCAGTTCAAAGGAACTACATCATTCTCAAAGCTCACACGTTTCTCATCTTAACTGACAAGCATTGGATTTTAGAGGACCAGTGCTTTGTATCAGTTTCAGAAGCACTTTTGGACTAGAAATGGTCCGTATGTGTAGGAAACACCGTTCTTTTGTTCTCAGCGCACTCACATTTCCTGCTCTCTTAGAGACTTTAGAAAGCAAGAGCGTGCTTCTCGCTCTAAAGCAGAGTGTGATCCATGGATGAGAACTATGCTTTGTGTATCCCTTCAGAAATGGAGTTAAATCCCAGGCTCTGTGTCTTCCTATAAGCAAGACTTCGTTTCAGGTAAGGGCAGTGACTTGACAGCTCAAACAAACTACATCGTTCACGAAGCTCACACGTCTCTCATCTTAACAGACAAGCATTGGATGTTAGAGGACCAGTGCTTTGTATCAGTTTCAGAAGCAGAGTTGGACTAGATATGGTCCCTATGTGTAGGAAACATCGTTTTTAGTTCTCAGCACACTCACGTTTCCTGCTGTGTTAGAGACTCCAGAAAGCAAGAGCGTGCTTCTCGCTCTAAAGCAGAGTGTGATCCATGGATGAGAACTCTGCTGTGTGTTTCCCTTCAGAGATGGAGTTAAATCCCAGGCTCTGTGTCTTACTACAAGCAAGACTTCGTTACAGGTAAGAGCAGTCGCTTTCCATTTCAGGAACTACATCATCCTCAAAGCTCACACGTTTCTCATCTTAACTGAGAAGCATTGGATGTTAGAGGACCAGTGCTTTTTGTCACTTACAGAAACAGAGTTGGACTAGATATGGTCCGTATGTGTAGGAAACACCGTTCTTTTGTTCTCAGCGCACTCACGTTTCCTGCTGTCTTAGAGACTCTAGAAAGCAAGAGCATGCTTCTCGCTCTAAAGCAGATTGTGATCCATGGATGAGAACTATGCTTTGTGTTTCCCTTCAGAAATGGAGTTAAATCCCAGACTCTGTGTCTTCCTAGAAGCAAGACTTCGTTTAAGGTAAGGGCAGTCACTTTTCTGCTCAAACGAACTACATCGTTCATGAAGCTCACACGTTTCCCATCTTAACTGACAAGCATTGGATGTTAGAGGACCAGTGCTTTGTATCAGTTTCAGAAGAAGATTTGGACTACATATGGTCCGTATGTTTATGAAACTCCGTTCTTTTGTTCTGGGCACACTCAGATTTCCTGCTGTATTAGAGACTCTAGAAAGCAAGAGCGTGCTTCTTGCTGTAAAGCAGAGTGTGATCCATGGGTGAGAACTATGCTGTGTGTTTCCCTTCAGAAATGGAGTTAAATCCCAGGCTCTGTGTCTTCCTATAAGCAAGACTTCGTTTCAGGTAAGGGCAGTGACTTGTCATCTCAAACAAACTACATCGTTCACAAAGCTCACACGTCTCTCCTCTTAACAGACAAGCATTGGATGTTAGAGGACCAGTGCTTTGTATCAGTTTCAGAAGCAGAGTTGGACTAGATATGGTCCCTATGTGTAGGAAACACCGTTCTTTTGTTCTCAGCACACTCACGTTTCCTGCTGTGTTAGAGACTCCAGAAAGCAAGAGCGTGCTTCTCGCTCTAAAGCACAGTGTGATCCATGGATGAGAACTCTGCTGTGTGTTTCCCTTCAGAGATGGAGTTAAATCCCAGGCTCTGTGTCTTACTACAAGCAAGACTTCGTTACAGGTAAGAGCAGTCGCTTTCCAGTTCAAAGGAACTACATCATCCTCAAAGCTCACACGTTTCTCATCTTAACTGACAAGCATTGGATGTTAGAGGACCAGTGCTTTGTGTCACTTACAGAAATAGAGTTGGACTAGATATGGTCCATATGTGTAGGAAACACCGTTCTTTTGTTCTCAGCGCACTCACGTTTCCTGCTGTCTTAGAGACTCTAGAAAGCAAGAGCGTGCTTCTCGCTCTAAAGCAGATTGTGATCCATGGATGAGAACTATGCTTTGTGTTTCCCTTCAGAAATGGAGTTAAATCCCAGACTCTGTGTCTTCCTACAAGCAAGACTTCGTTTAAGGTAAGGGCAGTCACTTTTCTGCTCAAACGAACTACATCGTTCATGAAGCTCACACGTTTCCCATCTTAACTGACAAGCATTGGATGTTAGAGGACCAGTGCTTTGTATCAGTTTCAGAAGAAGATTTGGACTACATATGGTCCGTATCTTTACGAAACCTCGTTCTTTTGTTCTGGGCACACTCAGATTTCCTGCTGTATTAGAGACTCTAGAAAGCAAGAGCGTGCTTCTTGCTGTAAAGCAGAGTGTGATCCATGGGTGAGAACTATGCTGTGTGTTTCCCTTCAGAAATGGAGTTAAATCCCAGGCTCTGTGTCTTCCTATAAGCAAGACTTCTTTTCAGGTAAGGGCAGTCACTTGTCATCTCAAACGAACTACATCGTTCACGGAGCCCACACGTTTCTTATCTTAACAGACAAGCATTGGATGTTAGAGGACCAGTGCTTTGTATCAGTTTCAGAAGCAGAGTTGGACTAGATATGGTCCGAATGTGTAGGAAACACCGTTCTTTTGTTCTCAGCACACTCACATTTCCTGCTGTGTTAGAGACTCCAGAAAACAAGAGCGTGCTTCTCGCTCTAAAGCAGAGTGTGATCCATGGATGAGAACTCTGCTGTGTGTTTCCCTTCAGAGATGGAGTTAAATCCCAGGCTCTGTGTCTTACTACAAGCAAGACTTCCTTACAGGTAAGGGCAGTCACTTTTCAGTTCAAAGGAACTACATCATTCTCAAAGCTCATACGTTTCTCATCTTAACTGACAACCATTGGATGTTAGAGGACCAGTGCTTTGTGTCAGTTTCAGAAACAGAGTTGGACTAGATATGGTACGTATGTGTAGGAAACACCGTTCCTTTGTTCTCAGCGCACTTACATTTCCTGCTGTCTTAGAGACTCTAGAAAGCAAGAGCATGCTTCTTTTTCTAAAGCAGAGTGTGATCAATGGTTGAGAACACTGCTGTGTGTTTCACTTCAGAAATGGAGTTAAATCCCAGGCTCTGAGTCTTCCTACAAGCAAAACTTCGTTTCAGGTAAGGGCAGTCACTTTTTTGCTCTAAGGAACTACAATGTTCACGAAGATCACACGTTTCTCATCTTAACTGACAAGCATTGGATGTTAGACGACCAGTGCATTGTATCAGGTTCAGAAGCAGATTTGGACTACATATGGTCCATATGTGTAGGAAACACCGTTCTTTGTTCTGGGCACACTCAGATTACCTGCATTATTAGAGACTCTAGAAAGCAAGAGCGTGCTTCTCGCTCTAAAGCAGAGTGTGATCCATGGATGAGAACTCTGCTGTGTGTTTCTCTTCAGAGATGGAGTTAAATCCCAGGCTCTGTGTCTTACTAAAGCAAGACTTCGTTACAGGTAAGGGCAGTCACTTTTCAGTTCAAAGGAACTACATCATTCTCAAAGCTCACACGTTTCTCATCTTAACTGACAAGCATTGGATTTTAGAGGACCAGTGCTTTGTATCAGTTTCGGAAGCACTTTTGGACTAGAAATGGTCCGTATGTGTAGGAAACACCGTTCTTTTGTTCTCAGCGCACTCACGTTTCCTGCTCTCTTAGAGACTTTAGAAAGCAAGAGCATGCTTCTCGCTCTAAAGCAGATTGTGATCCATGGATGAGAACTATGCTTTGTGTTTCCCTTCAGAAATGGAGTTAAATCCCAGGCTCTGTGTCTTCCTATAAGCAAGACTTCGTTTCAGGTAAAGGCAGTGACTTGACAGCTCAAACAAACTACATCGTTCACGAAGCTCACACGTCTCTCATCTTAACAGACAAGCATTGGATGTTAGAGGACCAGTGCTTTGTATCAGTTTCAGAAGCAGAGTTGGACTAGATATGGTCCCTATGTGTAGGAAACACCGTTCTTTAGTTCTCAGCACACTCACGTTTCCTGCTGTGTTAGAGACTCCAGAAAGCAAGAGCGTGCTTCTCGCTCTAAAGCAGAGTGTGATCCATGGATGAGAACTCTGCTGTGTGTTTCCCTTCAGAGATGGAGTTAAATCCCAGGCTCTGTGTCTTACTACAAGCAAGACTTCGTTACAGGTAAGAGCAGTCGCTTTCCAGTTCAGGAACTACATCATCCTCAAAGCTCACACGTTTCTCATCTTAACTGACAAGCATTGGATGTTAGAGGACCAGTGCTTTGTGTCACTTACAGAAACAGAGTTGGACTAGATATGGTCCGTATGTGTAGGAAACACCGTTCTTTTGTTCTCAGCGCACTCACGTTTCCTGCTGTCTTAGAGACTCTAGAAAGCAAGAGCGTGTTTCTCGCTCTAAAGCAGATTGTGATCCATGGATGAGAACTATGCTTTGTGTTTCCCTTCAGAAATGGAGTTAAATCCCAGACTCTGTGTCTTCCTACAAGCAAGACTTCGTTTAAGGTAAGGGTAGTCACTTTTCTGCTCAAACGAACTACATCGTTCATGAAGCTCACACGTTTCCCATCTTAACTGACAAGCATTGGATGTTAGAGGACCAGTGCTTTGTATCAGTTTCAGAAGAAGATTTGGACTACATATGGTCCGTATGTTTACGAAACTCCGTTCTTTTGTTCTGGGCACACTCAGATTTCCTGCTGTATTAGAGACTCTAGAAAGCAAGAGCGTGCTTCTTGCTGTAAAGCAGAGTGTGATCCATGGGTGAGAACTATGCTGTGTGTTTCCCTTCAGAAATGGAGTTAAATCCCAGGCTCTGTGTCTTCCTATAAGCAAGACTTCTTTTCAGGTAAGGGCAGTCACTTGTCATCTCAAACGAACTACATCGTTCACGAAGCCCACACGTTTCTTATCTTAACAGACAAGCATTGGATGTTAGAGGACCAGTGCTTTGTATCAGTTTCAGAAGCAGAGTTGGACTAGATATGGTCCGTATGTGTAGGAAACACCATTCTTTTGTTCTCAGCACACTCACGTTTCCTGCTGTGTTACAGACTCCAGAAAACAAGAGCGTGCTTCTCGCTCTAAAGCAGAGTGTGATCCATGGATGAGAACTCTGCTGTGTGTTTCCCTTCAGAGATGGAGTTAAATCCCAGGCTCTGTGTCTTACTACAAGCAAGACTTCGTTACAGGTAAGGGCAGTCACTTTTCAGTTCAAAGGAACTACATCATTCTCAAAGCTCATACGTTTCTCATCTTAACTGACAACAATTGGATGTTAGAGGACCAGTGCTTTGTGTCAGTTTCAGAAACAGAGTTGGACTAGATATGGTCCGTATGTGTAGGAAACACCGTTCTTTTGTTCTCAGCGCACTCACGTTTCCTGGTCTCTTAGAGACTTTAGAAAGCAAGTGCGTGCTTCTCGCTCTAAAGCAGATTGTGATCCATGGATGAGAACTATGCTTTGTGTTTCCCTTCAGAAATGGAGTTAAATCCCAGACTCTGTGGCTTCCTACAAGCAAGACTTCGTTTAATGTAAGGGCAGTCACTTTTCTGCTCAAACGAACTACATCGTTCATGAAGCTCACACGTTTCCCATCTTAACTGACAAGCATTGGATGGTAGAGGACCAGTGCTTTGTATCAGTTTCAGAAGCAGAGTTGGACTAGATATGGTCCGTATGTGTAGGAAACACCGTTCTTTTGTTCTCAGCACACTCACGTTTCCTGCTGTGTTAGACACTCCAGAAAGCAAGAGCGTGCTTCTCGCTCTAAAGCAGAGTGTGATCCATGGATGAGAACTCTGCTGTGTGTTTCCCTTCAGAAATGGAGTTAAATTCCATGCTCTGTGTCTTCCTATAAGCAAGACTTCGTTTCAGGTAAGGGCAGTCACTTGTCATCTCAAACGAACTACATCGTTCACGAAGCTCACACGTTTCTTATCTTAACAGACAAGCATTGGATGTTAGAGGACCAGTGCTTTGTATCAGTTTCAGAAGCAGAGTTGGACTAGATATGGTCGGTATGTGTAGGAAACACCGTTCTTTTGTTCTCAGAACACTCACATTTCCTGCTGTGTTAGAGACTCCAGAAAGCAAGAGCGTGCTTCTCGCTCTAAAGCAGAGTGTGATCCATGGATGAGAACTCTGCTGTGTGTTTCCCTTCAGAGATGGAGTTAAATCCCAGGCTCTGTGTCTAACTACAAGCAAGACTTCGTTACAGGTAAGGGCAGTCACTTTTCAGTTCAAAGGAACTACATCATTCTCAAAGCTCACACGTTTCTCATCTTAACTGACAAGCATTGGATGTTAGAGGACCAGTGCTTTGTGTCACTTACAGAAACAGTTGGACTAGATATGGTCCGTATGTGTAGGAAACACCGTTCTTTTGTTCTCAGCACACTCACGTTTCCTGCTGTCTTAGAGACTCTAGAAAGCAAGAGCATGCTTCTTGTTCTAAACAGAGTGTGATCAATGGATGAGAACACTGCTGTGTGTTTCACTTCAGAAATGGAGTTAAATCCCAGGCTCTGAGTCTTCCTACAAGCAAAACTTCGTTTCAGGTAAGGGCAGTCACTTTTCTGCTCTAAGGAACTACATCGTTCACGAAGATCACACATTTCTCATCTTAACTGACAAGCATTGGATGTTAGAGGACCAGTGCATTGTATCAGGTTCAGAAGCAGATTTGGACTACATATGGTCCATATGTGTAGGAAACAACGTTCTTTTTCTGGGCACACTCAGATTACCTGCTTTATTAGAGACTCTAGAAAGCAAGAGCGTGCTCCTCGCTCAAAAGCAGAGTGTGATCCATGGATGAGAACTATGCTTTGTGTTTCCCTTCAGAAATGGAGTTAAATCCCAGACTCTGTGTCTTCCTACAAGCAAGACTTCGTTTAAGGTAAGGGCAGTCACTTTTCTGCTCAAACGAACTACATCGTTCATGAAGCTCACACGTTTCCCATCTTAACTGACAAGCATTGGATGTTAGAGGACCAGTGCTTTGTATCAGTTTCAGAAGAAGATATGGACTACATATGGTCCGTATGTTTACGAAACTCCGTTCTTTTGTTCTGGGCACACTCAGATTTCCTGCTGTATTAGAGATTCTAGAAAGCAAGAGCGTGCTTCTTGCTGTAAAGCAGAGTGTGATCCATGGGTGAGAACTATGCTGTGCGTTTCCCTTCAGAAATGGAGTTAAATCCCAGGCTCTGTGTCTTCCTATAAGCAAGACTTCGTTTCAGGTAAGGGCAGTGACTTGACAGCTCAAACAAACTACATCGTTCACGAAGCTCACAGGTCTCTCATCTTAAGAGACAAGCATAGGATGTTAGAGGACCAGTGCTTTGTATCAGTTTCAGAAGCAGAGTTGGACTAGATATGGTCCGTATGTGTAGGAAACACCGTTCTTTTATTCTCAGCGCACTCACGATTCCTGCTGTCTTACAGGCTCTAGAAAGCAAGAGCGTGCTTCTCGCTCTAAAGCAGATTGTGATCCATGGATGAGAACTATGCTTTGTGTTTCCCTTCAGAAATGGAGTTAAATCCCAGACTCTGTGTCTTCCTACAAGCAAGACTTCGTTTAAGGTAAGGGCAGTCACTTTTCTGCTCAAACGAACAACATCGTTCATGAAGCTCACACGTTTCCCATCTTAACTGACAAGCATTGGATGTTAGAGGACCAGTGCTTTGTATCAGTTTCAGAAGAAGATTTGGACTACATATGGGCCGTATGTTTACGAAACTCCGTTCTTTTGTTCTGGGCACACGAAGATTTTCTGCTGTATTAGAGACTCTAGAAAGCAAGAGCGTGCTTCTTGCTGTAAAGCAGAATGTGATCCATGGGTGAGAACTATGCTTTGTGTTTCCCTTCAGAAATGGAGTTAAATCCCAGGCTCTGTGTCTTCCTATAAGCAAGACTTCTTTTCAGGTAAGGGCAGTCACTTGTCATCTCAAACGAACTACATCGTTCACGAAGCCCACACGTTTCTTATCTTAACAGACAAGCATTGGATGTTAGAGGACCAGTGCTTTGTATCAGTTTCAGAAGCAGAGTTGGACTAGATATGGTCCGTATGTGTAGGAAACACCATTCTTTTGTTCTCAGCACACTCACGTTTCCTGCTGTGTTACAGACTCCAGAAAACAAGAGCGTGCTTCTCGCTCTAAAGCAGAGTGTGATCCATGGATGAGAACTCTGCTGTGTGTTTCCCTTCAGAGATGGAGTTAAATCCCAGGCTCTGTGTCTTACTACAAGCAAGACTTCGTTACAGGTAAGGGCAGTCACTTTTCAGTTCAAAGGAACTACATCATTCTCAAAGCTCATACGTTTCTCATCTTAACTGACAACAATTGGATGTTAGAGGACCAGTGCTTTGTGTCAGTTTCAGAAACAGAGTTGGACTAGATATGGTCCGTATGTGTAGGAAACACCGTTCTTTTGTTCTCAGCGCACTCACGTTTCCTGGCCTCTTAGAGACTTTAGAAAGCAAGTGCGTGCTTCTCGCTCTAAAGCAGATTGTGATCCATGGATGAGAACTATGCTTTGTGTTTCCCTTCAGAAATGGAGTTAAATCCCAGACTCTGTGGCTTCCTACAAGCAAGACTTCGTTTAATGTAAGGGCAGTCACTTTTCTGCTCAAACGAACTACATCGTTCATGAAGCTCACACGTTTCCCATCTTAACTGACAAGCATTGGATGGTAGAGGACCAGTGCTTTGTATCAGTTTCAGAAGCAGAGTTGGACTAGATATGGTCCGTATGTGTAGGAAACACCGTTCTTTTGTTCTCAGCACACTCACGTTTCCTGCTGTGTTAGACACTCCAGAAAACAAGAGCGTGCTTCTGGCTCTAAAGCAGCGTGTGATCCATGGATGAGAACTCTGCTGTGTGTTTCCCTTCAGAGATGGAGTTAAATCCCAGGCTCTGTGTCTTACTACAAGCAAGACTTCGTTTAAGGTAAGGGCAGTCACTTTTCAGTTCAAAGGAACTACATCATTCTCAAAGCTCATACGTTTCTCATCTTAACTGACAAGCATTGGATGTTAGAGGACCAGTGCTTTGTGTCAGTTTCAGAAACAGAGTTGGACTAGATATGGTCCAAATGTGTAGGAAACACAGTTCTTTTGTTCTCAGCGCACTCACGTTTCCTGGTATCTTAGAGACTTTAGAAAGCAACAGCGTGCTTCTTGCTCTAAAGCAGATTGTGATCCATGGATGAGAACTATGCTGTGTGTTTCCCTTCAGAAATGGAGTTAAATCCCAGACTCTGTGTCTTCCTACAAGCAAGACTTCGTTTAAGGTAAGGGCAGTCACTTTTCTGCTCAAACGAACTACATCGTTCATGAAGCTCACACGTTTCCCATCTTAACTGACAAGCATTGGATGGTAGAGGACCAGTGCTTTGTATCAGTTTCAGAAGAAGATTTGGACTACATATGGTCCGTATGTTTACGAAACTCCGTTCTTTTGTTCTGGGCACACTCAGATTTCCTGCTGTATTAGAGACTCTAGAAAGCAAGAGCGTGCTTCTTGCTGTAAAGCAGAGTGTGATCCATGGGTGAGAACTATGCTGTGTGTTTCCCTTCAGAAATGGAGTTAAATTCCATGCTCTGTGTCTTCCTATAAGCAAGACTTCGTTTCAGGTAAGGGCAGTCACTTGTCATCTCAAACGAACTACATCGTTCACGAAGCTCACACGTTTCTTATCTTAACAGACAAGCATTGGATGTTAGAGGACCAGTGCTTTGTATCAGTTTCAGAAGCAGAGTTGGACTAGATATGGTCGGTATGTGTAGGAAACACCGTTCTTTTGTTCTCAGAACACTCACATTTCCTGCTGTTTTAGAGACTCCAGAAAGCAAGAGCGTGCTTCTCGCTCTAAAGCAGAGTGTGATCCATGGATGAGAACTCTGCTGTGTGTTTCCCTTCAGAGATGGAGTTAAATCCCAGGCTCTGTGTCTAACTACAAGCAAGACTTCGTTACAGGTAAGGGCAGTCACTTTTCAGTTCAAAGGAACTACATCATTCTCAAAGCTCACACGTTTCTCATCTTAACTGACAAGCATTGGATGTTAGAGGACCAGTGCTTTGTGTCACTTACAGAAACAGTTGGACTAGATATGGTCCGTATGTGTAGGAAACACCGTTCTTTTGTTCTCAGCACACTCACGTTTCCTGCTGTCTTAGAGACTCTAGAAAGCAAGAGCATGCTTCTTGTTCTAAACAGAGTGTGATCAATGGATGAGAACACTGCTGTGTGTTTCACTTCAGAAATGGAGTTAAATCCCAGGCTCTGAGTCTTCCTACAAGCAAAACTTCGTTTCAGGTAAGGGCAGTCACTTTTCTGCTCTAAGGAACTACATCGTTCACGAAGATCACACATTTCTCATCTTAACTGACAAGCATTGGATGTTAGAGGACCAGTGCATTGTATCAGGTTCAGAAGCAGATTTGGACTACATATGGTCCATATGTGTAGGAAACAACGTTCTTTTTCTGGGCACACTCAGATTACCTGCTTTATTAGAGACTCTAGAAAGCAAGAGCGTGCTCCTCGCTCAAAAGCAGAGTGTGATCCATGGATGAGAACTATGCTTTGTGTTTCCCTTCAGAAATGGAGTTAAATCCCAGACTCTGTGTCTTCCTACAAGCAAGACTTCGTTTAAGGTAAGGGCAGTCACTTTTCTGCTCAAACGAACTACATCGTTCATGAAGCTCACACGTTTCCCATCTTAACTGACAAACATTGGATGTTAGAGGACCAGTGCTTTGTATCAGTTTCAGAAGAAGATATGGACTACATACGGTCCGTATGTTTACGAAACTCCGTTCTTTTGTTCTGGGCACACTCAGATTTCCTGCTGTATTAGAGATTCTAGAAAGCAAGAGCGTGCTTCTTGCTGTAAAGCAGAGTGTGATCCATGGGTGAGAACTATGCTGTGCGTTTCCCTTCAGAAATGGAGTTAAATCCCAGGCTCTGTGTCTTCCTATAAGCAAGACTTCGTTTCAGGTAAGGGCAGTGACTTGACAGCTCAAACAAACTACATCGTTCACGAAGCTCACACGTCTCTCATCTTAAGAGACAAGCATAGGATGTTAGAGGACCAGTGCTTTGTATCAGTTTCAGAAGCAGAGTTGGACTAGATATGGTCCCTATGTGTAGGAAACACCGTTCTTTAGTTCTCAGCACACTCACGTTTCCTGCTGTGTTAGAGAGTCCAGAAAGCAAGAGCGTGCTTCTCGCTCTAAAGCAGAGTGTGATCCGTGGATGAGAACTCTGCTGTGTGTTTCCCTTCAGAGATGGAGTTAAATCCCAGGCTCTGTGTCTTCCTACAAGCAAGACTTCGTTACAGGTAAGAGCAGTCACTTTCCAGTTCAAAGGAACTACATCATCCTCAAAGCTCACACGTTTCTCATCTTAACTGACAAGCATTGGATGTTAGAGGACCAGTGCTTTGTGTCACTTACAGAAACAGAGTTGGACTAGATATGGTCCGTATGTGTAGGAAACACCGTTCTTTTATTCTCAGCGCACTCACGATTCCTGCTGTCTTACAGACTCTAGAAAGCAAGAGCGTGCTTCTCGCTCTAAAGCAGATTGTGATCCATGGGTGAGAACTATGCTGTGTGTTTCCCTTCAGAAATGGAGTTAAATTCCATGCTCTGTGTCTTCCTATAAGCAAGACTTCGTTTCAGGTAAGGGCAGTCACTTGTCATCTCAAACGAACTACATCGTTCACGAAGCTCACACGTTTCTTATCTTAACAGACAAGCATTGGATGTTAGAGGACCAGTGCTTTGTATCAGTTTCAGAAGCAGAGTTGGACTAGATATGGTCGGTATGTGTAGGAAACACCGTTCTTTTGTTCTCAGAACACTCACATTTCCTGCTGTTTTAGAGACTCCAGAAAGCAAGAGCGTGCTTCTCGCTCTAAAGCAGAGTGTGATCCATGGATGAGAACTCTGCTGTGTGTTTCCCTTCAGAGATGGAGTTAAATCCCAGGCTCTGTGTCTAACTACAAGCAAGACTTCGTTACAGGTAAGGGCAGTCACTTTTCAGTTCAAAGGAACTACATCATTCTCAAAGCTCACACGTTTCTCATCTTAACTGACAAGCATTGGATGTTAGAGGACCAGTGCTTTGTGTCACTTACAGAAACAGTTGGACTAGATATGGTCCGTATGTGTAGGAAACACCGTTCTTTTGTTCTCAGCACACTCACGTTTCCTGCTGTCTTAGAGACTCTAGAAAGCAAGAGCATGCTTCTTGTTCTAAACAGAGTGTGATCAATGGATGAGAACACTGCTGTGTGTTTCACTTCAGAAATGGAGTTAAATCCCAGGCTCTGAGTCTTCCTACAAGCAAAACTTCGTTTCAGGTAAGGGCAGTCACTTTTCTGCTCTAAGGAACTACATCGTTCACGAAGATCACACATTTCTCATCTTAACTGACAAGCATTGGATGTTAGAGGACCAGTGCATTGTATCAGGTTCAGAAGCAGATTTGGACTACATATGGTCCATATGTGTAGGAAACAACGTTCTTTTTCTGGGCACACTCAGATTACCTGCTTTATTAGAGACTCTAGAAAGCAAGAGCGTGCTCCTCGCTCAAAAGCAGAGTGTGATCCATGGATGAGAACTATGCTTTGTGTTTCCCTTCAGAAATGGAGTTAAATCCCAGACTCTGTGTCTTCCTACAAGCAAGACTTCGTTTAAGGTAAGGGCAGTCACTTTTCTGCTCAAACGAACTACATCGTTCATGAAGCTCACACGTTTCCCATCTTAACTGACAAACATTGGATGTTAGAGGACCAGTGCTTTGTATCAGTTTCAGAAGAAGATATGGACTACATATGGTCCGTATGTTTACGAAACTCCGTTCTTTTGTTCTGGGCACACTCAGATTTCCTGCTGTATTAGAGATTCTAGAAAGCAAGAGCGTGCTTCTTGCTGTAAAGCAGAGTGTGATCCATGGGTGAGAACTATGCTGTGCGTTTCCCTTCAGAAATGGAGTTAAATCCCAGGCTCTGTGTCTTCCTATAAGCAAGACTTCGTTTCAGGTAAGGGCAGTGACTTGACAGCTCAAACAAACTACATCGTTCACGAAGCTCACACGTCTCTCATCTTAAGAGACAAGCATAGGATGTTAGAGGACCAGTGCTTTGTATCAGTTTCAGAAGCAGAGTTGGACTAGATATGGTCCCTATGTGTAGGAAACACCGTTCTTTAGTTCTCAGCACACTCACGTTTCCTGCTGTGTTAGAGAGTCCAGAAAGCAAGAGCGTGCTTCTCGCTCTAAAGCAGAGTGTGATCCGTGGATGAGAACTCTGCTGTGTGTTTCCCTTCAGAGATGGAGTTAAATCCCAGGCTCTGTGTCTTCCTACAAGCAAGACTTCGTTACAGGTAAGAGCAGTCACTTTCCAGTTCAAAGGAACTACATCATCCTCAAAGCTCACACGTTTCTCATCTTAACTGACAAGCATTGGATGTTAGAGGACCAGTGCTTTGTGTCACTTACAGAAACAGAGTTGGACTAGATATGGTCCGTATGTGTAGGAAACACCGTTCTTTTATTCTCAGCGCACTCACGATTCCTGCTGTCTTACAGACTCTAGAAAGCAAGAGCGTGCTTCTCGCTCTAAAGCAGATTGTGATCCATGGATGAGAACTATGCTTTGTGTTTCCCTTCAGAAATGGAGTTAAATCCCAGACTCTGTGTCTTCCTACAAGCAAGACTTCGTTTAAGGTAAGGGCAGTCACTTTTCTGCTCAAACGAACAACATCGTTCATGAAGCTCACACGTTTCCAATCTTAACTGACAAGCATTGGATGTTAGAGGACCAGTGCTTTGTATCAGTTTCAGAAGAAGATTTGGACTACATATGGGCCGTATGTTTACGAAACTCCGTTCTTTTGTTCTGGGCACACGAAGATTTTCTGCTGTAATAGAGACTCTAGAAAGCAAGAGCGTGCTTCTTGCTGTAAAGCAGAATGTGATCCATGGGTGAGAACTATGCTTTGTGTTTCCCTTCAGAAATGGAGTTAAATCCCAGGCTCTGTGTCTTCCTACAAGCAAGACTTCGTTTAAGGTAAAGGCAGTCACTTTTCTGCTCTAAGGAACTACAACGTTCACGAAGATCACACGTTTCTCATCTTAACTGACAAGCATTGGATGTTAGAGGACCAGTGCATTGTATCAGGTTCAGAAGCAGATTTGGACTACATATGGTCCATATGTGTAGGAAACACAGTTCTTTGTTCTGGGCACACTCAAATTACCTGCATTATTAGAGACTCTAGAAAGCAAGAGCGTGCTTCTCACTCTAAAGCAGAGTGTGATCCATGGATGAGAACTCTGCTGTGTGTTTCTCTTCAGAGATGGAGTTAAATCCCAGGCTCTGTGTCTTACTAAAGCAAGACTTCGTTACAGGTAAGGGCAGTCACTTTTCAGTTCAAAGGAACTACATCATTCTCAAAGCACACACGTTTCTCATCTTAACTGACAAGCATTGGATTTTAGAGGACCAGTGCTTTGTATCAGTTTCAGAAGCACTTTTGGACTAGAAATGGTCCGTATGTGTAGGAAACACCGTTCTTTTGTTCTCAGCGCACTCACGTTTCCTGCTCTCTTAGAGACTTTAGAAAGCAAGAGCGTGCTTCTCGCTCTAAAGCAGAGTATGATCCATGGATGAGAACTATGCTTTGTGTTTCCCTTCAGAAATGGAGTTAAATCCCAGGCTCTGTGTCTTCCTATAAGCAAGACTTCGTTTCAGGTAAGGGCAGTGACTTGACAGCTCAAACAAACTACATCGTTCACGAAGCTCACACGTCTCTCATCTTAACAGACAAGCATTGGATGTTAGAGGACCAGTGCTTTGTATCAGTTTCAGAAGCAGAGTTGGACTAGATATGGTCCCTATGTGTAGGAAACATCGTTCTTTAGTTCTCAGCACACTCACGTTTCCTGCTGTGTTAGAGACTCCAGAAAGCAAGAGCGTGCTTCTCGCTCTAAAGCAGAGTGTGATCCATGGATGAGAACTCTACTGTGTGTTTCCCTTCAGAGATGGAGTTAAATCCCAGGCTCTGTGTCTTACTACAAGCAAGACTTCGTTACAGGTAAGAGCAGTCGCTTTCCATTTCAGGAACTACATCATCCTCAAAGCTCACACGTTTCTCATCTTAACTGAGAAGCATTGGATGTTAGAGGACCAGTGCTTTGTGTCACTTACAGAAACAGAGTTGGACTAGATATGGTCCGTATGTGTAGGAAACACCGTTCTTTTGTTCTCAGCGCACTCACGTTTCCTGCTGTCTTAGAGACTCTAGAAAGCAAGAGCGTGCTTCTCGCTCTAAAGCAGATTGTGATCCATGGATGAGAACTATGCTTTGTGTTTCCCTTCAGAAATGGAGTTAAATCCCAGACTCTGTGTCTTCCTACAAGCAAGACTTCGTTTAAGGTAAGGGCAGTCACTTTTCTGCTCAAACGAACTACATCGTTCATGAAGCTCACACGTTTCCCATCTTAACTGACAAGCATTGGATGTTAGAGGACCAGTGCTTTGTATCAGTTTCAGAAGAAGATTTGGACTACATATGGTCCGTATGTTTACAAAACTCCGTTCTTTTGTTCTGGGCACACTCAGATTTCCTGCTGTATTAGAGACTCTAGAAAGCAAGAGCGTGCTTCTTGCTGTAAAGCAGAGTGTGATCCATGGGTGAGAACTATGCTGTGTGTTTCCCTTCAGAAATGGAGTTAAATCCCAGGCTCTGTGTCTTCCTATAAGCAAGACTTCGTTTCAGGTAAGGGCAGTGACTTGACAGCTCAAACAAACTACATCGTTCACAAAGCTCACACGTCTCTCATCTTAACAGACAAGCATTGGATGTTAGAGGACCAGTGCTTTGTATCAGTTTCAGAAGCAGAGTTGGACTAGATATGGTCCCTATGTGTAGGAAACACCGTTCTTTTGTTCTCAGCACACTCACGTTTCCTGCTGTGTTACAGACTCCAGAAAGCAAGAGCGTGCTTCTCGCTCTAAAGCACAGTGTGATCCATGGATGAGAACTCTGCTGTGTGTTTCCCTTCAGAGATGGAGTTAAATCCCAGGCTCTGTGTCTTACTACAAGCAAGACTTCGTTACAGGTAAGAGCAGTCGCTTTCCACTTCAAAGGAACTACATCATCCTCAAAGCTCACACGTTTCTCATCTTAACTGACAAGCATTGGATGTTAGAGGACCAGTGCTTTGTGTCACTTACAGAAACAGAGTTGGACTAGATATGGTCCGTATGTGTAGGAAACACCGTTCTTTTATTCTCAGCGCACTCACGATTCCTGCTGTCTTACAGACTCTAGAAAGCAAGAGCGTGCTTCTCGCTCTAAAGCAGATTGTGATCCATGGATGAGAACTATGCTTTGTGTTTCCCTTCAGAAATGGAGTTAAATCCCAGACTCTGTGTCTTCCTACAAGCAAGACTTCGTTTAAGGTAAGGGCAGTCACTTTTCTGCTCAAACGAACAACATCGTTCATGAAGCTCACACGTTTCCCATCTTAACTGACAAGCATTGGATGTTAGAGGACCAGTGCTTTGTATCAGTTTCAGAAGAAGATTTGGACTGCATATGGGCCGTATGTTTACGAAACTCCGTTCTTTTGTTCTGGGCACATGAAGATTTTCTGCTGTATTAGAGACTCTAGAAAGCAAGAGCGTGCTTCTTGCTGTAAAGCAGAATGTGATCCATGGGTGAGAACTATGCTTTGTGTTTCCCTTCAGAAATGGAGTTAAATCCCAGACTCTGTGTCTTCCTACAAGCAAGACTTTGTTTAAGGTAAAGGCAGTCACTTTTCTGCTCTAAGGAACTACAACGTTCACGAAGATCACACGTTTCTCATCTTAACTGACAAGCATTGGATGTTAGAGGACCAGTGCATTGTATCAGGTTCAGAAGCAGATTTGGACTACATATGGTCCATATGTGTAGGAAACACAGTTCTTTGTTCTGGGCACACTCAAATTACCTGCATTATTAGAGACTCTAGAAAGCAAGAGCGTGCTTCTCACTCTAAAGCAGAGTGTGATCCATGGATGAGAACTCTGCTGTGTGTTTCTCTTCAGAGATGGAGTTAAATCCCAGGCTCTGTGTCTTACTAAAGCAAGACTTCGTTACAGGTAAGGGCAGTCACTTTTCAGTTCAAAGGAACTACATCATTCTCAAAGCTCACACGTTTCTCATCTTAACTGACAAGCATTGGATTTTAGAGGACCAGTGCTTTGTATCAGTTTCAGAAGCACTTTTGGACTAGAAATGGTCCGTATGTTTAGGAAACACCGTTCTTTTGTTCTCAGCGCACTCACGTTTCCTGCTCTCTTAGAGACTTTAGAAAGCAAGAGCGTGCTTCTCGCTCTAAAGCAGATTGTGATCCATGGATGAGAACTATGCTTTGTGTTTCCCTTCAGAAATGGAGTTAAATCCCAGACTCTGTGTCTTCCTACAAGCAAGACTTCGTTTAAGGTAAGGGCAGTCACTTTTCTGCTCAAACGAACTACATCGTTCATGAAGCTCACACGTTTCCCATCTTAACTGACAAGCATTGGATGTTAGAGGACCAGTGCTTTGTATCAGTTTCAGAAGAAGATTTGGACTACATATGGTCCGTATGTTTACGAAACTCCGTTCTTTTGTTCTGGGCACACTCAGATTTCCTGCTGTATTAGAGACTCTAGAAAGCAAGAGCGTGCTTCTTGCTGTAAAGCAGAGTGTGATCCATGGGTGAGAACTATGCTGTGTGTTTCCCTTCAGAAATGGAGTTAAATCCCAGGCTCTGTGTCTTCCTATAAGCAAGACTTCGTTTCAGGTAAGGGCAGTGACTTGACAGCTCAAACAAACTACATCATTCACAAAGCTCACACGTCTCTCATCTTAACAGACAAGCATTGGATGTTAGAGGACCAGTGCTTTGTATCAGTTTCAGAAGCAGAGTTGGACTAGATATGGTCCCTATGTGTAGGAAACACCGTTCTTTTGTTCTCAGCACACTCACGTTTCCTGCTGTGTTAGAGACTCCAGAAAGCAAGAGCGTGCTTCTCGTTCTAAAGCACAGTGTGATCCATGGATGAGAACTCTGCTGTGTGTTTCCCTTCAGAGATGGAGTTAAATCCCAGGCTCTGTGTCTTACTACAAGCAAGACTTCGTTACAGGTAAGAGCAGTCGCTTTCCAGTTCAAAGGAACTACATCATCCTCAAAGCTCACACGTTTCTCATCTTAACTGACAAGCATTGGATGTTAGAGGACCAGTGCTTTGTGTCACTTACAGAAACAGAGTTGGACTAGATATGGTCCGTATGGGTAGGAAACACAGTTCTTTTGTTCTCAGCGCACTCACGTTTCCTGCTGTCTTAGAGACTCTAGAAAGCAAGAGCGTGCTTCTCGCTCTAAAGCAGATTGTGATCCATGGATGAGAACTATCCTTTGTGTTTCCCTTCAGAAATGGAGTTAAATCCCAGACTCTGTGTCTTCCTACAAGCAAGACTTCGTTTAAGGTAAGGGCAGTCACTTTTCTGCTCAAACGAACTACATCGTTCATGAAGCTCACACGTTTCCCATCTTAACTGACAAGCATTGGATGTTAGAGGACCAGTGCTTTGTATCAGTTTCAGAAGAAGATTTGGACTACATATGGTCCGTATGTTTACGAAACTCCGTTCTTTTGTTCTGGGCTCACTCAGATTTCCTGCTGTATTAGAGACTCTAGAAAGCAAGAGCGTGCTTCTTGCTGTAAAGCAGAGTGTGATCCATGGGTGAGAACTATGCTGTGTGTTTCCCTTCAGAAATGGAGTTAAATCCCAGGCTCTGTGTCTTCCTATAAGCAAGACTTCTTTTCAGGTAAGGGCAGTCACTTGTCATCTCAAACGAACTACATCGTTCACGGAGCCCACACGTTTCTTATCTTAACAGACAAGCATTGGATGTTAGAGGACCAGTGCTTTGTATCAGTTTCAGAAGCAGAGTTGGACTAGATATGGTCCGTATGTGTAGGAAACTCCGTTCTTTTGTTCTCAGCACACTCACATTTCCTGCTGTGTTAGAGACTCCAGAAAACAAGAGCGTGCTTCTCGCTCTAAAGCAGAGTGTGATCCATGGATGAGAACTCTGCTGTGTGTTTCCCTTCAGAGATGGAGTTAAATCCCAGGCTCTGTGTCTTACGACAAGCAAGACTTCCTTACAGGTAAAGGCAGTCACTTTTCAGTTCAAAGGAACTACATCATTCTCAAAGCTCATACGTTTCTCATCTTAACTGACAACCATTGGATGTTAGAGGACCAGTGCTTTGTGTCAGTTTCAGAAACAGAGTTGGACTAGATATGGTACGTATGTGTAGGAAACACCGTTCCTTTGTTCTCAGCGCACTTACGTTTCCTGCTGTCTTAGAGACTCTAGAAAGCAAGAGCATGCTTCTTTTTCTAAAGCAGAGTGTGATCAATGGTTGAGAACACTGCTGTGTGTTTCACATCAGAAATGGAGTTAAATCCCAGGCTCTGAGTCTTCCTACAAGCAAAACTTCGTTTCAGGTAAGGGCAGTCACTTTTCTGCTCTAAGGAACTACAACGTTCACGAAGATCACACGTTTCTCATCTTAACTGACAAGCATTGGATGTTAGACGACCAGTGCATTGTATCAGGTTCAGAAGCAGATTTGGACTACATATGGTCCATATGTGTAGGAAACACCGTTCTTTGTTCTGGGCACACTCAGATTACCTGCATTATTAGAGACTCTAGAAAGCAAGAGCGTGCTTCTCGCTCTAAATCAGAGTGTGATCCATGGATGAGAACTCTGCTGTGTGTTTCTCTTCAGAGATGGAGTTAAATCCCAGGCTCTGTGTCTTACTAAAGCAAGACTTCGTTACAGGTAAGGGCAGTCACTTTTCAGTTCAAAGGAACTACATCATTCTCAAAGCTCACACGTTTCTCATCTTAACTGACAAGCATTGGATTTTAGAGGACCAGTGCTTTGTATCAGTTTCAGAAGCACTTTTGGACTAGAAATGGTCCGTATGTGTAGGAAACACCGTTCTTTTGTTCTCAGCGCACTCACGTTTCCTGCTCTCTTAGAGACTTTAGAAAGCAAGAGCATGCTTCTCGCTCTAAAGCAGATTGTGATCCATGGATGAGAACTATGCTTTGTGTTTCCCTTCAGAAATGGAGTTAAATCCCAGGCTCTGTGTCTTCCTATAAGCAAGACTTCGTTTCAGGTAAGGGCAGTGACTTGACAGCTCAAACAAACTACATCGTTCACGAAGCTCACACGTCTCTCATCTTAACAGACAAGCATTGGATGTTAGAGGACCAGTGCTTTGTATCAGTTTCAGAAGCAGAGTTGGACTAGATATGGTCCCTATGTGTAGGAAACACCGTTCTTTAGTTCTCAGCACACTCACGTTTCCTGCTGTGTTAGAGACTCCAGAAAGCAAGAGCGTGCTTCTCGCTCTAAAGCAGAGTGTGATCCATGGATGAGAACTCTGCTGTGTGTTTCCCTTCAGAGATGGAGTTAAATCCCAGGCTCTGTGTCTTACTACAAGCAAGACTTCGCTACAGGTAAGAGTAGTCGCTTTCCAGTTCAGGAACTACATCATCCTCAAAGCTCACACGTTTCTCATCTTAACTGACAAGCATTGGATGTTAGAGGACCAGTGCTTTGTGTCACTTACAGAAACAGAGTTGGACTAGATATGGTCCGTATGTGTAGGAAACACCGTTCTTTTGTTCTCAGCCCACTCACGTTTCCTGCTGTCTTAGAGAATCTAGAAAGCAAGAGCGTGCTTCTCGCTCTAAAGCAGATTGTGATCCATGGATGAGAACTATGCTTTGTGTTTCCCTTCAGAAATGGAGTTAAATCCCAGACTCTGTGTCTTCCTACAAGCAAGACTTCGTTTAAGGTAAGGGCAGTCACTTTTCTGCTCAAACGAACTACATCGTTCATGAAGCTCACACGTTTCCCATCTTAACTGACAAGCATTGGATGTTAGAGGACCAGTGCTTTGTATCAGTTTCAGAAGAAGATTTGGACTACATATGGTCCGTATGTTTACGAAACTCCGTTCTTTTGTTCTGGGCACACTCAGATTTCCTGCTGTATTAGAGACTCTAGAAAGCAAGAGCGTGCTTCTTGCTGTAAAGCAGATTGTGATCCATGGGTGAGAACTATGCTGTGTGTTTCCCTTCAGAAATGGAGTTAAATCCCAGGCTCTGTGTCTTCCTATAAGCAAGACTTCGTTTCAGGTAAGGGCAGTCACTTGTCATCTCAAACGAACTACATCGTTCACGAAGTTCACACATTTCTTATCTTAACAGACAAGCATTGGATGTTAGAGGACCAGTGCTTTGTATCAGTTTCAGAAGCAGAGTTGGACTAGATATGGTCCGTATGTGTAGGAAACACCGTTCTTTTGTTCTCAGCACACTCAGGTTTCCTGCTGTGTTAGAGAATCCAGAAAGCAAGAGCGTGCTTCTCGCTCTAAAGCAGGGTGTGATCCATGGATGAGAACTCTGCTGTGTGTTTCCCTTCAGAGATGGAGTTAAATCCCAGGCTCTGTGTCTTACTACAAGCAAGACTTCGTTACAGGTAAGGGCAATCACTTTTCAGTTCAAAGGAACTACATCATTCTCAAAGCTCTCACGTTTCTCATCTTAACTGACAAGCATTGGATGTTAGAGGACCAGTGCTTTGTGTCACTTACAGAAACAGAGTTGGACAAGATATGGTCCGTATGTGTAGGAAACACCATTCTTTTGTTCTCAGCGCACTCACGTTTCCTGCTGTCTTAGAGACTCTAGAAAGCAAGAGCATGCTTCTTGTTCTAAAGCAGAGTGTGATCAATGGTTGAGAACACTGCTGTGTGTTTCACTTCAGAAATGGAGTTAAATCCCAGGCTCTGAGTCTTCCTACAAGCAAAACTTCGTTTCAGGTAAGGGCAGTCACTTTTCTGCTCTAAGGAACTACATCATACTCAAAGCTCACACGTTTCTCATCTTAACTGACAAGCATTGGATGTTAGAGGACCAGTGCTTTGTGTCAGTTTCAGAAACAGAGTTGGACTAGATATGGTCCGTATGTGTAGGAAACACCGTTCTTTTGTTCTCAGCACACTCACGTTTCCTGCTATCTTAGAGACTCTAGAAAGCAAGAGCGTGCTTCTCGCTCTAAAGCAGATTGTGATCCATGGATGAGAACTATGCTGTGTGTTTCCCTTCAGAAATGGAGTTAAATCCCAGACTCTGTGTCTTCCTACAAGCAAGACTTCGTTTAAGGTAAGGGCAGTCACTTTTCTGCTCAAACGAACTACATCGTTCATGAAGCTCACACGTTTCCCATCTTAACTGACAAGCATTGGATGTTAGAGGACCAGTGCTTTGTATCAGTTTCACAAGAAGAGTTGGACTACATATGGTCCATATGTGTATGAAACTCCGTTCTTTTGTTCTCAGCACACTCACGTTTCCTGCTGTGTTAGAGACTCCAGAAAGCAAGAGCGTGCTTCTCGCTCTAAAGCAGAGTGTGATCCATGGATGAGAACTCTGCTGTGTGTTTCCCTTCAGAGATGGAGTTAAATCCCAGGCTCTGTGTCTTACTACAAGCAAGATTTCATTTCAGGTAAGGGCAGTCACTTTTCTGCTCTAAGGAACTACACCATCCTCAAAGCTCACACGTTTCTCATCTTAACTGACAAGCATTGGATGTTAGAGGACCAGTGCTTTGTGTCAGTTTCAGAAACAGAGTTGGACTAGATATGGTCCGTATGTGTAGGAAACACCGTTCTTTTGTTCTCAGCGCACTCACGTTTCCTGCTGTCTTAGAGACTCTAGAAAGCAAGAGCATGCTTCTCGCTCTAAAGGAGATTGTGATCCATGGATGAGAACTATGCTGTGTGTTTCCCTTCAGAAATGGAGTTAAATTCCAGACTCTGTGTCTTCCTACAAGCAAGACTTCGTTTAAGGTAAGGGCAGTCACTTTTCTGCTCAAACGAACTACATCGTTCATGAAGCTCACACGTTTCCCATCTTAACTGACAAGCATTGGATGTTAGAGGACCAGTGCTTTGTATCAGTTTCAGAAGAAGATTTGGACTACATATGGTCCGTATGTTTACGAAACTCCGTTCTTTTGTTCTGGGCACACTCAGATTTCCTGCTGTATTAGAGACTCTAGAAAGCAAGAGCGTGCTTCTTGCTGTAAAGCAGAGTGTGATCCATGGGTGAGAACTATGCTGTGTGTTTCCCTTCAGAAATGGAGTTAAATCCCAGGCTCTGTGTCTTCCTATAAGCAAGACTTCGTTTCAGGTAAGGGCAGTCACTTGTCATCTCAAACGAACTACATCGTTCACGAAACCCACACGTTTCTTATCTTAACAGACAAGCATTGGATGTTAGAGGACCAGTGCTTTGTATCAGTTTCAGAAGCAGAGTTGGACTAGATATGGTCCGTATGTGTAGGAAACACCGTTCTTTTGTTCTCAGCACACTCACGTTTCCTGCTGTGTTAGAGACTCTAGAAAACAACAGCGTGCTTCTCGCTCTAAAGCAGAGTGTGATCCATGGATGAGAACTCTGCTGTGTGTTTCCCTTCAGAGATGGAGTTAAATCCCAGGCTCTGTGTCTTACTACAAGCAAGCCTTCTTTACAGGTAAGGGCAGTCACTTTTCAGTTCAAAGGAACTACATAATTCTCAAAGCTCATAAGTTTCTCATCTTAACTGACAACCATTGGATGTTAGAGGACCAGTGCTTTGTGTCAGTTTCAGAAACAGAGTTGGACTAGATATGGTCCGTATGTGTAGGAAACACCGTTCTTTTGTTCTCAGCGCACTCACGTTTCCTGGTCTCTTAGAGACTTTAAAAGCAAGAGCATGCTTCTCGCTCTAAAGCAGATTGTGATCCATGGATGAGAACTATGCTGTTTGTTTCCCTTCAGAAATGGAGTTAAATCCCAGACTCTGTGTCTTCCTACAAGCAAGACTTCGTTTAAGGTAACGGCAGTCACTTTTCTGCTCAAACGAACTACATCGTTCATGAAGCTCACACGTTTCCCATCTTAACTGACAAGCATTGGATGTTAGAGGACCAGTGCTTTGTATCAGTTTCAGAAGAAGATTTGGACTACATATGGTCCGTATGTTTACAAAACTCCATTCTTTTGTTCTGGGCACACTCAGATTTCCTGCTGTATTAGAGACTCTAGAAAGCAAGAGCGCGCTTCTTGCTGTAAAGCAGAGTGTGATCCATGGGTGAGAACTATGCTGTGTGTTTCCCTTCAGAAATGGAGTTAAATCCCAGGCTCTGTGTCTTCCTATAAGCAAGACTTCGTTTCAGGTAAGGGCAGTCACTTGTCATCTCAAACGAACTACATCGTTCACGAAGCTCACACGTTTCTTATCTTAACAGACAAGCATTGGATGTTAGAGGACCAGTGCTTTGTATCAGTTTCAGAAGCAGAGTTGGACTAGATATGGTCCGTATGTGTAGGAAACACCGTTCTTTTGTTCTCAGCACACTCACGTTTCCTGCTGTGTTAGAGAATCCAGAAAGCAAGAGTGTGCTTCTCGCTCTAAAGCAGAGTGTGATCCATGGATGAGAACTCTGCTGTGTGTTTCCCTTCAGAGATGGAGTTAAATCCCAGGCTCTGTGTCTTACTACAAGCAAGACTTCGTTACAGGTAAGGGCAGTCACTTTTCAGTTCAAAGGAACTACATCATTCTCAAAGCTCTCACGTTTCTCATCTTAACTGACAAGCATTGGATGTTAGAGGACCAGTGCTTTGTGTCACTTACAGAAACAGAGTTGGACTAGATATGGTCCGTATGTGTAGGAAACACCATTCTTTTGTTCTCAGCGCACTCACGTTTCCTGCTGTCTTAGAGACTCTAGAAAGCAAGAGCATGCTTCTTGTTCTAAAGCAGAGTGTGATCAATGGCTGAGAACACTGCTGTGTGTTTCACTTCAGAAATGGAGTTAAATCCCATGCTCTGAGTATTCCTACATGCAAAACTTCGTTTCAGGTAAGGGCAGTCACTTTTCTGCTCTAAGGAACTACATCATCCTCAAAGCTCACACGTTTCTCTTCTTAACTGACAAGCATTGGATGTTAGAGGACCAGTGCTTTGTGTCAGTTTCAGAAACAGAGTTGGACTAGATATGGTCCGTATGTGTAGGAAACACCGTTCTTTTGTTCTCAGCGCACTCACGTTTCCTGCTGTCTTAGAGACTCTAGAAAGCAAGAGCATGCTTCTCGCTCTAAAGGAGATTGTGATCCATGGATGAGAACTATGCTGTGTGTTTCCCTTCAGAAATGGAGTTAAATTCCAGACTCTGTGTCTTCCTACAAGCAAGACTTCGTTTAAGGTAAGGGCAGTCACTTTTCTGCTCAAACGAACTACATCGTTCATGAAGCTCACACGTTTCCCATCTTAACTGACAAGCATTGGATGTTAGAGGACCAGTGCTTTGTATCAGTTTCAGAAGAAGAGTTGGACTACATATGGTCCATATGTGTACGAAACTCCGTTCTTTTGTTCTCAGCACACTCACGTTTCCTGCTGTGTTAGAGACTCCAGAAAGCAAGAGCGTGCTTCTCGCTCTAAAGCACAGTGTGATCCATGGATGAGAACTCTGCTGTGTGTTTCCCTTCAGAGATGGAGTTAAATCCCAGGCTCTGTGTCTTACTACAAGCAAGACTTCGTTACAGGTAAGAGCAGTCACTTTCCAGTTCAAAGGAACTACATCATCCTCAAAGATCACACGTTTCTCATCTTAACTGACAAGCATTGGATGTTAAAGGACCAGTGCTTTGTGTCAGTTTCAGAAACAGAGTTGGACTAGATATGGTCCGTATGTGTAGGAAACACCGTTCTTTTGTTCTCAGCGCACTCACGTTTCCTGCTGTCTTAGAGACTCTAGAAAGCAAAAGAGTGCTTCTTGCTGTAAAGCAGAGTGTGATCCATGGATGAGAACTATGCTGTGTGTTTCCCTTCAGAAATGGAGTTAAATCCCAGGCTCTGTGTCTTCCTATAAGCAAGACTTCGTTTCAGTTAAGGGCAGTCACTTGTCATCTCAAACGAACTACATCGTTCACGAAGCTCACACGTTTCTTATCTTAACAGACAAGCATTGGATGTTAGAGGACCAGTGCTTTGTATCAGTTTCAGAAGCAGAGTTGGACTAGATATGGTCCGTATGTGTAGGAAACACCGTTCTTTTGTTCTCAGCACACTCACGTTTCCTGCTGTGTTAGAGAATCCAGAAAGCAAGAGCGTGCTTCTCGCTCTAAAGCAGAGTGTGATCCATGGATGAGAACTCTGCTGTGTGTTTCCCTTCAGAGATGGAGTTAAATCCCAGGCTCTGTGTCTTACTACAAGCAAGACTTCGTTACAGGTAAGGGCAGTCACTTTTCAGTTCAAAGGAACTACATCATTCTCAAAGCTCTCACGTTTCTCATCTTAACTGACAAGCATTGGATGTTAGAGGACCAGTGCTTTGTGTCACTTACAGAAACAGAGTTGGACTAGATATGGTCCGTATGTGTAGGAAACACCATTCTTTTGTTCTCAGTGCACTCACGTTTCCTGCTGTCTTAGAGACTCTAGAAAGCAAGAGCATGCTTCTTGTTCTAAAGCAGAGTGTGATCAATGGTTGAGAACACTGCTGTGTGTTTCACTTCAGAAATGGAGTTAAATCCCAGGCTCTGAGTCTTCCTACAAGCAAAACTTCGTTTCAGGTAAGGGCAGTCACTTTTCTGCTCTAAGGAACTACAACGTTCACGAAGATCACACGTTTCTCATCTTAACTGACAAGCATTGGATGTTAGAGGACCAGTGCATTGTATCAGGTTCAGAAGCAGATTTGGACTACATATGGTCCATATGTGTAGGAAACACCGTTCTTTGTTCTGGGGACACTCAAATTACCTGCTTTATTAGAGACTCTAGAAAGCAAGAGCGTGCTTCTCGCTCTAAAGTAGAGTGTGATCCATGGATGAGAACTCTGCTGTGTGTTTCCCTTCAGAGATGGAGTTAAATCCCAGGCTCTGTGTCTTACTACAAGCAAGACTTCGTTACAGGTAAGAGCAGTTACTTTCCAGTTCAAAGGAACTACATCATCCTCAAAGCTCACACGTTTCTCATCTTAACTGACAAGCATTGGATGTTAGAGGACCAGTGCTTTGTGTCAGTTTCAGAAACAGAGTTGGACTAGATATGGTCCGTATGTGTAGGAAACACCGTTCTTTTGTTCTCAGCGCACTCACATTTCCTGCTGTCTTAGAGACGTTTGAAAGCAAGAGCGTGGTTCTCGCTCTAAAGCAGATTGTGATCCATGGATGAGAACTATGCTGTGTGTTTCCCTTCAGAAATGGAGTTAAATCCCAGAATCTGTGTCTTCCTACAAGCAAGACTTCGTTTAAGGTAAGGGCAGTCACTATTCTGCTCAAACGAACTACATCGTTCATGAAGCTCACACGTTTCCCATCTTAACTGACAAGCATTGGATGTTAGAGGACCAGTGCTTTGTATCAGTTTCAGAAGAAGAGTTGGACTACATATGGTCCATATGTGTACGAAACTCCGTTCTTTTGTTCTCAGCACACTCACGTTTCCTGCAGTGTTAGAGACTCCAGAAAGCAAGAGCGTGCTTCTCGCTCTAAAGCACAGTGTGATCCATGGAAGAGAACTCTGCTGTGTGTTTCCCTTCAGAGATGGAGTTAAATCCCAGGCTCTGTTTCTTACTACAAGCAAGACTTCGTTACAGGTAAGAGCAGTCGCTTTCCAGTTCAAAGGAACTACATCATCCTCAAAGCTCACACGTTTCTCATCTTAACTGACAAGCATTGGATGTTAGAGGACCAGTGCTTTGTATCAGTTTCAGAAGAATATTTGGACTACATATGGTCCGTATGTTTACGAAACTCCGTTCTTTTGTTCTGGGCACACTCAGATTTCCTGCTGTATTAGAGACTCTAGAAAGCAAAAGCGTGCTTCTTGCTGTAAAGCAGAGTGTGATCCATGGTTGAGAACTAGGCTGTGTGTTTCCCTTCAGAAATGGAGTTAAATCCCAGGCTCTGTGTCTTCCTATAAGCAAGACTTCGTTTCAGTAAAGGGCAGTCACTTGTCATCTCAAACGAACTACATCGTTCACGAAGCTCACACGTTTCTTATCTTAACAGACAAGCATTGGATGTTAGAGGACCAGTGCTTTGTATCAGTTTCAGAAGCAGAGTTGGACTAGATATGGTCCGTATGTGTAGGAAACACCGTTCTTTTGTTCTCAGCACACTCACGTTTCCTGCTGTGTTAGAGAATCCAGAAAGCAAGAGCGTGCTTCTCGCTCTAAAGCAGAGTGTGATCCATGGATGAGAACTCTGCTGTGTGTTTCCCTTCAGAGATGGAGTTAAATCCCAGGCTCTGTGTCTTACTACAAGCAAGACTTCGTTACAGGTAAGGGCAGTCACTTTTCAGTTCAAAGGAACTACATCATTCTCAAAGCTCTCACGTTTCTCATCTTAACTGACAAGCATTGGATGTTAGAGGACCAGTGCTTTGTGTCACTTACAGAAACAGAGTTGGACTAGATATGGTCCGTATGTGTAGGAAACACCATTCTTTTGTTCTCAGTGCACTCACGTTTCCTGCTGTCTTAGAGACTCTAGAAAGCAAGAGCATGCTTCTTGTTCTAAAGCAGAGTGTGATCAATGGTTGAGAACACTGCTGTGTGTTTCACTTCAGAAATGGAGTTAAATCCCAGGCTCTGAGTCTTCCTACAAGCAAAACTTCGTTTCAGGTAAGGGCAGTCACTTTTCTGCTCTAAGGAACTACAACGTTCACGAAGATCACACGTTTCTCATCTTAACTGACAAGCATTGGATGTTAGAGGACCAGTGCATTGTATCAGGTTCAGAAGCAGATTTGGACTACATATGGTCCATATGTGTAGGAAACACCGTTCTTTGTTCTGGGCACACTCAAATTACCTGCTTTATTAGAGACTCTAGAAAGCAAGAGCGTGCTTCTCGCTCTAAAGTAGAGTGTGATCCATGGATGAGAACTCTGCTGTGTGTTTCCCTTCAGAGATGGAGTTAAATCCCAGGCTCTGTGTCTTACTACAAGCAAGACTTCGTTACAGGTAAGAGCAGTTACTTTCCAGTTCAAAGGAACTACATCATCCTCAAAGCTCACACGTTTCTCATCTTAACTGACAAGCATTGGATGTTAGAGGACCAGTGCTTTGTGTCAGTTTCAGAAACAGAGTTGGACTAGATATGGTCCGTATGTGTAGGAAACACCGTTCTTTTGTTCTCAGCGCACTCACATTTCCTGCTGTCTTAGAGACGTTTGAAAGCAAGAGCGTGCTTCTCGCTCTAAAGCAGATTGTGATCCATGGATGAGAACTATGCTGTGTGTTTCCCTTCAGAAATGGAGTTAAATCCCAGAATCTGTGTCTTCCTACAAGCAAGACTTCGTTTAAGGTAAGGGCAGTCACTTTTCTGCTCAAACGAACTACATCGTTCATGAAGCTCACACGTTTCCCATCTTAACTGACAAGCATTGGATGTTAGAGGACCAGTGCTTTGTATCAGTTTCAGAAGAAGAGTTGGACTACATATGGTCCATATGTGTACGAAACTCCGTTCTTTTGTTCTCAGCACACTCACGTTTCCTGCTGTGTTAGAGACTCCAGAAAGCAAGAGCGTGCTTCTCGCTCTAAAGCACAGTGTGATCCATGGATGAGAACTCTGCTGTGTGATTCCCTTCAGAGATGGAGTTAAATCCCAGGCTCTGTGTCTTACTACAAGCAAGACTTCGTTACAGGTAAGGGCAGTCACTTTTCAGTTCAAAGGAACTACATCATTCTCAAAGCTCACACGTTTCTCATCTTAACTGACAAGCATTGGATGTTAGAGGACCAGTGCTTTGTGTCACTTACAGAAACAGAGTTGGACTAGATATGGTCCGTATGTGTAGGAAACACCGTTCTTTTGTTCTCAGCGCACTCACGTTTCCTGCTGTCTTAGAGACTCTAGAAAGCAAGAGCGTGCTTCTCGCTCTAAAGCAGATTGTGATCCATGGATGAGAACTATGCTTTGTGTTTCCCTTCAGAAATGGAGTTAAATCCCAGACTCTGTGTCTTCCTACAAGCAAGACTTCGTTTAAAGTAAAGGCAGTCACTTTTCTGCTCAAACGAACTACATCGATCATGAAGCTCACACGTTTCCCATCTTAACTGACAAGCATTGGATGTTAGAGGACCAGTGCTTTGTATCAGTTTCAGAAGAAGATTTGGACTACATATGGTCTGTATGTTTACGAAACTTCGTTCTTTTGTTCTGGGCACACTCAGATTTCCTGCTGTATTAGAGACTCTAGAAAGCAAGAGCGTGCTTCTTGCTGTAAAGCAGAGTGTGATCCATGGGTGAGAACTATGCTGTGTGTTTCCCTTCAGAAATGGAGTTAAATCCCAGGCTCTGTGTCTTCCTATAAGCAAGATTTCGTTTCAGGTAAGGGCAGTGACTTGAGAGCTCAAACAAACTACATCGTTCACAAAGCTCACACGTCTCTCATCTTAACAGACAAGCATTGGATGTTAGAGGACCAGTGCTTTGTATCAGTTTCAGAAGCAGAGTTGGACTAGATATGGTCCCTATGTGTAGGAAACACCGTTCTTTTGTTCTCAGCACACTCACGTTTCCTGCTGTGTTAGAGACTCCAGAAAGCAAGAGCGTGCTTCTCGCTCTAAAGCAGAGTGTGATCCATGGATGAGATCTCTGCTGTGTGTTTCCCTTCAGAGATGGAGTTAAATCCCAGGCTCTGTGTCTTACTACAAGCAAGACTTCGTTACAGGTAAGGGCAGTCACTTTTCAGTTCAAAGGAACTACATCATTCTCAAAGCTCACACGTTTCCCATCTTAACTGACAAGCATTGGATGTTAGAGGACCAGTGCTTTGTATCAGTTTCAGAAGAAGATTTGGACTACATATGGTCCGTATGTTTACGAAACTTCGTTCTTTTGTTCTGGGCACACTCAGATTTCCTGCTGTATTAGAGACTCTAGAAAGCAAGAGCGTGCTTCTTGCTGTAAAGCAGAGTGTGATCCATGGGTGAGAACTATGCTGTGTGTTTCCCTTCAGAAATGGAGTTAAATCCCAGGCTCTGTGTCTTCCTATAAGCAAGACTTCGTTTCAGGTAAGGGCAGTGACTTGACAGCTCAAACAAACTACATCGTTCACGAAGCACACACGTCTCTCATCTTAACAGACAAGCATTGGATGTTAGAGGACCAGTGCTTTGTATCAGTTTCAGAAGCAGAGTTGGACTAGATATGGTCCCTATGTGTAGGAAACACCGTTCTTTAGTTCTCAGCGCACTCACGTTTCCTGCTGTCTTAGAGACGTTAGAAAGCAAGAGCATGCTTCTCGCTCTAAAGCAGATTGTGATCCATGGATGAGAACTATGCTGTGTGTTTCCCTTCAGAAATGGAGTTAAATCCCAGACTCTGTGTCTTCCTACAAGCAAGACTTCGTTTAAGGTAAGGGCAGTCACTTTTCTGCTCAAACGAACTACATCGTTCATGAAGCTCACACGTTTCCCATCTTAACTGACAAGCATTGGATGTTAGAGGACCAGTGCTTTGTATCAGTTTCAGAAGAAGATTTGGACTACATATGGTCCGTATGTTTACAAAACTCCGTTCTTTTGTTCTGGGCACACTCAGATTTCCTGCTGTATTAGAGACTCTAGAAAGCAAGAGCGTGCTTCTTGCTGTAAAGCAGAGTGTGATCCATGGGTGAGAACTATGCTGTGTGTTTCCCTTCAGAAATGGAGTTAAATCCCAGGCTCTGTGTCTTCCTATAAGCAAGACTTCGTTTCAGGTAAGGGCAGTCACTTGTCATCTCAAACGAACTACATCGTTCACGAAGCTCACACGTTTCTTATCTTAACAGACAAGCATTGGATGTTAGAGGACCAGTGCTTTGTATCAGTTTCAGAAGCAGAGTTGGACTAGATATGGTCCGTATGTGTAGGAAACACTGTTCTTTTGTTCTCAGCACACTCACGTTTCCTGCTGTGTTAGAGACTCCAGAAAGCAAGAGCATGCTTCTCGCTCTAAAGCAGAGTGTGATCCATGGATGAGATCTCTGCTGTGTGTTTCCCTTCAGAGATGGAGTTAAATCCCAGGCTCTGTGTCTTACTACAAGCAAGAATTCGTTACAGGTAAGGGCAGTCACTTTTCAGTTCAAAGGAACTACATCATTCTCAAAGCTCTCACGTTTCTCATCTTAGCTGACAATCATTGGATGTTAGAGGAACAGTGCTTTGTGTCACTTACAGAAACAGAGTTGGACTAGATATGGTCCTTATGTGTAGGAAACACCATTCTTTTGTTCTCAGCGCACTCACGTTTCCTGCTGTCTTAGAGACTCTAGAAAGCAAGAGCATGCTTCTTGTTCTAAAGCAGAGTGTGATCAATGGTTGAGAACACTGCTGTGTGTTTCACTTCAGAAATGGAGTTAAATCCCAGGCTCTGAGTCTTCCTACAAGCAAAACTTCGTTTCAGGTAAGGGCAGTCACTTTTCTGCTCTAAGGAACTACAACGTTCACGAAGATCACACGTTTCTCATCTTAACTGACAAGCATTGGATGTTAGAGGACCAGTGCATTGTATCAGGTTCAGAAGCAGATTTGGACTACATATGGTCCATATGTGTAGGAAACACCGTTCTTTGTTCTGGGCACACTCAAATTACCTGCTTTATTAGAGACTCTAGAAAGCAAGAGCGTGCTTCTCGCTCTAAAGCAGAGTGTGATCCATGGATGAGAACTCTGCTGTGTGTTTCCCTTCAGAGATGGAGTTAAATCCCAGGCTCTGTGTCTTACTACAAGCAAGACTTCGTTACAGGTAAGAGCAGTTACTTTCCAGTTCAAAGGAACTACATCATCCTCAAAGCTCACACGTTTCTCATCTTAACTGACAAGCCTTGGATGTTAGAGGACCAGTGCTTTGTGTCACTTACAGAAATAGAGTTGGACTAGATATGGTCCGTATGTGTAGGAAACACCGTTCTTTTGTTCTCAGCGCACTCACGTTTCCTGCTGTCTTAGAGACTTTAGAAAGCAAGAGCGTGCTTCTCACTCTAAAGCAGATTGTGATCCATGGATGAGAACTATGCTGTGTGTTTCCCTTCAGAAATGGAGTTAAATCCCAGACTCTGTGTCTTCCTACAAGCAAGACTTCGTTTAAGGTAAGGGCAGTCACTTTTCTGCTCAAACGAACTACATCGTTCATGAAGCTCACACGTTTCCCATCTTAACTGACAAGCATTGGATGTTAGAGGACCAGTGCTTTGTATCAGTTTCAGAAGAAGATTTGGACTACATATGGTCCGTATGTTTACGAAACTTCGTTCTTTTGTTCTGGGCACACTCAGATTTCCTGCTGTATTAGAGACTCTAGAAAGCAAGAGCGTGCTTCTTGCTGTAAAGCAGAGTGTGATCCATGGGTGAGAACTATGCTGTGTGTTTCCCTTCAGAAATGGAGTTAAATCCCAGGCTCTGTGTCTTCCTATAAGCAAGACTTCGTTTCAGGTAAGGGCAGTGACTTGACAGCTCAAACAAACTACATCGTTCACGAAGCACACACGTCTCTCATCTTAACAGACAAGCATTGGATGTTAGAGGACCAGTGCTTTGTATCAGTTTCAGAAGCAGAGTTGGACTAGATATGGTCCCTATGTGTAGGAAACACCGTTCTTTAGTTCTCAGCGCACTCACGTTTCCTGCTGTCTTAGAGACTTTAGAAAGCAAGAGCGTGCTTCTCGCTCTAAAGCAGATTGTGATCCATGGATGAGAACTATGCTGTGTGTTTCCCTTCAGAAATGGAGTTAAATCCCAGACTATGTGTCTTCCTACAAGCATGACTTCGTTTAAGGTAAGGGCAGTCACTTTTCTGCTCAAACGAACTACATCGTTCATGAAGCTCACACGTTTCCCATCTTAACTGACAAGCATTGGATGTTAGAGGACCAGTGCTTTGTATCAGTTTCAGAAGAAGATTTGGACTACATATGGTCCGTATGTTTACAAAACTCCGTTCTTTTGTTCTGGGCACACTCAGATTTCCTGCTGTATTAGAGACTCTAGAAAGCAAGAGCGTGCTTCTTGCTGTAAAGCAGAGTGTGATCCATGGGTGAGAACTATGCTGTGTGTTTCCCTTCAGAAATGGAGTTAAATCCCAGGCTCTGTGTCTTCCTATAAGCAAGACTTCGTTTCAGGAAAGGGCAGTCACTTGTCATCTCAAACGAACTACATCGTTCACGAAGCTCACACGTTTCTTATCTTAACAGACAAGCATTGGATGTTAGAGGACCAGTGCTTTGTATCAGTTTCAGAAGCAGAGTTGGACTAGATATGGTCCGTATGTGTAGAAAACACCGTTCTTTTGTTCTCAGCACACTCACGTTTCCTGCTGTGTTAGAGACTCCAGAAAGCAAGAGCATGCTTCTCGCTCTAAAGCAGAGTGTGATCCATGGATGAGATCTCTGCTGTGTGTTTCCCTTCAGAGATGGAGTTAAATCCCAGGCTCTGTGTCTTACTACAAGCAAGACTTCGTTACAGGTAAGGGCAGTCACTTTTCACTTCAAAGGAACTACATCATTCTCAAAGCTCACACGTTTCTCATCTTAACTGACAAGCATTGGATGTTAGAGGACCAGTGCTTTGTGTCACTTACAGAAATAGAGTTGGACTAGATATGGTCCATATGTGTAGGAAACACCGTTCTTTTGTTCTCAGCGCACTCACGTTTCCTGCTGTCTTAGAGACTCTAGAAAGCAAGAGCGTGCTTCTCGCTCTAAAGCAGATTGTGATCCATGGATGAGAACTATGCTTTGTGTTTCCCTTCAGAAATGGAGTTAAATCCCACACTCTGTGTCTTCCTACAAGCAAGACTTCGTTTAATGTAAGGGCAGTCACTTTTCTGCTCAAACGAACTACATCGTTCATGAAGCTCACACGTTTCCCATCTTAACTGACAAGCATTGGATGGTAGAGGACCAGTGCTTTCTTTCAGTTTCAGAAGAAGATTTGGACTACATATGGTCCGTACGTTTACGAAACTCCGTTCTTTTGTTCTGGGCACACTCAGATTTCCTGCTGTATTAGAGACTCTAGAAAGCAAGAGCGTGCTTCTTGCTGTAAAGCAGAGTGTGATCCATGGGTGAGAACTATGCTGTGTGTTTCCCTTCAGAAATGGAGTTAAATCCCAGGCTCTGTGTCTTCCTATAAGCAAGACTTCGTTTCAGGTAAGGGCAGTCACTTGTCATCTCAAACGAACTACATCGTTCACGAAGCCCACACGTTTCTTATCTTAACAGACAAGCATTGGATGTTAGAGGACCAGTGCTTTGTATCAGTTTCAGAAGCAGAGTTGGACTAGATATGGTCCGTATGTGTAGGAAACACCGTTCTTTTGTTCTCAGCACACTCACGTTTCCTGCTGTGTTAGAGACTCCAGAAAACAAGAGCGTGCTTCTCGCTCTAAAGCAGAGTGTGATCCATGGATGAGAACTCTGCTGTGTGTTTCCCTTCAGAGATGGAGTTAAATCCCAGGCTCTGTGTCTTACTACAAGCAAGACTTCGTTACAGGTAAGGGCAGTCACTTTTCAGTTCAAAGGAACTACATCATTCTCAAAGCTCATACGTTTCTCATCTTAACTGACAAGCATTGGATGTTAGAGGACCAGTGCTTTGTGTCAGTTTCAGAAACAGAGTTGGACTAGATATGGTCCGTATGTGTAGGAAACACCGTTCTTTTGTTCTCAGCGCTCTCACGTTTCCTGGTCTCTTAGAGACTTTAGAAAGCAAGAGCGTGCTTCTCGCTCTAAAGCAGATTGTGATCCATGGATGAGAACACTGCTGTGTGTTTCACTTCAGAAATGGAGTTAAATCCCAGGCTCTGAGTCTTCCTACAAGCAAAACTTCGTTTCAGGTAAGGGCAGTCACTTTTCTGCTCTAAGGAACTACATCGTTCACGAAGATCACACGTTTCTCATCTTAACTGACAAGCATTGGATGTTAGAGGACCAGTGCATTGTATCAGGTTCAGAAGCAGATTTGGACTACATATGTTCCATATGTGTAGGAAACACCGTTCTTTTGTTCTCAGCACACTCACGTTTTCTGCTGTGTTAGAGACTCCAGAAAACAAGAGCGTGCTTCTCGCTCTAAAGCAGAGTGTGATCCATGGATGAGAACTCTGCTGTGTGTTTCCCTTCAGAGATGGAGTTAAATCCCAGGCTCTGTGTCTTACTACAAGCAAGACTTCGTTACAGGTAAGGGCAGTCACTTTTCAGTTCAAAGGAACTACATCATTCTCAAAGCTCATACGTTTCTCATCTTAACTGACAACCATTGGATGTTAGAGGACCAGTGCTTTGTGTCAGTTTCAGAAACAGAGTTGGACTAGATATGGTCCGTATGTGTAGGAAACTCCGTTCTTTTGTTCTCAGCGCACTCACGTTTCCTGGTCTCTTAGAGACTTTAGAAAGCAAGAGCGTGCTTCTCGCTCTAAAGCAGATTGTGATCCATGGATGAGAACTATGCTGTTTGTTTCCCTTTAGAAATGGAGTTAAATCCCAGACTCTGTGTCTTCCTACAAGCAAGACTTCGTTTAAGGTAAGGGCAGTCACTTTTCAGCTCAAAGGAACTACATCATTCATGAAGCTCACACATTTCCCATCTTAACTGACAAGCATTGGATGTCAGAGGACCAGTGCTTTGTATCAGTTTCAGAAGAAGATTTGGACTACATATGGGCCGTATGGTTACGAAACTCCGTTCTTTTTTTCTGGGCACACTCAGATTTCCTGCTGTATTAGAGACTATAGAAAGCAAGAGCGTGCTTCTTGCTGTAAAGCAGAGTGTGATCCATGGGTGAGAACTATGCTGTGTGTTTCCCTTCAGAAATGGAGTTAAATCCTAGGCTCTGTGTCTTCCTATAAGCAAGACTTCGTTTCAGGTAAGGGCAGTCACTTGTCATCTCACACGAACTACATCGTTCACGAAGCTCACACGTTTCTTATCTTAACAGACAAGCATTGGATGTTAGAGGACCAGTGCTTTGTATCAGTTTCAGAAGCAGAGTTGGACTAGATATGGTCCGTATGTGTAGGAAACACCGTTCTTTTGTTCTCAGCACACTCACGTTTTCTGCTGTGTTAGAGACTCCAGAAAGCAAGAGTGTGCTTCTCGCTCTAAAGCAGAGTGTGATCCATGGATGAGAACTCTGCTGTGTGTTTCCCTTCAGAAATGGAGTTAAATCCCAGACTCTGTGTCTTCCTACAAGCAAGACTTCGTTTAAGGTAAGGGCAGTCACTTTTCTGCTCAAACGAACTACATCGTTCATGAAGCTCACACATTTCCCATCTTAACTGACAAGCATTGGATGTCAGAGGACCACTGCTTTGTATCAGTTTCAGAAGAAGAGTTGGACTACATATGGGCCATATGTGTATGAAACTCCGTTCTTTTTTCTGGGCACACTCAGATTTCCTGCTGTAGTAGAGACTCTAAAAGCAAGAGCGTGCTTCTTGCTGTAAAGCAGAGTGTGATCCATGGGTGAGATCTATGCTGTGTGTTTCCCTTCAGAAATGGAGTTAAATCCCAGGCTCTGTGTCTTCCTATAAGCAAGACTTCGTTTCAGGTAAGTGTAGTCACTTGTCATCTCAAACGAACTACATCGTCCACGAAGCTCACACGTTTCTCATCTTAACAGACAAGCATTGGATGTTAGAGGACCAGTGCTCCGTATCAGTTTCAGAAGCAGAGTTGGACTAGATATGGTCCGTATGTGTAGGAAACACCGTTCTTTTGTTCTCAGCGCTCTCACGTTTCCTGGTCTCTTAGAGACTTTAGAAAGCAAGAGCGTGCTTCTCGCTCTAAAGCAGATTGTGATCCATGGATGAGAACACTGCTGTGTGTTTCCCTTCAGAAATGGAGTTAAATCCCAGGCTCTGTGTCTTCCTATAAGCAAGACTTCGTTTCAGGTAAGGGCAGTCACTTGTCATCTCAAACCAACTACATCGTTCACGAAGCCCACACGTTTCTTATCTTAACAGACAAGCATTGGATGTTAGAGGACCAGTGCTTTGTATCAGTTTCAGAAGCAGAGTTGGACTAGATATGGTCCGTATGTGTAGGAAACACCGTTCTTTTGTTCTCAGCACACTCACGTTTTCTGCTGTGTTAGAGACTCCAGAAAGCAAGAGCGTGCTTCTCGCTCTAAAGCACAGTGTGATCAATGGATGAGAACTCTGCTGTGTGAATCCCTTCAGAGATGGAGTTAAATCCCAGGTTCTGTGTCTTACTACAAGCAAGACTTCGTTACAGGTAAGGGCAGTCACTTTTCAGTTCAAAGGAACTACATCATTCTCAAAGCTCACACGTTTCTCATCTTAACTGACAAGCATTGGATGTTAGAGGACCAGTGCTTTGTATCAGTTTCAGAAGCAGAGTTGGACTAGATATGGTCCGTATGTGTAGGAAACACCGTTCTTTTGTTCTCAGCACACTCACGTTTCCTGCTGTGTTAGAGACTCCAGAAAACAAGAGAGTGCTTCTCGCTCTAAAGCAGAGTGTGATCCATGGATGAGAACTCCGCTGTGTGGTTCCCTTCAGAGATGGAGTTAAATCCCAGGCTCTGTGTCTTACTACAAGCAAGACTTCGTTACACTTAAGGGCAGTCACTTTTCAGTTCAAAGGAACTACATCATTCTCAAAGCTCATACGTTTCTCATCTTAACTGACAAGCATTGGATGTTAGAGGACCAGTGCTTTGTGTCAGTTTCAGAAACAGAGTTGGACTAGATATAGTCCGTATGTGTAGGAAACACCGTTCTTTTGTTCTCAGCGCACTCACTTTTCCTGCTGTCTTAGAGACATTTGAAAGCAAGAGCGTGCTTCTCGCTCTAAAGCAGATTGTGATCCATGGATGAGAACTATGCTGTGTGTTTCCCTTCAGAAATGGAGTTAAATCCCAGAATCTGTGTCTTCCTACAAGCAAGACTTCGTTTAAGGTAAGGGCAGTCACTTTTCTGCTCAAACGAACTACATCGTTCATGAAGCTCACACGTTTCCCATCTTAACTGACAAGCATTGGATATTAGAGGACCAGTGCTTTGTATCAGTTTCAGAAGAAGAGTTGGACTACATATGGTCCATATGTGTACGAAACTCCGTTCTTTTGTTCTCAGCACACTCACGTTTCCTGCAGTGTTAGAGACTCCAGAAAGCAAGAGCGTTCTTCTCGCTCTAAAGCACAGTGTGATCCATGCAAGAGAACTCTGCTGTGTGTTTCCCTTCAGAGATGGAGTTAAATCCCAGGCTCTGTTTCTTACTACAAGCAAGACTTCGTTACAGGTAAGAGCAGTCGCTTTCCAGTTCAAAGGAACTACATCATCCTCAAAGCTCACACGTTTCTCATCTTAACTGACAAGCATTGGATGTTAGAGGACCAGTGCTTTGTATCAGTTTCAGAAGAAGATTTGGACTACATATGGTCCGTATGTTTACGAAACTCCGTTCTTTTGTTCTGGGCACACTCAGATTTCCTGCTGTATTAGAGACTCTAGAAAGCAAAAGCGTGCTTCTTGCTGTAAAGCAGAGTGTGATCCATGGTTGAGAACTAGGCTGTGTGTTTCCCTTCAGAAATGGAGTTAAATCCCAGGCTCTGTGTCTTCCTATAAGCAAGACTTCGTTTCAGTTAAGGGCAGTCACTTGTCATCTCAAACGAACTACATCGTTCACGAAGCTCACACGTTTCTTATCTTAACAGACAAGCATTGGATGTTAGAGGACCAGTGCTTTGTATCAGTTTCAGAAGCAGAGTTGGACTAGATATGGTCCGTATGTGTAGGAAACACCGTTCTTTTGTTCTCAGCACACTCACGTTTCCTGCTGTGTTAGAGAATCCAGAAAGCAAGAGCGTGCTTCTCGCTCTAAAGCAGAGTGTGATCCATGGATGAGAACTCTGCTGTGTGTTTCCCTTCAGAGATGGAGTTAAATCCCAGGCTCTGTGTCTTACTACAAGCAAGACTTCGTTACAGGTAAGGGCAGTCACTTTTCAGTTCAAAGGAACTACATCATTCTCAAAGCTCTCACGTTTCTCATCTTAACTGACAAGCATTGGATGTTAGAGGACCAGTGCTTTGTGTCACTTACAGAAACAGAGTTGGACTAGATATGGTCCGTATGTGTAGGAAACACCATTCTTTTGTTCTCAGTGCACTCACGTTTCCTGCTGTCTTAGAGACTCTAGAAAGCAAGAGCATGCTTCTTGTTCTAAAGCAGAGTGTGATCAATGGTTGAGAACACTGCTGTGTGTTTCACTTCAGAAATGGAGTTAAATCCCAGGCTCTGAGTCTTCCTACAAGCAAAACTTCGTTTCAGGTAAGGGCAGTCACTTTTCTGCTCTAAGGAACTACAACGTTCACGAAGATCACACGTTTCTCATCTTAACTGACAAGCATTGGATGTTAGAGGACCAGTGCATTGTATCAGGTTCAGAAGCAGATTTGGACTACATATGGTCCATATGTGTAGGAAACACCGTTCTTTGTTCTGGGCACACTCAAATTACCTGCATTATTAGAGACTCTAGAAAGCAAGAGCGTGCTTCTCGCTCTAAAGTAGAGTGTGATCCATGGATGAGAACTCTGCTGTGTGTTTCCCTTCAGAGATGGAGTTAAATCCCAGGCTCTGTGTCTTACTACAAGCAAGACTTCGTTACAGGTAAGAGCAGTTACTTTCCAGTTCAAAGGAACTACATCATCCTCAAAGCTCACACGTTTCTCATCTTAACTGACAAGCATTGGATGTTAGAGGACCAGTGCTTTGTGTCAGTTTCAGAAACAGAGTTGGACTAGATATGGTCCGTGTGTGTAGGAAACACCGTTCTTTTGTTCTCAGCGCACTCACATTTCCTGCTGTCTTAGAGACGTTTGAAAGCAAGAGCGTGCTTCTCGCTCTAAAGCAGATTGTGATCCATGGATGAGAACTATGCTGTGTGTTTCCCTTCAGAAATGGAGTTAAATCCCAGAATCTGTGTCTTCCTACAAGCAAGACTTCGTTTAAGGTAAGGGCAGTCACTTTTCTGCTCAAACGAACTACATCGTTCATGAAGCTCACACGTTTCCCATCTTAACTGACAAGCATTGGATGTTAGAGGACCAGTGCTTTGTATCAGTTTCAGAAGAAGAGTTGGACTACATATGGTCCATATGTGTACGAAACTCCGTTCTTTTGTTCTCAGCACACTCACGTTTCCTGCTGTGTTAGAGACTCCAGAAAGCAAGAGCGTGCTTCTCGCTCTAAAGCACAGTGTGATCCATGGATGAGAACTCTCCTGTGTGTTTCCCTTCAGAGATGGAGTTAAATCCCAGGCTCTGTGTCTTACTACAAGCAAGACTTCGTTACAGGTAAGGGCAGTCACTTTTCAGTTCAAAGGAACTACATCATTCTCAAAGCTCACACGTTTCTCATCTTAACTGACAAGCATTGGATGTTAGAGGACCAGTGCTTTGTGTCACTTACAGAAACAGAGTTGGACTAGATATGGTCCGTATGTGTAGGAAACACCGTTCTTTTGTTCTCAGCGCACTCAAGTTTCCTGCTGTCTTAGAGACTCTAGAAAGCAAGAGCGTGCTTCTCGCTCTAAAGCAGATTGTGATCCATGGATGAGAACTATGCTTTGTGTTTCCCTTCAGAAATGGAGTTAAATCCCAGACTCTGTGTCTTCCTACAAGCAAGACTTCGTTTAAAGTAAAGGCAGTCACTTTTCTGCTCAAACGAACTACATCGATCATGAAGCTCACACGTTTCCCATCTTAACTGACAAGCATTGGATGTTAGAGGACCAGTGCTTTGTATCAGTTTCAGAAGATGATTTGGACTACATATGGTCTGTATGTTTACGAAACTTCGTTCTTTTGTTCTGGGCACACTCAGATTTCCTGCTGTATTAGAGACTCTAGAAAGCAAGAGCGTGCTTCTTGCTGTAAAGCAGAGTGTGATCCATGGGTGAGAACTATGCTGTGTGTTTCCCTTCAGAAATGGAGTTAAATCCCAGGCTCTGCGTCTTCCTATAAGCAAGATTTCGTTTCAGGTAAGGGCAGTGACTTGACAGCTCAAACAAACTACATCGTTCACGAAGCTCACACGTCTCTCATCTTAACAGACAAGCATTGGATGTTAGAGGACCAGTGCTTTGTATCAGTTTCAGAAGCAGAGTTGGACTAGATATGGTCCCTATGTGTAGGAAACACCGTTCTTTTGTTCTCAGCACACTCACGTTTCCTGCTGTGTTAGAGAATCCAGAAAGCAAGAGCGTGCTTCTCGCTCTAAAGCAGAGTGTGATCCATGGATGAGATCTCTGCTGTGTGTTTCCCTTCAGAGATGGAGTTAAATCCCAGGCTCTGTGTCTTACTACAAGCAAGACTTCGTTACAGGTAAGGGCAGTCACTTTTCAGTTCAAAGGAACTACATCATTCTCAAAGCTCTCACGTTTCTCATCTTAACTGACAATCATTGGATGTTAGAGGAACAGTGCTTTGTGTCACTTACAGAAACAGAGTTGGACTAGATATGGTCCTTATGTGTAGGAAACCCCATTCTTTTGTTCTCAGCGCACTCACGTTTCCTGCTGTCTTAGAGACTCTAGAAAGCAAGAGCATGCTTCTTGTTCTAAAGCAGAGTGTGATCAATGGTTGAGAACACTGCTGTGTGTTTCACTTCAGAAATGGAGTTAAATCCCAGGCTCTGAGTCTTCCTACAAGCAAAACTTCGTTTCAGGTAAGGGCAGTCACTTTTCTGCTCTAAGGAACTACAACGTTCACGAAGATCACACGTTTCTCATCTTAACTGACAAGCATTGGATGTTAGAGGACCAGTGCATTGTATCAGGTTCAGAAGCAGATTTGGACTACATATGGTCCATATGTGTAGGAAACACCGTTCTTTGTTCTGGGCACACTCAAATTACCTGCTTTATTAGAGACTCTAGAAAGCAAGAGCGTGCTACTCGCTCTAAAGCAGAGTGTGATCCATGGATGAGAACTCTGCTGTGTGTTTCCCTTCAGAGATGGAGTTAAATCCCAGGCTCTGTGTCTTACTACAAGCAAGACTTCGTTACAGGTAAGAGCAATTACTTTCCAGTTCAAAGGAACTACATCATCCTCAAAGCTCACACGTTTCTCATCTTAACTGACAAGCATTGGATGTTAGAGGACCAGTGCTTTGTGTCAGTTTCAGAAACAGAGTTGGACTAGATATGGTCCCTATGTGTAGGAAACACCGTTCTTTTGTTCTCAGCGCACTCACGTTTCCTGCTGTCTTAGAGACTTTAGAAAGCAAGAGCGTGCTTCTCACTCTAAAGCAGATTGTGATCCAAGGATGAGAACTATGCTGTGTGTTTCCCTTCAGAAATGGAGTTAAATCCCAGACTCTGTGTCTTCCTACGAGCAAGACTTCGTTTAAGGTAAGGGCAGTCACTTTTCTGCTCAAACGAACTACATCGTTCATGAAGCTCACACGTTTCCCATCTTAACTGACAAGCATTGGATGTTAGAGGACCAGTGCTTTGTATCAGTTTCAGAAGAAGAGTTGGACTACATATGGTCCATATGTGTACGAAACTCCGTTCTTTTGTTCTCAGCACACTCACGTTTCCTGCTGTGTTAGAGACTCCAGAAAGCAAGAGCGTGCTTCTCGCTCTAAAGCACAGTGTGATCCATGGATGAGAACTCTGCTGTGTGTTTCCCTTCAGAGATGGAGTTAAATCCCAGGCTCTGTGTCTTACTACAAGCAAGACTTCGTTACAGGTAAGGGCAGTCACTTTTCAGTTCAAAGGAACTACATCATTCTCAAAGCTCACACGTTTCCCATCTTAACTGACAAGCATTGGATGTTAGAGGACCAGTGCTTTGTATCAGTTTCAGAAGAAGATTTGGACTACATATGGTCCGTATGTTTATGAAACTTCGTTCTTTTGTTCTGGGCACACTCAGATTTCCTGCTGTATTAGAGACTCTAGAAAGCAAGAGCGTGCTTCTTGCTGTAAAGCAGAGTGTGATCCATGGGTGAGAACTATGCTGTGTGTTTCCCTTCAGAAATGGAGTTAAATCCCAGGCTCTGTGTCTTCCTATAAGCAAGACTTCGTTTCAGGTAAGGGCAGTGACTTGACAGCTCAAACAAACTACATCGTTCACGAAGCTCACACGTCTCTCATCTTAACAGACAAGCATTGGATGTTAGAGGACCAGTGCTTTGTATCAGTTTCAGAAGCAGAGTTGGACTAGATATGGTCCCTATGTGTAGGAAACACCGTTCTTTTGTTCTCAGCACACTCACGTTTCCTGCTGTGTTAGAGACTCCAGAAAGCAAGAGCGTGCTTCTCGCTCTAAAGCAGAGTGTGATCCATGGATGAGATCTCTGCTGTGTGTTTCCCTTCAGAGATGGAGTTAAATCCCAGGCTCTGTGTCTTACTACAAGCAAGACTTCGTTACAGGTAAGGGCAGTCACTTTTCAGTTCAAAGGAACTACATCATTCTCAAAGCTCTCACGTTTCTCATCTTAACTGACAATCATTGGATGTTAGAGGAACAGTGCTTTGTGTCACTTACAGAAACAGAGTTGGACTAGATATGGTCCTTATGTGTAGGAAACCCCATTCTTTTGTTCTCAGCGCACTCACGTTTCCTGCTGTCTTAGAGACTCTAGAAAGCAAGAGCATGCTTCTTGTTCTAAAGCAGAGTGTGATCAATGGTTGAGAACACTGCTGTGTGTTTCACTTCAGAAATGGAGTTAAATCCCAGGCTCTGAGTCTTCCTACAAGCAAAACTTCGTTTCAGGTAAGGGCAGTCACTTTTCTGCTCTAAGGAACTACAACGTTCACGAAGATCACACGTTTCTCATCTTAACTGACAAGCATTGGATGTTAGAGGACCAGTGCATTGTATCAGGTTCAGAAGCAGATTTGGACTACATATGGTCCATATGTGTAGGAAACACCGTTCTTTGTTCTGGGCACACTCAAATTACCTGCTTTATTAGAGACTCTAGAAAGCAAGAGCGTGCTACTCGCTCTAAAGCAGAGTGTGATCCATGGATGAGAACTCTGCTGTGTGTTTCCCTTCAGAGATGGAGTTAAATCCCAGGCTCTGTGTCTTACTACAAGCAAGACTTCGTTACAGGTAAGAGCAATTACTTTCCAGTTCAAAGGAACTACATCATCCTCAAAGCTCACACGTTTCTCATCTTAACTGACAAGCATTGGATGTTAGAGGACCAGTGCTTTGTGTCAGTTTCAGAAACAGAGTTGGACTAGATATGGTCCCTATGTGTAGGAAACACCGTTCTTTTGTTCTCAGCGCACTCACGTTTCCTGCTGTCTTAGAGACTTTAGAAAGCAAGAGCGTGCTTCTCACTCTAAAGCAGATTGTGATCCAAGGATGAGAACTATGCTGTGTGTTTCCCTTCAGAAATGGAGTTAAATCCCAGACTCTGTGTCTTCCTACGAGCAAGACTTCGTTTAAGGTAAGGGCAGTCACTTTTCTGCTCAAACGAACTACATCGTTCATGAAGCTCACACGTTTCCCATCTTAACTGACAAGCATTGGATGTTAGAGGACCAGTGCTTTGTATCAGTTTCAGAAGAAGAGTTGGACTACATATGGTCCATATGTGTACGAAACTCCGTTCTTTTGTTCTCAGCACACTCACGTTTCCTGCTGTGTTAGAGACTCCAGAAAGCAAGAGCGTGCTTCTCGCTCTAAAGCACAGTGTGATCCATGGATGAGAACTCTGCTGTGTGTTTCCCTTCAGAGATGGAGTTAAATCCCAGGCTCTGTGTCTTACTACAAGCAAGACTTCGTTACAGGTAAGGGCAGTCACTTTTCAGTTCAAAGGAACTACATCATTCTCAAAGCTCACACGTTTCCCATCTTAACTGACAAGCATTGGATGTTAGAGGACCAGTGCTTTGTATCAGTTTCAGAAGAAGATTTGGACTACATATGGTCCGTATGTTTACGAAACTTCGTTCTTTTGTTCTGGGCACACTCAGATTTCCTGCTGTATTAGAGACTCTAGAAAGCAAGAGCGTGCTTCTTGCTGTAAAGCAGAGTGTGATCCATGGGTGAGAACTATGCTGTGTGTTTCCCTTCAGAAATGGAGTTAAATCCCAGGCTCTGTGTCTTCCTATAAGCAAGACTTCGTTTCAGGTAAGGGCAGTGACTTGACAGCTCAAACAAACTACATCGTTCACGAAGCACACACGTCTCTCATCTTAACAGACAAGCATTGGATGTTAGAGGACCAGTGCTTTGTATCAGTTTCAGAAGCAGAGTTGGACTAGATATGGTCCCTATGTGTAGGAAACACCGTTCTTTAGTTCTCAGCGCACTCACGTTTCCTGCTGTCTTAGAGACTCTAGAAAGCAAGAGCGTGCTTCTCGCTCTAAAGCAGATTGTGATCCATGGATGAGAAATATGCTGTGTGTTTCCCTTCAGAAATGGAGTTAAATCCCAGACTCTGTGTCTTCCTACAAGCAAGACTTCGTTTAAGGTAAGGGCAGTCACTTTTCTGCTCAAACGAACTACATCGTTCATGAAGCTCACACGTTTCCCATCTTAACTGACAAGCATTGGATGTTAGAGGACCAGTGCTTTGTATCAGTTTCAGAAGAAGATTTGGACTACATATGGTCCGTATGTTTACAAAACTCCGTTCTTTTGTTCTGGGCACACTCAGATTTCCTGCTGTATTAGAGACTCTAGAAAGCAAGAGCGTGCTTCTTGCTGTAAAGCAGAGTGTGATCCATGGGTGAGAACTATGCTGTGTGTTTCCCTTCAGAAATGGAGTTAAATCCCAGGCTCTGTGTCTTCCTATAAGCAAGACTTCGTTTCAGGTAAGGGCAGTCACTTGTCATCTCAAACGAACTACATCGTTCACGAAGCTCACACGTTTTTTATCTTAACAGACAAGCATTGGAAGTTAGAGGACCAGTGCTTTGTATCAGTTTCAGAAGCAGAGTTGGACTAGATATGGTCCGTATGTGTAGGAAACACTGTTCTTTTGTTCTCAGCACACTCACGTTTCCTGCTGTGTTAGAGACTCCAGAAAGCAAGAGCATGCTTCTCGCTCTAAAGCAGAGTGTGATCCATGGATGAGATCTCTGCTGTGTGTTTCCCTTCAGAGATGGAGTTAAATCCCAGGCTCTGTGTCTTACTACAAGCAAGAATTCGTTACAGGTAAGCGCAGTCACTTTTCAGTTCAAAGGAACTACATCATTCTCAAAGCTCTCACGTTTCTCATCTTAGCTGACAATCATTGGATGTTAGAGGACCAGTGCTTTGTGTCACTTACAGAAACAGAGTTGGACTAGATATGGTCCTTATGTGTAGGAAACACCATTCTTTTGTTCTCAGCGCACTCACGTTTCCTGCTGTCTTAGAGACCCTAGAAAGCAAGAGCATGCTTCTTGTTCTAAAGCAGAGTGTGATCAATGGTTGAGAACACTGCTGTGTGTTTCACTTCAGAAATGGAGTTAAATCCCAGGCTCTGAGTCTTCCTACAAGCAAAACTTCGTTTCAGGTAAGGGCAGTCACTTTTCTGCTCTAAGGAACTACAACGTTCACGAAGATCACACGTTTCTCATCTTAACTGACAAGCATTGGATGTTAGAGGACCAGTGCATTGTATCAGGTTCAGAAGCAGATTTGGACTACATATGGTCCATATGTGTAGGAAACACCGTTCTTTTGTTCTCAGCACACTCACGTTTCCTGCTGTGTTAGAGACTCCAGAAAGCAAGAGCATGCTTCTCGCTCTAAAGCAGAGTGTGATCCATGGATGAGATCTCTGCTGTGTGTTTCCCTTCAGAGATGGAGTTAAATCCCAGGCTCTGTGTCTTACTACAAGCAAGACTTCGTTACAGGTAAGGGCAGTCACTTTTCACTTCAAAGGAACTACATCATTCTCAAAGCTCACACGTTTCTCATCTTAACTGACAAGCATTGGATGTTAGAGGACCAGTGCTTTGTGTCACTTACAGAAATAGAGTTGGACTAGATATGGTCCATATGTGTAGGAAACTCCGTTCTTTTGTTCTCAGCGCACTCACGTTTCCTGCTGTCTTAGAGACTCTAGAAAGCAAGAGCGTGCTTCTCGCTCTAAAGCAGATTGTGATCCATGGATGAGAACTATGCTTTGTGTTTCCCTTCAGAAATGGAGTTAAATCCCACACTCTGTGTCTTCCTACAAGCAAGACTTCGTTTAATGTAAGGGCAGTCACTTTTCTGCTCAAACGAACTACATCGTTCATGAAGCTCACACGTTTCCCATCTTAACTGACAAGCATTGGATGTTAGAGGCCCAGTGCTTTCTTTCAGTTTCAGAAGAAGATTTGGACTACATATGGTCCGTACGTTTACGAAACTCCGTTCTTTTGTTCTGGGCACACTCAGATTTCCTGCTGTATTAGAGACTCTAGAAAGCAAGAGCGTGCTTCTTGCTGTAAAGCAGAGTGTGATCCATGGGTGAGAACTATGCTGTGTGTTTCCCTTCAGAAATGGAGTTAAATCCCAGGCTCTGTGTCTTCCTATAAGCAAGACTTCGTTTCAGGTAAGGGCAGTCACTTGTCATCTCAAACGAACTACTTCGTTCACGAAGCCCACACGTTTCTTATCTTAACAGACAAGCATTGGATGTTAGAGGACCAGTGCTTTGTATCAGTTTCAGAAGCAGAGTTGGACTAGATATGGTCCCTATGTGTAGGAAACACCGTTCTTTTGTTCTCAGCACACTCACGTTTTCTGCTGTGTTAGAGACTCCAGAAAACAAGAGCGTGCTTCTCGCTCTAAAGCAGAGTGTGATCCATGGATGAGAACTCTGCTGTGTGTTTCCCTTCAGAGATGGAGTTAAATCCCAGGCTCTGTGTCTTACTACAAGCAAGACTTCGTTACAGGTAAGGGCAGTCACTTTTCAGTTCAAAGGAACTACATCATTCTCAAAGCTCATACGTTTCTCATCTTAACTGACAACCATTGGATGTTAGAGGACCAGTGCTTTGTGTCAGTTTCAGAAACAGAGTTGGACTAGATATGGTCCGTATGTGTAGGAAACTCCGTTCTTTTGTTCTCAGCGCACTCACGTTTCCTGGTCTCTTAGAGACTTTAGAAAGCAAGAGCGTGCTTCTCGCTCTAAAGCAGATTGTGATCCATGGATGAGAACTATGCTGTTTGTTTCCCTTTAGAAATGGAGTTAAATCCCAGACTCTGTGTCTTCCTACAAGCAAGACTTCGTTTAAGGTAAGGGCAGTCACTTTTCAGCTCAAACGAACTACATCATTCATGAAGCTCACACATTTCCCATCTTAACTGACAAGCATTGGATGTCAGAGGACCAGTGCTTTGTATCAGTTTCAGAAGAAGATTTGGACTACATATGGGCCGTATGGTTACGAAACTCCGTTCTTTTTTTCTGGGCACACTCAGATTTCCTGCTGTATTAGAGACTATAGAAAGCAAGAGCGTGCTTCTTGCTGTAAAGCAGAGTGTGATCCATGGGTGAGAACTATGCTGTGTGTTTCCCTTCAGAAATGGAGTTAAATCCTAGGCTCTGTGTCTTCCTATAAGCAAGACTTCGTTTCAGGTAAGGGCAGTCACTTGTCATCTCACACGAACTACATCGTTCACGAAGCTCACACGTTTCTTATCTTAACAGACAAGCATTGGATGTTAGAGGACCAGTGCTTTGTATCAGTTTCAGAAGCAGAGTTGGACTAGATATGGTCCATATGTGTAGGAAACACCGTTCTTTTGTTCTCAGCACACTCACGTTTTCTGCTGTGTTAGAGACTCCAAAGCAAGAGTGTGCTTCTCGCTCTAAAGCAGAGTGTGATCCATGGATGAGAACTCTGCTGTGTGTTTCCCTTCAGAAATGGAGTTAAATCCCAGAATCTGTGTCTTCCTACAAGCAAGACTTCGTTTAAGGTAAGGGCAGTCACTTTTCTGCTCAAACGAACTACATCGTTCATGAAGCTCACACATTTCCCATCTTAACTGACAAGCATTGGATGTCAGAGGACCAGTGCTTTGTATCAGTTTCAGAAGAAGAGTTGGACTACATATGGGCCATATGTGTATGAAACTCCGTTCTTTTTTCTGGGCACACTCAGATTTCCTGCTGTAGTAGAGACTCTAAAAGCAAGAGCGTGCTTCTTGCTGTAAAGCAGAGTGTGATCCATGGGTGAGATCTATGCTGTGTGTTTCCCTTCAGAAATGGAGTTAAATCCCAGGCTCTGTGTCTTCCTATAAGCAAGACTTCGTTTCAGGTAAGTGTAGTCACTTGTCATCTCAAACGAACTACATCGTCCACGAAGCTCACACGTTTCTCATCTTAACAGACAAGCATTGGATGTTAGAGGACCAGTGCTCCGTATCAGTTTCAGAAGCAGAGTTGGACTAGATATGGTCCGTATGTGTAGGAAACACCGTTCTTTTGTTCTCAGCGCTCTCACGTTTCCTGGTCTCTTAGAGACTTTAGAAAGCAAGAGCGTGCATCTCGCTCTAAAGCAGATTGTGATCCATGGATGAGAACACTGCTGTGTGTTTCCCTTCAGAAATGGAGTTAAATCCCAGGCTCTGTGTCTTCCTATAAGCAAGACTTCGTTTCAGGTAAGGGCAGTCACTTGTCATCTCAAACGAACTACATCGTTCACGAAGCCCCCACGTTTCTTATCTTAACAGACAAGCATTGGATGTTAGAGGACCAGTGCTTTGTATCAGTTTCAGAAGCAGAGTTGGACTAGATATGGTCCGTATGTGTAGGAAACACCGTTCTTTTGTTCTCAGCACACTCACGTTTTCTGCTCTGTTAGAGACTCCAGAAAGCAAGAGCGTGCTTCTCGCTCTAAAGCACAGTGTGATCAATGGATGAGAACTCTGCTGTGTGATTCCCTTCAGAGATGGAGTTAAATCCCAGGTTCTGTGTCTTACTACAAGCAAGACTTCGTTACAGGTAAGGGCAGTCACTTTTCAGTTCAAAGGAACTACATCATTCTCAAAGCTCACACGTTTCTCATCTTAACTGACAAGCATTGGATGTTAGAGGACCAGTGCTTTGTATCAGTTTCAGAAGCAGAGTTGGACTAGATATGGTCCGTATGTGTAGGAAACACCGTTCTTTTGTTCTCAGCACACTCACGTTTCCTGCTGTGTTAGAGACTCCAGAAAACAAGAGAGTGCTTCTCGCTCTAAAGCAGAGTGTGATCCATGGATGAGAACTCCGCTGTGTGGTTCCCTTCAGAGATGGAGTTAAATCCCAGGCTCTGTGTCTTACTACAAGCAAGACTTCGTTACAGGTAAGGGCAGTCACTTTTCAGTTCAAAGGAACTACATCATTCTCAAAGCTCATACGTTTCCCATCTTAACTGACAAGCATTGGATGTCAGAGGACCAGTGCTTTGTATCAGTTTCAGAAGAAGATTTGGACTACATATGGGCCGTATGTTTACGAAACTCCGTTCTTTTTTTCTGGGCACACTCAGATTTCCTGCTGTATTAGAGACTCTAGAAAGCAAGAGCGTGCTTCTTGCTGTAAAGCAGAGTGTGATCCATGGGTGAGAACTATGCTGTGTGTTTCCCTTCAGAAATGGAGTTAAATCCTAGGCTCTGTGTCTTCCTATAAGCAAGACTTCGTTTCAGGTAAGGGCAGTCACTTGTCATCTCAAACGAACTACATCGTTCACGAAGCTCACACGTTTCTTATCTTAACAGACAAGCATTGGATGTTAGAGGACCAGTGCTTTGTATCAGTTTCAGAAGCAGAGTTGGACTAGATATGGTCCATATGTGTAGGAAACACCGTTCTTTTGTTCTAAGCACACTCACGTTTCCTGCTGTGTTAGAGACTCCAGAAAGCAAAGGCGTGCTTCTCGCTCTAAAGCAGAGTGTGATCCATGGATGAGAACTCTGCTGTGTGTTTCCCTTCAGAAATGGAGTTAAATCCCAGACTCTGTGTCTTCCTACAAGCAAGACTTCGTTTAAGGTAAGGGCAGTCACTTTTCTGCTCAAACGAACTACATCGTTCATGAAGCTCACACGTTTCCCATCTTAACTGACAAGCATTGGATGTTAGAGGACCAGTGCTCCGTATCAGTTTCAGAAGCAGAGTTGGACTAGATATGGTCCGTATGTGTAGGAAACTCCGTTCTTTTGTTCTCAGCACACTCACGTTTCCTGCTGTGTTAGAGACTCCAGAAAACAAGAGCGTGCTTCTCGCTCTAAAGCAGAGTGTGATCAATGGATGAGAACTCTGCTGGGTGTTTCCCTTCAGAGATGGAGTTAAATCCCAGGCTCTGTGTCTTACTACAAGCAAGACTTCCTTACAGGTAAGGGCAGTCACTTTTGTGCTCAAAGGAACTACATCGTTCATGAAGCTCACATGTTTCCCTTCTTAACTGACAAGCATTGGATGTTAGAGGACCAGTGCTTTGTGTCACTTACAGAAACAGATTTGGACTAGATATGGTCCGTATGTGTAGGAAACTCCGTTCTTTTGTTCTCAGCGCACTCACGTTTCCTGCTGTCTTAGAGACTCTAGAAAGCAAGAGCGTGCTTCTCGCTCTAAAGCAGATTGTGATCCATGGATGAGATATATGCTGTGTGTTTCCCTTCAGAAATGGAGTTAAATCCCTGGCTCTGTGTCTTCCTATAAGCAAGACTTCGTTACAGGTAAGGGCAGTCACTTTTCAGTTCAAAGGAACTACATCATCCTCAAAGCTCACACGTTTCTCATCTTAACTGACAAGCATTGGATGTTAGAGGACCAGTGCTTTGTGTCAGTTTCAGAAACAGAGTTGGACTAGATATGGTCCTTATGTGTAGTAAACACCGTTCTTTTGTTCTCAGCGCACTCACGTTTCCTGCTGTCTTAGAGACTTTAGAAAGCAAGAGCGTGCTTCTCGCTCTAAAGCAGATTGTGATCCATGGATGAGAACTATGCTGTGTGTTTCCCTTCAGAAATGGAGTTAAATCCCAGACTCTGTGTCTTCCTACAATCAAGACTTCGTTTAATGTAAGGGCAGTCACTTTTCTGCTCAAGCGAACTACATCGTTCATGAAGCTCACACGTTTCCCATCTTAACTGACAAGCATTGGATGTTAGAGGACCAGTGCTTTGTATCAGTTTCAGAAGAAGAGTTGGACTACATATGGTCCATATGTGTATGAAACTCTGTTCTGTTGTTCTCAGCACACTCACGTTTCCTGCTGTGTTAGAGACTCCAGAAAGCAAGAGAGTGCTTCTCGCTCTAAAGCAGAGTGTGATCCATGGGTGAGAACTATGCTGTGTGTTTCCCTTCAGAAATGGAGTTAAATCCCAGGCTCTGTGTCTTCCTATAAGCAAGACTTCGTTTCAGGTAAGGGCAGTCCCTTGTCATCTCAAACGAACTACATCGTTCACGAAGCTCACACGTTTCTTATCTTAACAGACAAGCATTGGATGTTAGAGGACCAGTGCTTTGTATCAGTTTCAGAAGCAGAGTTGGACTAGATATGGTCCGTATGTGTAGGAAACACCGTTCTTTTGTTCTGGGCACACTCAGATTACCTGCTTTATTACAGACTCTAGAAAGCAAGAGCGTGCTTCTCGCTCTAAAGCAGAGTGTGATCCATGGATGAGAACTCTGCTGTGTGTTTCCCTTCAGAGATGGAGTTAAATCCCCGGCTCTGTGGCTTACTACAAGCAAGACTTCGTTACAGGTAAGGGCAGTCACTTTTCAGTTCAAAGGAACTACATCATCCTCAAAGCTCACACTTTTCTCATCTTAACTGACAAGCATTGGATGTTAGAGGACCAGTGCTTTGTATCAGTTTCAGAAGCAGAGTTGGACTACATATGGTCCGTATGTGTAGGAAACACCGTTCTTTTGTTCTCAGCATACTCAAGTTTCCTGCTGTGTTAGAGAATCCAGACAGCAAGAGCGTGCTTCTTGCTCTAAAGCACAGTGTGATCCATGGATGAGAACTCTGCTGTGTGTTTCCCTTCAGAGATGGAGTTAAATCCCAGGCTGTGTGTCTTACTACAAGCAAGACTTCGTTACAGGTAAGGGCAGTCACTTTTCAGTTCAAAGGAACTACATCATTCTCAAAGCTCACACGTTCCTCATCTTAACTGACAAGCATTGGATGTTAGAGGACCAGTGCATTGTATCAGTTTCAGAAGCAGATATGGACTACATATGGTCCATATGTGTAGGAAACACCGTTCTTTTGTTCTGGGCACACTCAGATTACCTGCTTTATTAGAGACTCTAGAAAGCAAGAGCGTGATTCTCGCTCTAAAGCAGAGTGTGATCCATGGATGAGAACTCTGCTGTGTGTTTCCCTTCAGAAATGGAGTTAAATCCCAGGCTCTGTGTCTTCCTATAAGCAAGACTTCGTTTCAGGTAAGTGCAGTCACTTGTCATCTCAAACGAACTACATCGTTCACGAATCTCACACGTTTCTCATCTTAACAGACAAGCATTGGATGTTAGAGGACCAGTGCTTTGTATCAGTTTCAGAAGCAGAGTTGGACTAGATATGGTCCGTATGTGTAGGAAACACCGTTCTTTTGTTCTCAGCACACTCACGTTTCCTGCTGTGTTAGAGACTAAAGAAAACAAGAGCGTGCTTCTCGCTCTAAAGCAGAGTGTGATCCATGGATGAGAACTCTGCTGTGTGTTTCCGTTCAGAGATGGAGTTAAATGCCCGGCTCTGTGTCTTACTACAAGCAAGACTTCGTTACAGGTAAGGGCAGTCACTTTTCAGTTCAAAGGAACTACATCATCCTCAAAGCTCACACTTTTCTCATCTTAACTGACAAGCATTGGATGTTAGAGGACCAGTGCTTTGTGTCAGTTTCAGAAACAGAGTTGGACTAGATATGGTCCTTATGTGTAGTAAACACCGTTCTTTTGTTCTCAGCGCACTCACGTTTCCTGCTGTCTTAGAGACTGTAGAAAGCAAGAGCGTGCTTCTCGCTCTAAAGCAGATTGTGATCCATGGATGAGAACTATGCTGTGTGTTTTCCTTCAGAAATGGAGTTAAATCCCAGACTCTATGTCTTCCTACAAGCAAGACTTCGTTTCAGGTAAGGGCAGTCACTTTTCTGCTCAAACAAACTACATCGTTCACGAAGATCACACGTTTCTCATCTTAACTGACAAGCATTGGATGTTAGAGGACCAGTGCATTGTATCAGTTTCAGAAGCAGATTTGTACTACATATGGTCCGTATGTGTAGGAAACACCGTTCTTTTGTTCTGGCACACTCAGATTACCTGCTGTATTAGAGACTCTAGAAAGCAAGAGCGTACTTCTCGCTCTAAAACAGAGTGTGATCCATGGATGAGAACTTTGCTGTGTGTTTCCATTCAGAAATGGAGTTAAATCCCAGACTCTTTGTCTTCCTACAAACTAGACTTCGTTTCACGTAACGGCAGTCACTTTTCAGCTCAAACGAACTACATCGCTCACTGAGCTCACACATTTCTCATCTTAACAGACAAGCATTGGATGTTAGAGGACCAGTGCTTTGTATCAGTTTAAGAAGGAGAGTTGGACTAGATATGGTCCGTATGTGTAGGTCACACCGTTCTTTTCTTCTCAGCACACTCACGTTTCCTGCTGTCTTAGAGACTCTAGAAAGCAAGAGCGTGCTTCTTGTTCTAAAGCAGAGTGTGATCAATGGATGAGAACACTGCTGTGTGTTTCACTTCAGAAATGGAGTTAAATCCCAGGCTCTGAGTCTTCCTACAAGCAAGACTTCGTTTCAGGTAAGGGCAGTCACTTTTCTGCTCAAACGAACTACATCGTTCACGAAGATCACACGTTTCTCATCTTAACTGACAAGCATTGGATGTTAGAGGACCAGTGCATTGTATCAGTTTCAGAAGCAGATTTGGACTACATAGGGTCCGTATGTGTAGGAAACACCGTTCTTTTGTTCTGGGCACACTCAGATTACCTGCTTTATTACAGACTCTAGAAAGCAAGAGCGTGCTTCTCGCTCTAAAGCAGAGTGTGATCCATGGATGAGAACTCTGCTGTGTGTTTCCCTTCAGAGATGGAGTTAAATCCCAGGCTCTGTGTCTTACTACAAGCAAGACTTCGTTTCAGGTAACGGCAGTCACTTTTCAGTTCAAAGGAACTACATCATTCTCAAAGCTCACACGTTTCTCATCTTAACTGACAAGCATTGGATGTTAGAAGACCAGTGCTTTGTGTCACTAACAAAAACAGAGCTGGAATAGATATGGTCCGTATGTGTAGGAAACACTGTTCTTTTGTTCTCAGTGCACTCACGTTTCCTGCTGTCTTAGAGACTCTAGAAAGCAAGAGCGTGCTTCTTGTTCTAAAGCAGAGTGTGATCAATGGATGAGAACACTGCTGTGTGTTTCACTTCAGAAATGGAGTTAAATCCCAGGCTCTGAGTCTTCCTACAAGCAAGACTTCGTTTCAGGTAAGGGCAGTCACTTTTCTGCTCAAACGAACTACATCGTTCACGAAGATCACACGTTTCTCATCTTAACTGACAAGTATGGGATGTTAGAGGACCAGTGCATTGTATCAGTTTCAGAAGCAGATTTGGACTACATATGGTCAGTAAGTGTAGGAAACACCGTTCTTTTGTTCTGGGCACACTCAGATTACCTGCTTTATTACAGACTGTAGAAAGCAAGAGCGTGCTTCTTGCTCTAAAGCAGAGTGTGATCCATGGATGAGAACTCTGCTGTGTGTTTCCCTTCAGAGATGGAGTTAAATCCCAGGCTCTGTGTCTTACTACAAGCAAGACTTCGTTACAGGTAAGGTCAGTCACTTTTCAGTTCAAAGGAACTACATCATTCTCAAAGCTCACACGTTTCTCATCTTAACTGACAAGCATTGGATTTTAGAGGACCAGTGCTTTGTATCAGTTTCAGAAGCAGAGTTGGACTAGATATGGTCCGTATGTGTAGGAAACACCGTTCTTTTGTTCTCAGCGCACTCACGTTTCCTGCTGTCTTAGAGACTCTAGAAAGCAAGAGCGTGCTTCTTGTTCTAAAGCAGAGTGTGATGAATGGATGAGGTCACTGCTGCGTGTTTCACTTCAGAAATGGAGTTAAATCCCAGGCTCTGAGTCTTCCTACAAGCAAGACTTCGTTTCAGGTAAGGGCAGTCACTTTTCTGCTCAAACGAACTACATCGTTCACGAAGATCACACGTTTCTCATCTTAACTGACAAGCATTGGATGTTAGAGGACCAGTGCATTGTATCAGTTTCAGAAGCAGATTTGGACTACATATGGTCCGTATGTGTAGGAAACACCGTTCTTTTGTTCTGGCACACTCAGATTACCTGCTGTATTAGAGACTCTAGAAAGCAAGAGCGTACTTCTCGCTCTAAAAAAGAGTGTGATCCATGGATGAGAACTTTGCTGTGTGTTTCCATTCAGAAATGGAGTTAAATCCCAGACTCTTTGTCTTCCTACAAACTAGACTTCGTTTCACGTAACGGCAGTCACTTTTCAGCTCAAACGAACTACATCGCTCACTGAGCTCACACATTTCTCATCTTAAGAGACAAGCATTGGATGTTAGAGGACCAGTGCTTTGTATCAGTTTAAGAAGGAGAGTTGGACTAGATATGGTCCGTATGTGTAGGTCACACCGTTCTTTTCTTCTCAGCACACTCACGTTTCCTGCTGTCTTAGAGACTCTAGAAAGCAAGAGCATGCTTCTTGTTCTAAAGCAGAGTGTGATCAATGTATGAGAACACTGCTGTGTGTTTCACTTCAGAAATGGAGTTAAATCCCAGGCTCTGAGTCTTCCTACAAGCAAGACTTCGTTTCAGGTAAGGGCAGTCACTTTTCTGCTCAAACGAACTACATCGTTCACGAAGATCACACGTTTCTCATCTTAACTGACAAGCATTGGATGTTAGAGGACCAGTGCATTGTATCAGTTTCAGAAGCAGATTTGGACTACATAGGGTCCGTATGTATAGGAAACACCGTTCTTTTGTTCTGGGCACACTCAGATTACCTGCTTTATTACAGACTCTAGAAAGCAAGAGCGTGCTTCTCGCTCTAAAGCAGAGTGTGATCCATGGATGAGAACTCTGCTGTGTGTTTCCCTTCAGAGATGGAGTTAAATCCCAGGCTCTGTGTCTTACTACAAGCAAGACTTCGTTACAGGTAAGGTCAGTCACTTTTCAGTTCAAAGGAACTACATCATTCTCAAACTCACACGTTTCTCATCTTAACTGACAAGCATTGGATTTTAGAGGACCAGTGCTTTGTATCAGTTTCAGAAGCAGAGTTGGACTAGATATGGTCCGTATGTGTAGGAAACACCGTTCTTTTGTTCTCAGCGCACTCACGTTTCCTGCTGTCTTAGAGACTCTAGAAAGCAAGAGCGTGCTTCTTGTTCTAAAGCAGAGGGTGATGAATGGATGAGGTCACTGCTGTGTGTTTCACTTCAGAAATGGAGTTAAATCCCAGGCTCTGAGTCTTCCTACAAGCAAGACTTCGTTTCAGGTAAGGGCAGTCACTTTTCTGCTCAAACGAACTACATCGTTCACGAAGATCACACATTTCTCATCTTAACTGACAAGCATTGGATGTTAGAGGACCAGTGCATTGTATCAGTTTCAGAAGCAGATTTGGACTACATATGGTCCGTAGGTGTAGGAAACACCGTTCTTTTGTTCTGGCACACTCAGATTACCTGCTGTATTAGAGACTCTAGAAAGCAAGAACGTGCTTCTCGCTCTAAAACAGAGTGTGATCCATGGATGAGAACTATGCTGTGTGTTTCCATTCAGAAATGGAGTTAAATCCCAGACTCTTTGTCTTCCTACAAACTAGACTTCGTTTCAGGTAACGGCAGTCACTTTTCAGCTCAAACGAACTACATCGCTCACTGAGCTCACACATTTCTCATCTTAACAGGCAAGCATTGGATGTTAGTGGACCAGTGCTTTGTATCAGTTTAAGAAGGAGAGTTGGACTAGATATGGTCCGTATGTGTAGGTCACACCGTTCTTTTCTTCTCAGCACACTCACGTTTCCTGCTGTCTTAGAGACTCTAGAAAGCAAGAGCGTGCTTCTTGTTCTAAAGCAGAGTGTGATCAATGGATGAGAACACTGCTGTGTGTTTCACTTCAGAAATGGAGTTAAATCCCAGGCTCTGAGTCTTCCTACAAGCAAGACTTCGTTTCAGGTAAGGGCAGTCACTTTTCTGCTCAAACGAACTACATCGTTCACGAAGATCACACGTTTCTCATCTTAACTGACAAGCATTGGATGTTAGAGGACCAGTGCATTGTATCAGTTTCAGAAGCAGATTTGGACTACATATGGTCCGTATGTGTAGGAAACACCATTCTTTTGTTCTGGGCACACTCAGATTACCTCTTTTATTACAGACTCTAGAAAGCAAGAGCGTGCTTCTCGCTCTAAAGCAGAGTGTGATCCATGGATGAGAACTCTGCTGTGTGTTTCCCTTCAGAGATGGAGTTAAATCCCAGGCTCTGTGTCTTACTACAAGCAAGACTTCGTTACAGGTAATGGCAGTCACTTTTCAGTTCAAAGGAACTACATCATTCTCAAAGCTCACACGTTTCTCATCTTAACTAACAAGCATTGGATTTTAGAGGACCAGTGCTTTGTATCAGTTTAAGAAGGAGAGTTGGACTAGATATGGTCCGTATGTGTATGTCACACCGTTCTTTTGTTCTCAGCACACTCAGGTTTCCTGCTGTCTTAGAGACTCTAGAAAGCAAGAGCGTGCTTCTTGTTCTAAAGCAGAGTGTGATGAATGGATGAGAACACTGCTGTGTGTTTCACTTCAGAAATGGAGTTAAATCCCAGGCTCTGAGTCTTCCTACAAGCAAGACTTCGTTTCAGGTAAGGGCAGTCACTTTTCTGCTCAAACGAACTACATCGTTCACGAAGATCACACGTTCCTCATCTTAACTGACAAGCATTGGATGTTAGAGGACCAGTGCATTGTATCAGTTTCAGAAGCAGATTTGGACTACATATGGTCCGTAGGTGTAGGAAACACCGTTCTTTTGTTCTGGCACACTCAGATTACCTGCTGTATTAGAGACTCTAGAAAGCAAGAGCGTGCTTCTCGCTCTAAAACAGAGTGTGATCCATGGATGAGAACTATGCTGTGTGTTTCCATTCAGAAATGGAGTTAAATCCCAGACTCTTTGTCTTCCTAAAAACTAGACTTCGTTTCAGGTAACGGCAGTCACTTTTCAGCTCAAACGAACTACATCGCTCACTGAGCTCACACATTTCTCATCTTAACAGACAAGCATTGGATGTTAGAGGACCAGTGCTTTGTATCAGTTTAAGAAGGAGAGTTGGACTAGATATGGTCCGTATGTGTAGGTCACACCGTTCTTTTGTTCTCAGCACACTCACGTTTCCTGCTTTCTTAGAGACTCTAGAAAGCAAGAGCGTGCTTCTTGTTCTAAAAGAGTGTGATCAATGGATGAGAACACTGCTGTGTGTTTCACTTCAGAAATGGAGTTAAATCCCAGGCTCTGAGTCTTCCTATAAGCAAGACTTCGTTTCAGGTAAGGGCAGTCACTTTTCTGCTCAAACGAACTACATCGTTCACGAAGATCACACGTTTCTCATCTTAACTGACAAGCATTGGATGTTAGAGGACCAGTGCATTATATCAGTTTCAGAAGCAGATTTGGACTACATATGGTCCGTATGTGTAGGAAACACCATTCTTTTGTTCTGGGCACACTCAGATTACCTCTTTTATTACAGACTCTAGAAAGCAAGAGCGTGCTTCTCGCTCTAAAGCAGAGTGTGATCCATGGATGAGAACTCTGCTGTGTGTTTCCCTTCAGAGATGGAGTTAAATCCCAGGCTCTGTGTCTTACTACAAGCAAGACTTCGTTACAGGTAAGGGCACTCACTTTTCAGTTCAAAGGAACTACAACATTCTCAAAGCTCACACGTTTCCCATCTTAACTAACAAGCATTGGATTTTAGAGGACCAGTGCTTTGTATCAGTTTCAGAAGCAGAGTTGGACTAGATATGGTCCGTATGTGTAGGAAACACCGTTCTTTTGTTCTCAGCGCACTCACGTTTCCTGCTGTCTTAGAGACTCTAGAATGCAAGAGCGTGCTTCTTGTTCTAAAGCAGAGTGTGATCAATGGATGAGAACACTGCTGTGTGTTTCACTTCAGAAATGGAGTTAAATCCCAGGCTCTGAGTCTTCCTACAAGCAAGACTTCGTTTCAGGTAAGGGCAGTCACTTTTCTGCTCAAACGAACTACATCGTTCACGAAGATCACACGTTTCTCATCTTAACTGACAAGCATTGGATGTTAGAGGACCAGTGCATTGTATCAGTTTCAGAAGCAGATTTGGACTACATATGGTCCGTATGTGTAGGAAACACCGTTCTTTTGTTTTGGCACACTCAGATTACCTGCTGTATTAAAGACTCTAGAAAGCTAGAGCGTGCTTCTCGCTCTAAAGCAGAGTGTGATCCATGGATGAGAACTATGCTGTGTGTTTCCCTTCAGAAATGGAGTTAAATCCCAATCTCTGTGTCTTCCTACAAGCAAGACTTCGTTTCAGGTAACGGCAGTCACTTTTCAGTTCAAAGGAACTACATCATTCTCAAAGCTCACACGTTTCTCATCTTAACTGACAAGCATTGGATGTTAGAGGACCAGTGCTTTGTGTCACTTACAGAAACAGAGTTGGACTAGATATGGTCCGTATGTGTAGGAAACACCGTTCTTTTTTCTCAGCGCACTCACGTTTCCTGCTGTCTTAGAGACTCTAGAAAGCAAGAGCGTGCTTCTCGCTCTAAAGCAGATTGTGATCCATGGATGAGAACACTGCTGTGTGTTTCCCTTCAGAAATGGAGTTAAATCCCAGACTCTTGTCTTCCTACAAGCAAGAATACGTTTAAGGTAAGGGCAGTCACTTTTGTGCTCAAAGGAACTACATCGTTCATGAAGCTCACATGTTTCCCTTCTTAACTGACAAGCATTGGATGTTAGAGGACCAGTGCTTTGTATCAGTTTCAGAAGAAGAGTTGGACTACATATGGGCCATATGTGTATGAAACTCCGTTCTTTTGTTCTGGGCACACTCAGATTTCCTGCTGTAGTAGAGACTCTAAAAGCAAGAGCGTGCTTCTTGCTGTAAAGCACAGTGTGATCCATGGGTGAGATCTATGCTGTGTGTTTCCCTTCAGAAATGGAGTTAAATCCCTGGCTCTGTGTCTTCCTATAAGCAAGACTTCGTTTCAGGTAAGTGCAGTCACTTGTCATCTCAAACGAACTACATTGTTCACGAAGCTCACACGTTTCTCATCTTAACAGACAAGCATTGGATGTTAGAGGTCCAGTGCTTTGTATCAGTTTCAGAAGCAGAGTTGGACTAGATATGGTCCGTATGTGTAGGAAACTCCGTTCTTTTGTTCTCAGCACACTCAGGTTTCCTGCTGTGTTAGAGACTCCAGAAAACAAGAGCGTGCTTCTCGCTCTAAAGCAGAGTGTGATCAATGGATGAGAACTCTGCTGTGTGTTTCCCTTCAGAGATGGAGTTAAATCCCAGGCTCTGTGTCTTACTACAAGCAAGACTTCGTTACAGGTAAGGGCAGTCACTTTTCAGTTCAAAGGAACTACATCATCCTCAAAGCTCACACGTTTCTCATCTTAACTGACAAGCATTGGATGTTAGAGGACCAGTGCTTTGTGTCAGTTTCAGAAACAGAGTTGGACTAGATATGGTCCATATGTGTAGAAAACACAGTTCTTTTTTTCTCAGCGCACTCACGTTTCCTGCTGTCTTAGAGACTTTAGAAAGCAAGAGCGTGCTTCTCGCTCTAAAGCAGATTGTGATCCATGGATGAGAACTATGCTGTGTGTTTCCCTTCAGAAATGGAGTTAAATCCCAGACTCTGTGTCTTCCTACAAGCAAGACTTCGTTTAAGGTAAGGGCAGTCACTTTTCTGCTCAAGCGAACTACATCGTTCATGAAGCTCAAACGTTTCTTATCTTAACAGACAAGCATTGGATGTTAGAGGACCAGTGCTTTGTATCAGTTTCAGAAGCAGAGTTGGACTAGATATGGTCCGTATGTGTAGGAAACACCGTTCTTTTGTTCTCAGCACACTCACGTTTCCTGCTGTGTTAGAGACTCCAGAAAACGAGAGCGTGCTTCTCGCTCTAAAGCAGAGTGTGATCCATGGATGAGAACTCTGCTGTGTGTTTCCCTTCAGAGATGGAGTTAAATCCCAGGCTCTGTGTCTTACTACAAGCAAGACTTCGTTACAGGTAAGGGCAGTCACTTTTCAGTTCAAAGGAACTACATCATCCTCAAAGCTCACACTTTTCTCATCTTAACTGACAAGCATTGGATGTTAGAGGACCAGTGCTTTGTGTCAGTTTCAGAAACAGAGTTGGACTAGATATGGTCCGTATGTGTAGGAAACACCGTTCTTTTGTTCTCAGCGCACTCACGTTTCCTGCTGTCTTAGAGACTCTAGAAAGCAAGAGCGTGCTTCTCGCTCTAAAGCAGATTTTGATCCATGGGTGAGAACTATGCTGTGTGTTTCCCTTCAGAAATGGAGTTAAATCCCAGGCTCTGTGTCTTCCTATAAGCAAGACTTGGTTTAAGGTAAGGGCAGTCACTTTTCTGCTCAAACAAACTACATCGTTCATGAAGCTCACACGTTTCTCATCTTAACTAACAAGCATTGGATGTTAGAGGACCAGTGCTTTGTATCAGTTTCAGAAGCAGAGTTGGACTACATATGGTCCGTATGTGTAGGAAACACCGTTCTTTTGCTCTCAGCATACTCACGTTTCCTGCTGTGTTAGAGACTCCAGAAAGCAAGAGCGTGCTTCTTGCTCAAAAGCACAGTGTGATCCATGGATGAGAACACTGATGTGTGTTTCCCTTCAGAAATGGAGTTAAATCCCAGGCTCTGTGTCTTCCTATAAGCAAGACTTCGTTTCAGGTAAGTGCAGTCACTTGTAATCTCAAACGAACTACATCGTTCACGAAGCTCACACGTTTCTCATCTTAACAGACAAGCATTGGATTTTAGAGGACCAGTGCTTTGTATCAGTTTCAGAAGCAGAGTTGGAATAGATATGGTCCGTATGTGTAGGAAACACCATTGTTTTGTTCTCAGCACACTCACGTTTCCTGCTGTGTTAGAGACTCCAGAAAGCAAGAGCGTGCTTCTCGCTCTAAAGCAGAGTGTAATCCATGGATGAGAACTCTGCTGTGTGTTTCCCTTCAGACATGGAGTTAAATCCCAGGCTCTGTGTCTTACTACAAGCAAGACTTCGTTACAGGTAAGGGCAGTCACTTTTCAGTTCAAAGGAACTACATCATTCTCAAAGCTCACACGTTTCTCATCTTAACTGACAAGCATTGGATGTTAGAGGACCAGTGCATTGTATCAGTTTCAGAAGCAGATTTGGACTACCTATGGTCCATATGTGTAGGAAACACCGTTCTTTTGTTCTGGGCACACTCAGATTACCTGCTTTATTAGAGACTCTAGAAAGCAAGAGCGTGATTCTCGCTCTAAAGCAGAGTGTGATCCATGGATGAGAACTCTGCTGTGTGTTTCCCTTCAGAGATGTAGTTAAATTCCAGGCTCTGTGTCTTACTACAAGCAAGACTTCGTATCAGGTAAGGGCAGTCACTTTTCAGTTCAAAGGAACTACATCATTCACTAAGCTCACACGTTTCTCATCTTAACAGACAAGCATTGGATTTTAGAGGACCAGTGCTTTGTATCACTTTCAGAAGCAGAGTTGGACTAGATATGGTCCATATGTGTAGGAAACTCCCTTCTTTTGTTCTCAGCGCACTCACGTTTCCTGCTGTCTTAGAGAATTTAGAAAGCAAGAGCGTGCTTCTCGCTCTAAAGCAGATTGTGATCCATGGATGAGAACTATGCTGTGTGTTTCCCTTCATAAATGGAGTTAAATCCCAGACTCTGTGTCTTCCTACAAGCAAGATTTTGTTTAAGGTAAGGGCTGTCACTTTTCTGCTCTAACGAACTACATCATTCATGAAGCTCACACGTTTCCCATCTTAACTGACAAGCATTGGATGTTAGAGGACCAGTGCTTTGTATCAGTTTCAGAAGAAGAGTTGGAATAGATATGGTCCGTATGTGTAGCAAACACCGTTCTTTTGTACTCAGCACACTCACGTTTCCTGCTGTGTTAGAGACTCCAGAAAGCAAGAGCGTGCTTCTTGCTCTAAAGCAGAGTGTGATCCATGGATGAGAACTCTGCTGTGTGTTTCCCTTCAGAGATGGAGTTAAATCCCAGGCTCTGTGTCTTACTACAAGCAAGACTTCGTTACAGGTAAGGGCAGTCACTTTTCAGTTCAAAGGAACTACATCATTCTCAAAGCTCACACGTTTCTCATCTTAACTGACAAGCATTGGATGTTAGAAGACCAATGCTTTGTGTCACTTACAAAAACAGAGCTGGAATAGATATGGTCCGTATGTGTAGGAAACACCGTTCTTTTGTTCTCAGTGCACTCACATTTCCTGCTGTCTTAGAGACTCTAGAAAGCAAGAGCGTGCTTCTTGTTCTAAAGCAGAGTGTGATCAATGGATGAGAACACTGCTGTGTGTTTCACTTCAGAAATGGAGTTAAATCCCAGGCTCTGAGTCTTCCTACAAGCAAGACTTCGTTTCAGGTAAGGGCAGTCACTTTTCTGCTCAAACGAACTACATCGTTCACGAAGATCACACGTTTCTCATCTTAACTGACAAGCATGGGATGTTAGAGGACCAGTGCATTGTATCAGTTTCAGAAGCAGATTTGGACTACATAGGGTCCGTATGTGTAGGAAACACCGTTCTTTTGTTCTGGGCACACTCAGATTACCTGCTTTATTACAGACTCTAGAAAGAAAGAGCGTGCTTCTCGCTCTAAAGCAGAGTGTGATCCATGGATGAGAACTCTGCTGTGTGTTTCCCTTCAGAGATGGAGTTAAATCCCAGGCTCTGTGTCTTACTACAAGCAAGACTTCGTTACAGGTAAGGTCAGTCACTTTTCAGTTCAAAGGAACTACATCATTCTCAAAGCTCACACGTTTCTCATCTTAACTGACAAGCATTGGATTTTAGAGGACCAGTGCTTTGTATCAGTTTCAGAAGCAGAGTTGGACTAGATATGGTCCGTATGTGTAGGAAACACCGTTCTTTTGTTCTCAGCGCACTCACGTTTCCTGCTGTCTTAGAGACTCTAGAAAGCAAGAGCGTGCTTCTTGTTCTAAAGCAGAGTGTGATGAATGGATGAGGTCACTGCTGTGTGTTTCACTTCAGAAATGGAGTTAAATCCCAGGCTCTGAGTCTTCCTACAAGCAAGACTTCGTTTCAGGTAAGGGCAGTCACTTTTCTGCTCAAACGAACTACATCGCTCACTGAGCTCACACATTTCTCATCTTAACAGACAAGCATTGGATGTTAGAGGACCAGTGCTTTGTATCAGTTTAAGAAGGAGAGTTGGACTAGATATGGTCCGTATGTGTAGGTCACACCTTTCTTTTCTTCTCAGCACACTCACGTTTCCTGCTGTCTTAGAGACTCTAGAAAGCAAGAGCGTGCTTCTTGTTCTAAAGCAGAGTGTGATCAATGGATGAGAACACTGCTGTGTGTTTCACTTCAGAAATGGAGTTAAATCCCAGGCTCTGAGTCTTCCTACAAGCAAGACTTCGTTTCAGGTAAGGGCAGTCACTAATCTGCTCAAACGAACTACATCGTTCACGAAGATCACATGTTTCTCATCTTAACTGACAAGCATTGGATGTTAGAGGACCAGTGCATTGTATCAGTTTCAGAAGCAGATTTGGACTACATAGGGTCCGTATGTGTAGGAAACACCATTCTTTTGTTCTGGGCACACTCAGATTACCTGCTTTATTACAGACTCTAGAAAGCAAGAGCGTGCTTCTCGCTCTAAAGCAGAGTGTGATCCATGGATGAGAACTCTGCTGTGTGTTTCCCTTCAGAGATGGAGTTAAATCCCAGGCTCTGTGTCTTACTACAAGCAAGACTTCGTTACAGGTAAGGTCAGTCACTTTTCAGTTCAAAGGAACTACATCATTCTCAAAGCTCACACGTTTCTCATCTTAACTGACAAGCATTGGATTTTAGAGGACCAGTGCTTTGTATCAGTTTCAGAAGCAGAGTTGGACTAGATATGGTCCGTATGTGTAGGAAACACCGTTCTTTTGTTCTCAGCGCACTCACGTTTCCTGCTGTCTTAGAGACTCTAGAAAGCAAGAGCGTGCTTCTTGTTCTAAAGCAGAGTGTGATGAATGGATGAGGTCACTGCTGTGTGTTTCACTTCAGAAATGGAGTTAAATCCCAGGCTCTGAGTCTTCCTACAAGCAAGAATTCGTTTCAGGTAAGGGCAGTCACTTTTCTGCTCAAACGAACTACATCGTTCACGAAGATCACACGTTTCTCATCTTAACTGACAAGCATTGGATGTTAGAGGACCAGTGCATTGTATCAGTTTCAGAAGCAGATTTGGACTAGATATGGTCCATATGTGTAGGAAACTCCCTTCTTTTGTTCTCAGCGCACTCACGTTTCCTGCTGTCTTAGAGAATTTAGAAAGCAAGAGCGTGCTTCTCGCTCTAAAGCAGATTGTGATCCATGGATGAGAACTATGCTGTGTGTTTCCCTTCATAAATGGAGTTAAATCCCAGACTCTGTGTCTTCCTACAAGCAAGATTTTGTTTAAGGTAAGGGCTGTCACTTTTCTGCTCTAACGAACTACATCATTCATGAAGCTCACACGTTTCCCATCTTAACTGACAAGCATTGGATGTTAGAGGACCAGTGCTTTGTATCAGTTTCAGAAGAAGAGTTGGACTACATATGGTCCATATGTGTATGAAACTCCGTTCTTTTGTTCTGGGCACACTCAGATTTCCTGCTGTAGTAGAGACTTTAGAAAGCAAGGGCGTGCGTCTTGCTGTAAAGCAGAGTGTGATCCATGGGTGAGAACTATGCTGTGTGTTTCCCTTCAGAAATGGAGTTAAATCCAAGGCTCTGTGTCTTCCTATAAGCAAGACTTCATTTCAGGTAAGTGCAGTCACTTGTAATCTCAAACGAACTACATCGTTCACGAAGCTCACACGTTTCTCATCTTAACAGACAAGCATTGGATTTTAGAGGACCAGTGCTTTGTATCAGTTTCAGAAGCAGAGTTGGAATAGATATGGTCCGTATGTGTAGCAAACACCGTTCTTTTGTACTCAGCACACTCACGTTTCCTGCTGTGTTAGAGACTCCAGAAAGCAAGAGCGTGCTTCTTGCTCTAAAGCAGAGTGTGATCCATGGATGAGAACTCTGCTGTGTGTTTCCCTTCAGAGATGGAGTTAAATCCCAGGCTCTGTGTCTTACTACAAGCAAGACTTCGTTACAGGTAAGGGCAGTCACTTTTCAGTTCAAAGGAACTACATCATTCTCAAAGCTCACACGTTTCTCATCTTAACTGACAAGCATTGGATGTTAGAAGACCAATACTTTGTGTCACTTACAAAAACAGAGCTGGAATAGATATGGTCCGTATGTGTAGGAAACACCGTTCTTTTGTTCTCAGTGCACTCACATTTCCTGCTGTCTTAGAGACTCTAGAAAGCAAGAGCGTGCTTCTTGTTCTAAAGCAGAGTGTGATCAATGGATGAGAACACTGCTGTGTGTTTCACTTCAGAAATGGAGTTAAATCCCAGGCTCTGAGTCTTCCTACAAGCAAAACTTCGTTTCAGGTAAGGGCAGTCACTTTTCTGCTCAAACGAACTACATCGTTCACGAAGATCACACGTTTCTCATCTTAACTGACAAGCATGGGATGTTAGAGGACCAGTGCATTGTATCAGTTTCAGAAGCAGATTTGGACTACATAGGGTCTGTATGTGTAGGAAACACCGTTCTTTTGTTCTGGGCACACTCAGATTACCTGCTTTATTACAGACTCTAGAAAGAAAGAGCGTGCTTCTCGCTCTAAAGCAGAGTGTGATCCATGGATGAGAACTCTGCTGTGTGTTTCCCTTCAGAGATGGAGTTAAATCCCAGGCTCTGTGTCTTACTACAAGCAAGACTTCGTTACAGGTAAGGTCAGTCACTTTTCAGTTCAAAGGAACTACATCATTCTCAAAGCTCACACGTTTCTCATCTTAACTGACAAGCATTGGATTTTAGAGGACCAGTGCTTTGTATCAGTTTCAGAAGCAGAGTTGGACTAGATATGGTCCGTATGTGTAGGAAACACCGTTCTTTTGTTCTCAGCGCACTCACGTTTCCTGCTGTCTTAGAGACTCTAGAAAGCAAGAGCGTGCTTCTTGTTCTAAAGCAGAGTGTGATGAATGGATGAGGTCACTGCTGTGTGTTTCACTTCAGAAATGGAGTTAAATCCCAGGCTCTGAGTCTTCCTACAAGCAAGACTTCGTTTCAGGTAAGGGCAGTCACTTTTCTGCTCAAACGAACTACATCACTCACTGAGCTCACACATTTCTCATCTTAACAGACAAGCATTGGATGTTAGAGGACCAGTGCTTTGTATCAGTTTAAGAAGGAGAGTTGGACTAGATATGGTCCGTATGTGTAGGTCACACCGTTCTTTTCTTCTCAGCACACTCACGTTTCCTGCTGTCTTAGAGACTCTAGAAAGCAAGAGCGTGCTTCTTGTTCTAAAGCAGAGTGTGATCAATGGATGAGAACACTGCTGTGTGTTTCACTTCAGAAATGGAGTTAAATCCCAGGCTCTGAGTCTTCCTACAAGCAAGACTTCGTTTCAGGTAAGGGCAGTCACTTTTCTGCTCAAACGAACTACATCGTTCACGAAGATCACATGTTTCTCATCTTAACTGACAAGCATTGGATGTTAGAGGACCAGTGCATTGTATCAGTTTCAGAAGCAGATTTGGACTACATAGGGTCCGTATGTGTAGGAAACACCGTTCTTTTGTTCTGGGCACACTCAGATTACCTGCTTTATTACAGACTCTAGAAAGCAAGAGCGTGCTTCTCGCTCTAAAGCAGAGTGTGATCCATGGATGAGAACTCTGCTGTGTGTTTCCCTTCAGAGATGGAGTTAAATCCCAGGCTCTGTGTCTTACTACAAGCAAGACTTCGTTACAGGTAAGGTCAGTCACTTTTCAGTTCAAAGGAACTACATCATTCTCAAAGCTCACACGTTTCTCATCTTAACTGACAAGCATTGGATTTTAGAGGACCAGTGCTTTGTATCAGTTTCAGAAGCAGAGTTGGACTAGATATGGTCCGTATGTGTAGGAAACACCGTTCTTTTGTTCTCAGCGCACTCACGTTTCCTGCTGTCTTAGAGACTCTAGAAAGCAAGAGCGTGCTTCTTGTTCTAAAGCAGAGTGTGATGAATGGATGAGGTCACTGCTGTGTGTTTCACTTCAGAAATGGAGTTAAATCCCAGGCTCTGAGTCTTCCTACAAGCAAGAATTCGTTTCAGGTAAGGGCAGTCACTTTTCTGCTCAAACGAACTACATCGTTCACGAAGATCACACGTTTCTCATCTTAACTGACAAGCATTGGATGTTAGAGGACCAGTGCATTGTATCAGTTTCAGAAGCAGATTTGGACTAGATATGGTCCATATGTGTATGAAACTCCGTTCTTTTGTTCTGGGCACACTCAGATTTCCTGCTGTAGTAGAGACTTTAGAAAGCAAGGGCGTGCGTCTTGCTGTAAAGCAGAGTGTGATCCATGGGTGAGAACTATGCTGTGTGTTTCCCTTCAGAAATGGAGTTAAATCCAAGGCTCTGTGTCTTCCTATAAGCAAGACTTCATTTCAGGTAAGTGCAGTCACTTGTAATCTCAAACGAACTACATCGTTCACGAAGCTCACACGTTTCTCATCTTAACAGACAAGCATTGGATTTTAGAGGACCAGTGCTTTGTATCAGTTTCAGAAGCAGAGTTGGAATAGATATGGTCCGTATGTGTAGCAAACACCGTTCTTTTGTACTCAGCACACTCACGTTTCCTGCTGTGTTAGAGACTCCAGAAAGCAAGAGCGTGCTTCTTGCTCTAAAGCAGAGTGTGATCCATGGATGAGAACTCTGCTGTGTGTTTCCCTTCAGAGATGGAGTTAAATCCCAGGCTCTGTGTCTTACTACAAGCAAGACTTCGTTACAGGTAAGGGCAGTCACTTTTCAGTTCAAAGGAACTACATCATTCTCAAAGCTCACACGTTTCTCATCTTAACTGACAAGCATTGGATGTTAGAAGACCAATGCTTTGTGTCACTTACAAAAACAGAGCTGGAATAGATATGGTCCGTATGTGTAGGAAACACCGTTCTTTTGTTCTCAGTGCACTCACATTTCCTGCTGTCTTAGAGACTCTAGAAAGCAAGAGCGTGCTTCTTGTTCTAAAGCAGAGTGTGATCAATGGATGAGAACACTGCTGTGTGTTTCACTTCAGAAATGGAGTTAAATCCCAGGCTCTGAGTCTTCCTACAAGCAAGACTTCGTTTCAGGTAAGGGCAGTCACTTTTCTGCTCAAACGAACTACATCGTTCACGAAGATCACACGTTTCTCATCTTAACTGACAAGCATGGGATGTTAGAGGACCAGTGCATTGTATCAGTTTCAGAAGCAGATTTGGACTACATAGGGTCTGTATGTGTAGGAAACACCGTTCTTTTGTTCTGGGCACACTCAGATTACCTGCTTTATTACAGACTCTAGAAAGAAAGAGCGTGCTTCTCGCTCTAAAGCAGAGTGTGATCCATGGATGAGAACTCTGCTGTGTGTTTCCCTTCAGAGATGGAGTTAAATCCCAGGCTCTGTGTCTTACTACAAGCAAGACTTCGTTACAGGTAAGGTCAGTCACTTTTCAGTTCAAAGGAACTACATCATTCTCAAAGCTCACACGTTTCTCATCTTAACTGACAAGCATTGGATTTTAGAGGACCAGTGCTTTGTATCAGTTTCAGAAGCAGAGTTGGACTAGATATGGTCCGTATGTGTAGGAAACACCGTTCTTTTGTTCTCAGCGCACTCACGTTTCCTGCTGTCTTAGAGACTCTAGAAAGCAAGAGCGTGCTTCTTGTTCTAAAGCAGAGTGTGATGAATGGATGAGGTCACTGCTGTGTGTTTCACTTCAGAAATGGAGTTAAATCCCAGGCTCTGAGTCTTCCTACAAGCAAGACTTCGTTTCAGGTAAGGGCAGTCACTTTTCTGCTCAAACGAACTACATCGTTCACGAAGATCACACGTTTCTCATCTTAACTGACAAGCATTGGATGTTAGAGGACCAGTGCATTGTATCAGTTTCAGAAGCAGATTTGGACTACATATGGTCCGTAGGTGTAGGAAACACCGTTCTTTTGTTCTGGCACACTCAGATTACCTGCTGTATTAGAGACTCTAGAAAGCAAGAGCGTGCTTCTCGCTCTAAAACAGAGTGTGATCCATGGATGAGAACTATGCTTTGTGTTTCCATTCAGAAATTGAGTTAAATCCCAGACTCTTTGTCTTCCTACAAACTAGACTTCGTTTCTGGTAACGGCAGTAACTTTTCAGCTCAAACGAACTACATCGCTCACTGAGCTCACACATTTCTCATCTTAACAGACAAGCATTGGATGTTAGAGGACCAGTGCTTTGTATCAGTTTAAGAAGGAGAGTTGGACTAGATATGGTCTGTATGTGTAGGTCACACCGTTCTTTTGTTCTCAGCACACTCACGTTTCCTGCTGTCTTAGAGACTCTAGAAAGCAAGAGCGTGCTTCTTGTTCTAAAGCAGAGTGTGATGAATGGATGAGGTCACTGCTGTGTGTTTCACTTCAGAAATGGAGTTAAATCCCAGGCTCTGAGTCTTCCTACAAGCAAGACTTCGTTTCAGGTAAGGGCAGTCACTTTTCTGCTCAAACGAACTACATCGTTCACGAAGATCACACGTTTCTCATCTTAACTGACAAGCATTGGATGTTAGAGGACCAGTGCATTGTATCAGTTTCAGAAGCAGATTTGGACTACATATGGTCCGTATGTGTAGGAAACACCGTTCTTTTGTTCTGGCACACTCAGATTACCTGCTGTATTAGAGACTCTAGAAAGCAAGAGCGTGCTTCTCGCTCTAAAACAGAGTGTGATCCATGGATGAGAACTATGCTGTGTGTTTCCCTTCAGAAATGGAGTTAAATCCCAATCTCTGTGTCTTCCTACAAGCAAGACTTCGTTTCAGGTAACGGCAGTCACTTTTCAGCTCAAACGAACTACATCGCTCACTGAGCTCACACATTTCTCATCTTAACAGACAAGCATTGGATGTTAGAGGACTAGTGCATTGTATCAGTTTCAGAAGCAGATTTGGACTACATATGGTCCGTATGTGTAGGAAACACCATTCTTTTGTTTTGGGCACACTCAGATTACCTCTTTTATTACAGACTCTAGAAAGCAAGAGCGTGCTTCTCGCTCTAAAGCAGAGTGTGATCCATGGATGAGAACTCTGCTGTGTGTTTCCCTTCAGAGATGGAGTTAAATCCCAGGCTCTGTGTCTTACTACAAGCAAGACTTCGTTACAGGTAAGGGCACTCACTTTTCAGTTCAAAGGAACTACAACATTCTCAAAGCTCACACGTTTCCCATCTTAACTAACAAGCATTGGATTTTAGAGGACCAGTGCTTTGTATCAGTTTCAGAAGCAGAGTTGGACTAGATATGGTCCGTATGTGTAGGAAACACCGTTCTTTTGTTCTCAGCGCACTCACGTTTCCTGCTGTCTTAGAGACTCTAGAAAGCAAGAGCGTGCTTCTTGTTCTAAAGCAGAGTGTGATCAATGGATGAGAACACTGCTGTGTGTTTCACATTAGAAATGGAGTTAAATCCCAGGCTCTGAGTCTTCCTACAAGCAAGACTTCGTTTCAGGTAAGGGCAGTCACTTTTCTGCTCAAACGAACTACATCGTTCACGAAGATCACACGTTTCTCATCTTAACTGACAAGCATTGGATGTTAGAGGACCAGTGCATTGTATCAGTTTCAGAAGCAGATTTGGACTACATATGGTCCGTATGTGTAGGAAACACCGTTCTTTTGTTTTGGCACACTCAGATTACCTGCTGTATTAAAGACTCTAGAAAGCTAGAGCGTGCTTCTCGCTCTAAAGCAGAGTGTGATCCATGGATGAGAACTATACTGTGTGTTTCCCTTCAGAAATGGAGTTAAATCCCAATCTCTGTGTCTTCCTACAAGCAAGACTTCGTTTCAGGTAACGGCAGTCACTTTTCAGCTCAAACGAACTACATCGCTCACTGAGCTCACACATTTCTCATCTTAACAGACAAGCATTGGATGTTAGAGGAACAGTGTTTTGTATCAGTTTAAGAAGCAGATTTTGACTACATATGGTCCGTATGTGTAGGAGACACCGTTCTATTGTTCTTGGCACACTCAGATTACCTGCAGTATTAGAGAATCTAGAAAGCAAGAGCGTGCTTCTCGCTCTAAAGCAGAGTGTGATCCATGGATGAGAACTCTGCTGTGTGTTTCCCTTCAGAGATGGAGTTAAATCCCAGGCTCTGTGTCTTACTACAAGCAAGACTTCGTTACAGGTAAGGGCAGTCACTTTTCAGTTCAAAGGAACTACATCATCCTCAAAGCTCACACGTTTCTCATCTTAACTGACAAGCATTGGATGTTAGAGGACCAGTGCTTTGTGTCAGTTTCAGAAACAGAGTTGGACTAGATATGGTCCGTATGTATACTAAACACCGTTCTTTTGTTCTCAGCACACTCACTTTTCCTGCTGTCTTAGAGACTTTAGAAAGCAAGAGCGTGCTTCTCGCTCTAAAGCAGATTGTGATCCATGGATGAGAACTATGCTGTGTGTTTCCCTTCAGAAATGGAATTAAATTCCAGACTCTGTGTCTTCCTACAAGCAAGACTTCGTTTCAGGTAAGGGCAGTCACTTTTCTGCTCAAACGAACTACATCGTTCATGAAGCTCACACGTTTCCCATCTTAACTGACAAGCATTGGATGTTAGAGGAACAGTGCTTTGTATCACTTTCAGAAGAAGAGTTGGACTACATATGGTCCATATGTGTATGAAACTCCGTTCTTTTTTCTGGGCACAGTCAGATTTCCTGATGTATTAGAGACTCTAGAAAGCAAGAGCGTGCTTCTTGCTGTAAAGCAGAGTGTGATCCATGGGTGAGAACTATGCTGTGTGTTTCCCTTCAGAAATGGAGTTAAATCCCAGGCTCTGTGTCTTCCAACAAGCAAGACTTCGTTTAAGGTAAGGGCAGTCACTTTTCTGCTCAAACGAACTACATCGTTCATGAAGCTCACACGTTTCCCATCTTAACTGACAAGCATTGGATGTTAGAGGACCAGTGCTTTGTATCAGTTTCAGAAGAAGAGTTGGACTACATATGGTCCATATGTGTACGAAACTCCGTTCTTTTGTTCTCAGCACACTCACGTTTCCTGCTGTGTTAGAGACTCCAGAAAGCAAGAGCGTGCTTCTCGCTCTAAAGCACAGTGTGATCCATGGATGAGAACTCTGCTGTGTGTTTCCCTTCAGAGATGGAGTTAAATCCCAGGCTCTGTGTCTTACTACAAGCAAGACTTCGTTACAGGTAAGGGCAGTCACTTTTCAGTTCAAAGGAACTACATCATTCTCAAAGCTCATACGTTTCTCATCTTAACTGACAAGCATTGGATGTTAGAGGACCAGTGCTTTGTGTCAGTTTCAGAAACAGAGTTGGACTAGATATGGTCCTTATGTGTAGTAAACACCGTTCTTTTGTTCTCAGCGCACTCACGTTTCCTGCTGTCTTAGAGACTTTAGAAAGCAAGAGCGTGCTTCTCGCTCTAAAGCAGATTGTGATCCATGGATGAGAACTATGCTGTGTGTTTCCCTTCAGAAATGGAGTTAAATCCCAGGCTCTGTGTCTTCCTACAAGCAAGACTTCGTTTAAGGTAAGGGCAGTCACTTTTCTGCTCAAACGAACTACATCGTTCATGAAGCTCACACGTTTCCCATCTTAACTGACAAGCATTGGATGTTAGAGGACCAGTGCTTTGTATCAGTTTCAGAAGAAGAGTTGGACTACATATGGTCCATATGTGTACGAAACTCCGTTCTTTTGTTCTCAGCACACTCACGTATCCTGCTGTGTTAGAGACTCCAGAAAGCAAGAGCGTGCTTCTCGCTCTAAAGCACAGTGTGATCCATGGATGAGAACTCTGCTGTGTGTTTCCCTTCAGATATGGAGTTAAATCCCAGGCTCTGTGTCTTACTACAAGCAATACTTCGTTACAGGTAAGGGCAGTCACTTTTCAGTTCAAAGGAACTACATCATTCTCAAAGCTCACACGTTTCTCATCTTAACTGACAAGCATTGGATGTTAGAGGACCAGTGCTTTGTGTCACTTACAGAAACAGAGTTGGACTAGATATGGTCCGTATGTGTAGGAAACACAGTTCTTTTGTTCTCAGCGCACTCACGTTTCCTGCTGTCTTAGAGACTCTAGAAAGCAAGAGCGTGCTTCTCGCTCTAAAGCAGATTGTGATCCATGGATGAGAAATATGCTGTGTGTTTCCCTTCAGAAATGGAGTTAAATCCCAGACTCTGTGTCTTCCTACATGCAAGAATTCGTTTAAGTTAAGGGCAGTCACTTTTGTACTCAAAGGAACTACATCGTTCATGAAGCTCACATGTTTCCCTTCTTAACTGACAAGCATTGGATGTTAGAGGACCAGTGCTTTGTATCAGTTTCAGAAGAAGAGTTGGACTACATATGGGCCATATGTGTATGAAACTCCGTTCTTTTGTTCTGGGCACACTCAGAATTCCTGCTGTAGTAGAGACTCTAAAAGCAAGAGCGTGCTTCTTGCTGCAAAGCAGAGTGTGATCCATGGGTGAGATCTATGCTGTGTGTTTCCCTTCAGAAATGGAGTTAAATCCCAGGCTCTGTGTCTTCCTACAAGCAAGACTTCGTTTAAGGTAAGGGCAGTCACTTTTCTGCTCAAACGAACTACATCGTTCATGAAGCTCACACGTTTCCCATCTTAACTGACAAGCATTGGATGTTAGAGGACCAGTGCTTTGTATCAGTTTCAGAAGAAGAGTTGGACTACATATGGTCCATATGTGTACGAAACTCCGTTCTTTTGTTCTCAGCACACTCACGTTTCCTGCTGTGTTAGAGACTCCAGAAAGCAAGAGCGTGCTTCTCGCTCTAAAGCACAGTGTGATCCATGGATGAGAACTCTGCTGTGTGTTTCCCTTCAGAGATGGAGTTAAATCCCAGGCTCTGTGTCTTACTACAAGCAAGACATCGTTACAGGTAAGGGCAGTCACTTTTCAGTTCAAAGGAACTACATCATTCTCAAAGCTCATACGTTTCTCATCTTAACTGACAAGCATTGGATGTTAGAGAACCAGTGCTTTGTGTCAGTTTCAGAAACAGAGTTGGACTACATATGGTCCTTATGTGTAGTAAACACCGTTCTTTTGTTCTCAGCGCACTCACGTTTCCTGCTGTCTTAGAGACTTTAGAAAGCAAGAGCGTGCTTCTCGCTCTAAAGCAGATTGTGATCCATGGATGAGAACTATGCTGTGTGTTTCCCTTCAGAAATGGAGTTAAATCCCAGGCTCTGTGTCTTCCTACAAGCAAGACTTCGTTTAAGGTAAGGGCAGTCACTTTTCTGCTCAAACGAACTACATCGTTCATGAAGCTCACACGTTTCCCATCTTAACTGACAAGCATTGGATGTTAGAGGACCAGTGCTTTGTATCAGTTTCAGAAGAAGAGTTGGACTACATATGGTCCATATGTGTACGAAACTCCGTTCTTTTGTTCTCAGCACACTCACGTATCCTGCTGTGTTAGAGACTCCAGAAAGCAAGAGCGTGCTTCTCGCTCTAAAGCACAGTGTGATCCATGGATGAGAACTCTGCTGTGTGTTTCCCTTCAGATATGGAGTTAAATCCCAGGCTCTGTGTCTTACTACAAGCAATACTTCGTTACAGGTAAGGGCAGTCACTTTTCAGTTCAAAGGAACTACATCATTCTCAAAGCTCACACGTTTCTCATCTTAACTGACAAGCATTGGATGTTAGAGGACCAGTGCTTTGTGTCACTTACAGAAACAGAGTTGGACTAGATATGGTCCGTATGTGTAGGAAACACCGTTCTTTTGTTCTCAGCGCACTCACGTTTCCTGCTGTCTTAGAGACTCTAGAAAGCAAGAGCGTGCTTCTCGCTCTAAAGCAGATTGTGATCCATGGATGAGAAATATGCTGTGTGTTTCCCTTCAGAAATGGAGTTAAATCCCAGACTCTGTGTCTTCCTACATGCAAGAATTCGTTTAAGTTAAGGGCAGTCACTTTTGTACTCAAAGGAACTACATCGTTCATGAAGCTCACATGTTTCCCTTCTTAACTGACAAGCATTGGATGTTAGAGGACCAGTGCTTTGTATCAGTTTCAGAAGAAGAGTTGGACTACATATGGGCCATATGTGTATGAAACTCCGTTCTTTTGTTCTGGGCACACTCAGAATTCCTGCTGTAGTAGAGACTCTAAAAGCAAGAGCGTGCTTCTTGCTGTAAAGCAGAGTGTGATCCATGGGTGAGATCTATGCTGTGTGTTTCCCTTCAGAAATGGAGTTAAATCCCAGGCTCTGTGTCTTCCTATAAGCAAGACTTCGTTTCAGGTAAGTGCAGTCACTTGTCATCTCAAACGAACTACATCGTTCACGAAGCTCACACGTTTCTCATCTTAACAGACAAGCATTGGATGTTAGAGGTCCAGTGCTTTGTATCAGTTTCAGAAGCAGAGTTGGACTAGATATGGTCCGTATGTGTAGGAAACTCCGTTCTTTTGTTCTCAGCACACTCACGTTTCCTGCTGTGTTAGAGACTCCAGAAAGCAAGAGCGTGCTTCTCGCTCTAAAGCACAGTGTGATCCATGGATGAGAACTCTGCTGTGTGTTTCCCTTCAGAGATGGAGTTAAATCCCAGGCTCTGTGTCTTACTACAAGCAAGACTTCGTTACAGGTAAGGGCAGTCACTTTTCAGTTCAAAGGAACTACATCATTCGCAAAGCTCATACGTTTCTCATCTTAACTGACAAGCATTGGATGTTAGAGGACCAGTGCTTTGTGTCAGTTTCAGAAACAGAGTTGGACTAGATATGGTCCTTATGTGTAGTAAACACCGTTCTTTTGTTCTCAGCGCACTCACGTTTCCTGCTGTCTTAGAGACTTTAGAAAGCAAGAGCGTGCTTCTCGCTCTAAAGCAGATTGTGATCCATGGATGAGAACTATGCTGTGTGTTTCCCTTCAGAAATGGAGTTAAATCCCAGGCTCTGTGTCTTCCTACAAGCAAGACTTCGTTTAAGGTAAGGGCAGTCACTTTTCTGCTCAAACGAACTACATCGTTCATGAAGCTCACACGTTTCCCATCTTAACTGACAAGCATTGGATGTTAGAGGACCAGTGCTTTGTATCAGTTTCAGAAGAAGAGTTGGACTACATATGGTCCATATGTGTACGAAACTCCGTTCTTTTGTTCTCAGCACACTCACGTATCCTGCTGTGTTAGAGACTCCAGAAAGCAAGAGCGTGCTTCTCGCTCTAAAGCACAGTGTGATCCATGGATGAGAACTCTGCTGTGTGTTTCCCTTCAGATATGGAGTTAAATCCCAGGCTCTGTGTCTTACTACAAGCAATACTTCGTTACAGGTAAGGGCAGTCACTTTTCAGTTCAAAGGAACTACATCATTCTCAAAGCTCACACGTTTCTCATCTTAACTGACAAGCATTGGATGTTAGAGGACCAGTGCTTTGTGTCACTTACAGAAACAGAGTTGGACTAGATATGGTCCGTATGTGTAGGAAACACAGTTCTTTTGTTCTCAGCGCACTCACGTTTCCTGCTGTCTTAGAGACTCTAGAAAGCAAGAGCGTGCTTCTCGCTCTAAAGCAGATTGTGATCCATGGATGAGAAATATGCTGTGTGTTTCCCTTCAGAAATGGAGTTAAATCCCAGACTCTGTGTCTTCCTACATGCAAGAATTCGTTTAAGTTAAGGGCAGTCACTTTTGTACTCAAAGGAACTACATCGTTCATGAAGCTCACATGTTTCCCTTCTTAACTGACAAGCATTGGATGTTAGAGGACCAGTGCTTTGTATCAGTTTCAGAAGAAGAGTTGGACTACATATGGGCCATATGTGTATGAAACTCCGTTCTTTTGTTCTGGGCACACTCAGAATTCCTGCTGTAGTAGAGACTCTAAAAGCAAGAGCGTGCTTCTTGCTGCAAAGCAGAGTGTGATCCATGGGTGAGATCTATGCTGTGTGTTTCCCTTCAGAAATGGAGTTAAATCCCAGGCTCTGTGTCTTCCTACAAGCAAGACTTCGTTTAAGGTAAGGGCAGTCACTTTTCTGCTCAAACGAACTACATCGTTCATGAAGCTCACACGTTTCCCATCTTAACTGACAAGCATTGGATGTTAGAGGACCAGTGCTTTGTATCAGTTTCAGAAGAAGAGTTGGACTACATATGGTCCATATGTGTACGAAACTCCGTTCTTTTGTTCTCAGCACACTCACGTTTCCTGCTGTGTTAGAGACTCCAGAAAGCAAGAGCGTGCTTCTCGCTCTAAAGCACAGTGTGATCCATGGATGAGAACTCTGCTGTGTGTTTCCCTTCAGAGATGGAGTTAAATCCCAGGCTCTGTGTCTTACTACAAGCAAGACATCGTTACAGGTAAGGGCAGTCACTTTTCAGTTCAAAGGAACTACATCATTCTCAAAGCTCATACGTTTCTCATCTTAACTGACAAGCATTGGATGTTAGAGGACCAGTGCTTTGTGTCAGTTTCAGAAACAGAGTTGGACTACATATGGTCCTTATGTGTAGTAAACACCGTTCTTTTGTTCTCAGCGCACTCACGTTTCCTGCTGTCTTAGAGACTTTAGAAAGCAAGAGCGTGCTTCTCGCTCTAAAGCAGATTGTGATCCATGGATGAGAACTATGCTGTGTGTTTCCCTTCAGAAATGGAGTTAAATCCCAGGCTCTGTGTCTTCCTACAAGCAAGACTTCGTTTAAGGTAAGGGCAGTCACTTTTCTGCTCAAACGAACTACATCGTTCATGAAGCTCACACGTTTCCCATCTTAACTGACAAGCATTGGATGTTAGAGGACCAGTGCTTTGTATCAGTTTCAGAAGAAGAGTTGGACTACATATGGTCCATATGTGTACGAAACTCCGTTATTTTGTTCTCAGCACACTCACGTATCCTGCTGTGTTAGAGACTCCAGAAAGCAAGAGCGTGCTTCTCGCTCTAAAGCACAGTGTGATCCATGGATGAGAACTCTGCTGTGTGTTTCCCTTCAGATATGGAGTTAAATCCCAGGCTCTGTGTCTTACTACAAGCAATACTTCGTTACAGGTAAGGGCAGTCACTTTTCAGTTCAAAGGAACTACATCATTCTCAAAGCTCACACGTTTCTCATCTTAACTGACAAGCATTGGATGTTAGAGGACCAGTGCTTTGTGTCACTTACAGAAACAGAGTTGGACTAGATATGGTCCGTATGTGTAGGAAACACCGTTCTTTTGTTCTCAGCGCACTCACGTTTCCTGCTGTCTTAGAGACTCTAGAAAGCAAGAGCGTGCTTCTCGCTCTAAAGCAGATTGTGATCCATGGATGAGAAATATGCTGTGTGTTTCCCTTCAGAAATGGAGTTAAATCCCAGACTCTGTGTCTTCCTACATGCAAGAATTCGTTTAAGTTAAGGGCAGTCACTTTTGTACTCAAAGGAACTACATCGTTCATGAAGCTCACATGTTTCCCTTCTTAACTGACAAGCATTGGATGTTAGAGGACCAGTGCTTTGTATCAGTTTCAGAAGAAGAGTTGGACTACATATGGGCCATATGTGTATGAAACTCCGTTCTTTTGTTCTGGGCACACTCAGAATTCCTGCTGTAGTAGAGACTCTAAAAGCAAGAGCGTGCTTCTTGCTGTAAAGCAGAGTGTGATCCATGGGTGAGATCTATGCTGTGTGTTTCCCTTCAGAAATGGAGTTAAATCCCAGGCTCTGTGTCTTCCTATAAGCAAGACTTCGTTTCAGGTAAGTGCAGTCACTTGTCATCTCAAACGAACTACATCGTTCACGAAGCTCACACGTTTCTCATCTTAACAGACAAGCATTGGATGTTAGAGGTCCAGTGCTTTGTATCAGTTTCAGAAGCAGAGTTGGACTAGATATGGTCCGTATGTGTAGGAAACTCCGTTCTTTTGTTCTCAGCACACTCACGTTTCCTGCTGTGTTAGAGACTCCAGAAAGCAAGAGCGTGCTTCTCGCTCTAAAGCACAGTGTGATCCATGGATGAGAACTCTGCTGTGTGTTTCCCTTCAGAGATGGAGTTAAATCCCAGGCTCTGTGTCTTACTACAAGCAAGACTTCGTTACAGGTAAGGGCAGTCACTTTTCAGTTCAAAGGAACTACATCATTCTCAAAGCTCATACGTTTCTCATCTTAACTGACAAGCATTGGATGTTAGAGGACCAGTGCTTTGTGTCAGTTTCAGAAACAGAGTTGGACTAGATATGGTCCTTATGTGTAGTAAACACCGTTCTTTTGTTCTCAGCGCACTCACGTTTCCTGCTGTCTTAGAGACTTTAGAAAGCAAGAGCGTGCTTCTCGCTCTAAAGCAGATTGTGATCCATGGATGAGAACTATGCTGTGTGTTTCCCTTCAGAAATGGAGTTAAATCCCAGGCTCTGTGTCTTCCTACAAGCAAGACTTCGTTTAAGGTAAGGGCAGTCACTTTTCTGCTCAAACGAACTACATCGTTCATGAAGCTCACACGTTTCCCATCTTAACTGACAAGCATTGGATGTTAGAGGACCAGTGCTTTGTATCAGTTTCAGAAGAAGAGTTGGACTACATATGGTCCATATGTGTACGAAACTCCGTTCTTTTGTTCTCAGCACACTCACGTATCCTGCTGTGTTAGAGACTCCAGAAAGCAAGAGCGTGCTTCTCGCTCTAAAGCACAGTGTGATCCATGGATGAGAACTCTGCTGTGTGTTTCCCTTCAGATATGGAGTTAAATCCCAGGCTCTGTGTCTTACTACAAGCAATACTTCGTTACAGGTAAGGGCAGTCACTTTTCAGTTCAAAGGAACTACATCATTCTCAAAGCTCACACGTTTCTCATCTTAACTGACAAGCATTGGATGTTAGAGGACCAGTGCTTTGTGTCACTTACAGAAACAGAGTTGGACTAGATATGGTCCGTATGTGTAGGAAACACAGTTCTTTTGTTCTCAGCGCACTCACGTTTCCTGCTGTCTTAGAGACTCTAGAAAGCAAGAGCGTGCTTCTCGCTCTAAAGCAGATTGTGATCCATGGATGAGAAATATGCTGTGTGTTTCCCTTCAGAAATGGAGTTAAATCCCAGACTCTGTGTCTTCCTACATGCAAGAATTCGTTTAAGTTAAGGGCAGTCACTTTTGTACTCAAAGGAACTACATCGTTCATGAAGCTCACATGTTTCCCTTCTTAACTGACAAGCATTGGATGTTAGAGGACCAGTGCTTTGTGTCAGTTTCAGAAACAGAGTTGGACTACATATGGTCCTTATGTGTAGTAAACACCGTTCTTTTGTTCTCAGCGCACTCACGTTTCCTGCTGTCTTAGAGACTTTAGAAAGCAAGAGCGTGCTTCTCGCTCTAAAGCAGATTGTGATCCATGGATGAGAACTATGCTGTGTGTTTCCCTTCAGAAATGGAGTTAAATCCCAGGCTCTGTGTCTTCCTACAAGCAAGACTTCGTTTAAGGTAAGGGCAGTCACTTTTCTGCTCAAACGAACTACATCGTTCATGAAGCTCACACGTTTCCCATCTTAACTGACAAGCATTGGATGTTAGAGGACCAGTGCTTTGTATCAGTTTCAGAAGAAGAGTTGGACTACATATGGTCCATATGTGTACGAAACTCCGTTATTTTGTTCTCAGCACACTCACGTATCCTGCTGTGTTAGAGACTCCAGAAAGCAAGAGCGTGCTTCTCGCTCTAAAGCACAGTGTGATCCATGGATGAGAACTCTGCTGTGTGTTTCCCTTCAGATATGGAGTTAAATCCCAGGCTCTGTGTCTTACTACAAGCAATACTTCGTTACAGGTAAGGGCAGTCACTTTTCAGTTCAAAGGAACTACATCATTCTCAAAGCTCACACGTTTCTCATCTTAACTGACAAGCATTGGATGTTAGAGGACCAGTGCTTTGTGTCACTTACAGAAACAGAGTTGGACTAGATATGGTCCGTATGTGTAGGAAACACCGTTCTTTTGTTCTCAGCGCACTCACGTTTCCTGCTGTCTTAGAGACTCTAGAAAGCAAGAGCGTGCTTCTCGCTCTAAAGCAGATTGTGATCCATGGATGAGAAATATGCTGTGTGTTTCCCTTCAGAAATGGAGTTAAATCCCAGACTCTGTGTCTTCCTACATGCAAGAATTCGTTTAAGTTAAGGGCAGTCACTTTTGTACTCAAAGGAACTACATCGTTCATGAAGCTCACATGTTTCCCTTCTTAACTGACAAGCATTGGATGTTAGAGGACCAGTGCTTTGTATCAGTTTCAGAAGAAGAGTTGGACTACATATGGGCCATATGTGTATGAAACTCCGTTCTTTTGTTCTGGGCACACTCAGAATTCCTGCTGTAGTAGAGACTCTAAAAGCAAGAGCGTGCTTCTTGCTGTAAAGCAGAGTGTGATCCATGGGTGAGATCTATGCTGTGTGTTTCCCTTCAGAAATGGAGTTAAATCCCAGGCTCTGTGTCTTCCTATAAGCAAGACTTCGTTTCAGGTAAGTGCAGTCACTTGTCATCTCAAACGAACTACATCGTTCACGAAGCTCACACGTTTCTCATCTTAACAGACAAGCATTGGATGTTAGAGGTCCAGTGCTTTGTATCAGTTTCAGAAGCAGAGTTGGACTAGATATGGTCCGTATGTGTAGGAAACTCCGTTCTTTTGTTCTCAGCACACTCACGTTTCCTGCTGTGTTAGAGACTCCAGAAAGCAAGAGCGTGCTTCTCGCTCTAAAGCACAGTGTGATCCATGGATGAGAACTCTGCTGTGTGTTTCCCTTCAGAGATGGAGTTAAATCCCAGGCTCTGTGTCTTACTACAAGCAAGACTTCGTTACAGGTAAGGGCAGTCACTTTTCAGTTCAAAGGAACTACATCATTCTCAAAGCTCATACGTTTCTCATCTTAACTGACAAGCATTGGATGTTAGAGGACCAGTGCTTTGTGTCAGTTTCAGAAACAGAGTTGGACTAGATATGGTCCTTATGTGTAGTAAACACCGTTCTTTTGTTCTCAGCGCACTCACGTTTCCTGCTGTCTTAGAGACTTTAGAAAGCAAGAGCGTGCTTCTCGCTCTAAAGCAGATTGTGATCCATGGATGAGAACTATGCTGTGTGTTTCCCTTCAGAAATGGAGTTAAATCCCAGGCTCTGTGTCTTCCTACAAGCAAGACTTCGTTTAAGGTAAGGGCAGTCACTTTTCTGCTCAAACGAACTACATCGTTCATGAAGCTCACACGTTTCCCATCTTAACTGACAAGCATTGGATGTTAGAGGACCAGTGCTTTGTATCAGTTTCAGAAGAAGAGTTGGACTACATATGGTCCATATGTGTACGAAACTCCGTTCTTTTGTTCTCAGCACACTCACGTATCCTGCTGTGTTAGAGACTCCAGAAAGCAAGAGCGTGCTTCTCGCTCTAAAGCACAGTGTGATCCATGGATGAGAACTCTGCTGTGTGTTTCCCTTCAGATATGGAGTTAAATCCCAGGCTCTGTGTCTTACTACAAGCAATACTTCGTTACAGGTAAGGGCAGTCACTTTTCAGTTCAAAGGAACTACATCATTCTCAAAGCTCACACGTTTCTCATCTTAACTGACAAGCATTGGATGTTAGAGGACCAGTGCTTTGTGTCACTTACAGAAACAGAGTTGGACTAGATATGGTCCGTATGTGTAGGAAACATAGTTCTTTTGTTCTAAGCGCACTCACGTTTCCTGCTGTCTTAGAGACTCTAGAAAGCAAGAGCGTGCTTCTCGCTCTAAAGCAGATTGTGATCCATGGATGAGAAATATGCTGTGTGTTTCCCTTCAGAAATGGAGTTAAATCCCAGACTCTGTGTCTTCCTACATGCAAGAATTCGTTTAAGTTAAGGGCAGTCACTTTTGTACTCAAAGGAACTACATCGTTCATGAAGCTCACATGTTTCCCTTCTTAACTGACAAGCATTGGATGTTAGAGGACCAGTGCTTTGTATCAGTTTCAGAAGAAGAGTTGGACTACATATGGGCCATATGTGTATGAAACTCCGTTCTTTTGTTCTGGGCACACTCAGAATTCCTGCTGTAGTAGAGACTCTAAAAGCAAGAGCGTGCTTCTTGCTGCAAAGCAGAGTGTGATCCATGGGTGAGATCTATGCTGTGTGTTTCCCTTCAGAAATGGAGTTAAATCCCAGGCTCTGTGTCTTCCTACAAGCAAGACTTCGTTTAAGGTAAGGGCAGTCACTTTTCTGCTCAAACGAACTACATCGTTCATGAAGCTCACACGTTTCCCATCTTAACTGACAAGCATTGGATGTTAGAGGACCAGTGCTTTGTATCAGTTTCAGAAGAAGAGTTGGACTACATATGGTCCATATGTGTACGAAACTCCGTTCTTTTGTTCTCAGCACACTCACGTTTCCTGCTGTGTTAGAGACTCTAGAAAGCAAGAGCGTGCTTCTCGCTCTAAAGCACAGTGTGATCCATGGATGAGAACTCTGCTGTGTGTTTCCCTTCAGAGATGGAGTTAAATCCCAGGCTCTGTGTCTTACTACAAGCAAGACATCGTTACAGGTAAGGGCAGTCACTTTTCAGTTCAAAGGAACTACATCATTCTCAAAGCTCATACGTTTCTCATCTTAACTGACAAGCATTGGATGTTAGAGGACCAGTGCTTTGTGTCAGTTTCAGAAACAGAGTTGGACTACATATGGTCCTTATGTGTAGTAAACACCGTTCTTTTGTTCTCAGCGCACTCACGTTTCCTGCTGTCTTAGAGACTTTAGAAAGCAAGAGCGTGCTTCTCGCTCTAAAGCAGATTGTGATCCATGGATGAGAACTATGCTGTGTGTTTCCCTTCAGAAATGGAGTTAAATCCCAGGCTCTGTGTCTTCCTACAAGCAAGACTTCGTTTAAGGTAAGGGCAGTCACTTTTCTGCTCAAACGAACTACATCGTTCATGAAGCTCACACGTTTCCCATCTTAACTGACAAGCATTGGATGTTAGAGGACCAGTGCTTTGTATCAGTTTCAGAAGAAGAGTTGGACTACATATGGTCCATATGTGTACGAAACTCCGTTATTTTGTTCTCAGCACACTCACGTATCCTGCTGTGTTAGAGACTCCAGAAAGCAAGAGCGTGCTTCTCGCTCTAAAGCACAGTGTGATCCATGGATGAGAACTCTGCTGTGTGTTTCCCTTCAGATATGGAGTTAAATCCCAGGCTCTGTGTCTTACTACAAGCAATACTTCGTTACAGGTAAGGGCAGTCACTTTTCAGTTCAAAGGAACTACATCATTCTCAAAGCTCACACGTTTCTCATCTTAACTGACAAGCATTGGATGTTAGAGGACCAGTGCTTTGTGTCACTTACAGAAACAGAGTTGGACTAGATATGGTCCGTATGTGTAGGAAACACCGTTCTTTTGTTCTCAGCGCACTCACGTTTCCTGCTGTCTTAGAGACTCTAGAAAGCAAGAGCGTGCTTCTCGCTCTAAAGCAGATTGTGATCCATGGATGAGAAATATGCTGTGTGTTTCCCTTCAGAAATGGAGTTAAATCCCAGACTCTGTGTCTTCCTACATGCAAGAATTCGTTTAAGTTAAGGGCAGTCACTTTTGTACTCAAAGGAACTACATCGTTCATGAAGCTCACATGTTTCCCTTCTTAACTGACAAGCATTGGATGTTAGAGGACCAGTGCTTTGTATCAGTTTCAGAAGAAGAGTTGGACTACATATGGGCCATATGTGTATGAAACTCCGTTCTTTTGTTCTGGGCACACTCAGAATTCCTGCTGTAGTAGAGACTCTAAAAGCAAGAGCGTGCTTCTTGCTGTAAAGCAGAGTGTGATCCATGGGTGAGATCTATGCTGTGTGTTTCCCTTCAGAAATGGAGTTAAATCCCAGGCTCTGTGTCTTCCTATAAGCAAGACTTCGTTTCAGGTAAGTGCAGTCACTTGTCATCTCAAACGAACTACATCGTTCACGAAGCTCACACGTTTCTCATCTTAACAGACAAGCATTGGATGTTAGAGGTCCAGTGCTTTGTATCAGTTTCAGAAGCAGAGTTGGACTAGATATGGTCCGTATGTGTAGGAAACTCCGTTCTTTTGTTCTCAGCACACTCACGTTTCCTGCTGTGTTAGAGACTCCAGAAAACAAGAGCGTGCTTCTCGCTCTAAAGCAGAGTGTGATCAATGGATGAGAACTCTGCTGTGTGTTTCCCTTCAGAGATGGAGTTAAATCCCAGGCTCTGTGTCTTACTACAAGCAAGACTTCGTTACAGGTAAGGGCAGTCACTTTTCAGTTCAAAGGAACTACATCATCCTCAAAGCTCACATGTTTCTCATCTTAACTGACAAGCATTGGATGTTAGAGGACCAGTGCTTTGTGTCAGTTTCAGAAACAGAGTTGGACTAGATATGGTCCTTATGTGTAGTAAACACCGTTCTTTTGTTCTCAGCGCACTCACGTTTCCTGCTGTCTTACAGACTTTAGAAAGCAAGAGCGTGCTTCTCGCTCTAAAGCAGATTGTGATCCATGGATGAGAACTATGCTGTGTGTTTCCCTTCAGAAATGGAGTTAAATCCCAGATTCTGTGTCTTCCTACAAGCAAGACTTCATTTAAGGTAAGGGCAGTCACTTTTCTGCTCAAACGAACTACATCGTTCATGAAGCTCACACGTTTCCCATCTTAACTGACAAGCATTGGATGTTATAGGACCAGTGCTTTGTATCAGTTTCAGAAGAAGAGTTGGACTACATATGGTCCATAAGTGTATGAAACTCTGTTCTGTTGTTCTCAGCACACTCACGTTTCCTGCTGTGTTAGAGACTCCAGAAAGCAAGAGCGTGCTTCTCGCTCTAAAGCACAGTGTGATCCATGGATGAGAACTCTGCTGTGTGTTTCCCTTCAGAGATGGAGTTAAATCCCAGGCTCTGTGTCTTACTACAAGCAAGACTTCGTTACAGGTAAGGGCAGTAACTTTTCAGTTCAAAGGAACTACATCATTCTCAAAGCTCACACGTTTCTCATCTTAACTGACAAGCATTGGATGTTAGAGGACCAGTGCTTTGTGTCACTTACAGAAACAGTGTTGGACTAGATATGGTCCGTATGTGTAGGAAACACCGTTCTTTTATTCTCAGCGCACTCACGTTTCCTGCTGTCTTAGAGACTCTAGAAAGCAAGAGCGTGCTTCTTGTTCTAAAGCAGAGTGTGATCAATGGATGAGAACACTGCTGTGTGTTTCACTTCAGAAATGGAGTTAAATCCCAGGCTCTGAGTCTTCCTACAAGCAAAACTTCGTTTCAGGTAAGGGCAGTCACTTTTCTGCTCTAACGAACTACATCGTTCACGAAGATCACACGTTTCTCATATTAACTGACAAGCATTGGATGTTAGAGGACCAGTGCATTGTATCAGTTTCAGAAGCAGATTTGGACTACATATGGTCCATATGTGTAGGAAACACCGTTCTTTTGTTCTGGGCACACTCAGATTACCTGCTTTATTAGAGACTCTAGAAAGCAACAGCGTGCTTCTCGCTCTAAAGCAGAGTGTGATCCATGGATGAGAACTCTGCTGTGTGTTTCCCTTCAGAAATGGAGTTAAATCCCAGGCTCTGTGTCTTCCTATAAGCAAGACTTCGTTTCAGGTAAGGGCAGTCACTTTTCTGCTCAAACGAACTACATCGTTCACGAAGATCACACGTTTCTCATCTTAACTAACAAGCATTGGATGTTAGAGGACCAGTGCTTTGTGTCAGTTTCAGAAACAGAGTTGGACTACATATGGTCCGTATGTGTAGGAAACACCGTTCTTTTGTTCTCAGCATACTCACGTTTCCTGCTGTGTTAGAGACTCCAGAAAGCAAGAGCGTGCTTCTCGCTCTAAAGCACAGTGTGATCCATGGATGAGAACTCTGCTGTGTGTTTCCCTTCAGAGATGGAGTTAAATCCCAGGCTCTGTGTCTTACTACAAGCAAGACTTCGTTACAGGTAAGGGCAGTCACTTTTCTGCTCAAACGAACTACATCTTTCATGAAGCTCACACGTTTCCCATCTTAACTGACAACCATTGGATGTTAGAGGACCAGTGCTTTGTATCAGTTTCAGAAGAAGAGTTGGACTACATATGGTCCATATGTGTATGAAACTCCGTTCTTTTTTCTGGGCACAGTCAGATTTCCTGATGTATTAGAGACTCTAGAAAGCAAGAGCGTGCTTCTTGCTGTAAAGCAGAGTGTGATCCATGGGTGAGAACTATGCTGTGTGTTTCCCTTCAGAAATGGAGTTAAATCCCAGGCTCTGTGTCTTCCTATAAGCAAGACTTCGTTTCAGGTAAGTGCAGTCACTTGTAATCTCAAACGAACTACATCGTTCACGAAGCTCACAAGTTTCTCATCTTAACAGACAAGCATTGGATTTTAGAGGACAAGTGCTTTGTATCAGTTTCAGAAGCAGAGTTGGAATAGATATGGTCCGTATGTGTAGGAAACACCGTTCTTTTGTTCTCAGCACACTCACGTTTCCTTCTGTGTTAGAGACTCCAGAAAGCAAGAGCGTGCTTCTCGCTCTAAAGCAGAGTGTGATCCATGGATGAGAACTCTGCTGTGTGTTTCCCTTCAGACATGGAGTTAAATCCCAGGCTCTGTGTCTAACTACAAGCAAGACTTCGTTACAGGTAAGGGCAGTCACTTTTCAGTTCAAAGGAACTACATCATCCTCAAAGCTCACACGTTTCTCATCTTAACTGACAAGCATTGGATGTTAGAGGACCAGTGCTTTGTGTCAGTTTCAGAAACAGAGTTGGACTAGATATGGTCCGTATGTGTAGGAAACACCGTTCTTTTGTTCTCAGCACACTCACTTTTCCTGCTGTCTTAGAGACTTTAGAAAGCAAGAGCGTGTTTCTCGCTCTAAAGCAGATTGTGATCCATGGATGAGAACTATGCTGTGTGTTTCCCTTCAGAAATGGAATTAAATCCCAGACTCTGTGTCTTCCTACATGCAAGACTTCGTTTCAGGTAAGGGCAGTCACTTTTCTGCTCAAACAAACTACATCGTTCATGAAGCTCACACGTTTCCCATCTTAACTGTCAACCATTGGATGTTAGAGGACCAGTGCTTTGTATCACTTTCAGAAGAAGAGTTGGACTACATATGGTCCATATGTGTATGAAACTCCGTTCTTTTTTCTGGGCACAGTCAGATTTCCTGATGTATTAGAGACTCTAGAAAGCAAGAGCGTGCTTCTTTCTGTAAAGCAGAGTGTGATCCATGGGTGAGAACTATGCTGTGTGTTTCCCTTCAGAAATGGAGTTAAATCCCAGGCTCTGAGTCTTCCTACAAGCAAAACTTCGTTTCAGGTAAGGGCAGTCACTTTTCTGCTCTAACGAACTACATCGTTCATGAAGCTCACACGTTTCCCATCTTAACTGACAAGCATTGGATGTTAGAGGACCAGTGCATTGTATCAGTTTCAGAAGCAGATTTGGACTACATATGGTCCGTATATGTAGGAAACACCGTTCTTTTGTTCTGGCACACTCAGATTACCTGCTGTATTAGAGACTCTAGAAAGCAAGAGCGTGCTTCTCGCTCTAAAACAGAGTGTGATCCATGGATGAGAACTATGCTGTGTGTTTCCATTCAGAAATGGAGTTAAATCCCAGACTCTTTGTCTTCCTGCAAACTAGACTTCGTTTCAGGTAACGGCAGTCACTTTTCAGCTCAAACGAACTACAGCGCTCACTGAGCTCACACATTTCTCATCTTAACAGACAAGCATTGGATGTTAGAGGACCAGTGCTTTGTATCAGTTTAAGAAGGAGAGTTAGACTAGATATGGTCCGTATGTGTAGGTCACACCTTTCTTTTGTTCTCAGCACACTCACGTTTCCTGCTGTCTTAGAGACTCTAGAAAGCAAGAGCGTGCTTCTTGTTCTAAAAGAGTGTGATCAATGGATGAGAACACTGCTGTGTGTTTCACTTCAGAAATGGAGTTAAATCCCAGGCTCTGAGTCTTCCTATAAGCAAGACTTCGTTTCAGGTAAGGGCAGTCACTTTTCTGCTCAAACGAACTACATCGTTCACGAAGATCACACGTTTCTCATCTTAACTGACAAGCATTGGATGTTAGAGGACCAGTGCATTGTATCAGTTTCAGAAGCAGATTTGGACTACATATGGTCCGTATGTGTAGGAAACACCATTCTTTTGTTCTGGGCACACTCAGATTACCTCTTTTATTAAAGACTCAGAAAGCAAGAGCGTGCTTCTCGCTCTAAAGCAGAGTGTGATCCATGGATGAGAACTATACTGTGTGTTTCCCTTCAGAAATGGAGTTAAATCCCAGGCTCTGTGTCTTCCTACAAGCAAGACTTCGTTTAAGGTAAGGGCAGTCACTTTTCTGCTCAAAGAACTACATCGTTCATGAAGCTCACACGTTTCCCTTCTTAACTGACAAGCATTGGATGTTAGAGGACCAGTGCTTTGTATCAGTTTCAGAAGAAGAGTTGGACTACATATGGTCCATATGTGTATGAAACTCTGTTCTGTTGTTCTCAGCACACTCACGTTTCCTGCTGTCTTAGAGACTCTAGAAAGCAAGAGCGTGCTTCTCGCTCTAAAGCAGATTGTGATCCATGGATGAGAAATATGCTGTGTGTTTCCCTTCAGAAATGGAGTTAAATCCCAGACTCTGTGTCTTCCTACATGCAAGAATTCGTTTAAGGTAAGGGCAGTCACTTTTGTGCTCAAAAGAACTACATCGTTCATGAAGCTCACATGTTTCCCTTCTTAACTGACAAGCATTGGATGTTAGAGGACCAGTGCTTTGTATCAGTTTCAGAAGAAGAGTTGGACTACATATGGGCCATATGTGTATGAAACTCCGTTCTTTTGTTCTGGGCACACTCAGATTTCCTGCTGTAGTAGAGACTCTAAAAGCAAGAGCGTGCTTCTTGCTGTAAAGCAGAGTGTGATCCATGGGTGAGATCTATGCTGTGTGTTTCCCTTCAGAAATGGAGTTAAATCCCAGGCTCTGTGTCTTCCTATAAGCAAGACTTCGTTTCAGGTAAGTGCAGTCACTTGTCATCTCAAACGAACTACATCGTTCACGAAGCTCACACGTTTCTCATCTTAACAGACAAGCATTGGATGTTAGAGGTCCAGTGCTTTGTATCAGTTTCAGAAGCAGAGTTGGACTAGATATGGTCCGTATGTGTAGGAAACTCCGTTCTTTTGTTCTCAGCACACTCACGTTACCTGCTGTGTTAGAGACTCCAGAAAACAAGAGCGTGCTTCTCGCTCTAAAGCAGATTGTGATCCATGGATGAGAACTATGCTGTGTGTTTCCCTTCAGAAATGGAATTAAATCCCAGACTCTGTGTCTTCCTACATGCAAGACTTCGTTTCAGGTAAGGGCAGTCACTTTTCTGCTCAAACAAACTACATCGTTCATGAAGCTCACACGTTTCCCATCTTAACTGTCAACCATTGGATGTTAGAGGACCAGTGCTTTGTATCACTTTCAGAAGAAGAGTTGGACTACATATGGTCCATATGTGTATGAAACTCCGTTCTTTTTTCTGGGCACAGTCAGATTTCCTGATGTATTAGAGACTCTAGAAAGCAAGAGCGTGCTTCTTTCTGTAAAGCAGAGTGTGATCCATGGGTGAGAACTATGCTGTGTGTTTCCCTTCAGAGACGTAGTTAAATCCCAGGCTCTGTGTCTTACTACAAGCAAGACTTCGTATCAGGTAAGGGCAGTCACTTTTCAGTTCAAAGGAACTACATCATTCACTAAGCTCACATGTTTCTCATCTTAACAGACAAGCATTGGATTTTAGAGGACCAGTGCTTTGTATCACTATCAGAAGCAGACTTGGACTAGATATGGTCCATATGTGTAGGAAACTCCGTTCTTTTGTTCTCAGCGCACTCACGTTTCCTGCTGTCTTAGAGACTTTAGAAAGCAAGAGCGTGCTTCTCGCTCTAAAGCAGATTGTGATCCATGGATGAGAACTATGCTGTGTGTTTCCCTTCAGAAATGGAGTTAAATCCCAGACTCTGTGTCTTCCTACAAGCAAGATTTCGTTTAAGGTAAGGGCAGTCACTTTTCTGCTCTAACGAACTACATCGTTCATGAAGCTCACACGTTTCCCATCTTAACTGACAAGCATTGGATGTTAGAGGACCAGTGCATTGTATCAGTTTCAGAAGCAGATTTGGACTACATATGGTCCGTATGTGTAGTAAACACCGTTCTTTTGTTCTGGCACACTCAGATTACCTGCTGTATTAGAGACTCTAGAAAGCAAGAGCGTGCTTCTCGCTCTAAAACAGAGTGTGATCCATGGATGAGAACTATGCTGTGTGTTTCCATTCAGAAATGGAGTTAAATCCCAGACTCTTTGTCTTCCTACAAACTAGACTTCGTTTCAGGTAACGGCAGTCACTTTTCAGCTCAAACGAACTACAGCGCTCACTGAGCTCACACATTTCTCATCTTAACAGACAAGCATTGGATGTTAGAGGACCAGTGCATTGTATCAGTTTCAGAAGCAGATTTGGACTACATAGGGTCCGTATGTGTAGGAAACACCGTTCTTTTGTTCTGGGCACACTCAGATTACCTGCTTTATTACAGACTCTAGAAAGCAAGAGCGTGCTTCTCGCTCTAAAGCAGAGTGTGATCCATGGATGAGAACTCTGCTGTGTGTTTCCCTTCAGAGATGGAGTTAAATCCCAGGCTCTGTGTCTTACTACAAGCAAGACTTCGTTACAGGTAAGGTCAGTCACTTTTCAGTTCAAAGGAACTACATCATTCTCAAAGCTCACACGTTTCTCATCTTAACTGACAAGCATTGGATTTTAGAGGACCAGTGCTTTGTATCAGTTTCAGAAGCAGAGTTGGACTAGATATGGTCCATATGTGTAGGAAACACCGTTCTTTTGTTCTCAGCGCACTCACGTTTCCTGCTGTCTTAGAGACTCTAGAAAGCAAGAGCGTGCTTCTTGTTCTAAAGCAGAGTGTGATGAATGGATGAGGTCACTGCTGTGTGTTTCACTTCAGAAATGGAGTTAAATCCCAGGCTCTGAGTCTTCCTAAAAGCAAGACTTCGTTTCAGGTAAGGGCAGTCACTTTTCTGCTCAAACGAACTACATCGTTCACGAAGATCACACATTTCTCATCTTAACTGACAAGCATTGGATGTTAGAGGACCAGTGCATTGTATCAGTTTCAGAAGCAGATTTGGACTACATATGGTCCGTATGTGTAGGAAACACCGTTCTTTGTTTTGGCACACTCAGATTACCTGCTGTATTAAAGACTCTAGAAAGCTAGAGCGTGCTTCTCCCTCTAAAGCAGAGTGTGATCCATGGATGAGAACTATGCTGTGTGTTTCCCTTCAGAAATGGAGTTAAATCCCAATCTCTGTGTCTTCCTACAAGCAAGACTTCGTTTCAGGTAACGGCAGTCACTTTTCAGTTCAAAGGAACTACATCATTCTCAAAGCTCACACGTTTCTCATCTTAACTGACAAGCATTGGATGTTAGAGGACCAGTGCTTTGTGTCACTTACAGAAACAGAGTTGGACTAGATATGGTCCGTATGTGTAGGAAACACCGTTCTTTTTTCTCAAGGCACTCACGTTTCCTGCTGTCTTAGAGACTCTAGAAAGCAAGAGCGTGCTTCTCGCTCTAAAGCAGATTGTGATCCATGGATGAGAACACTGCTGTGTGTTTCCCTTCAGAAATGGAGTTAAATCCCAGACTCTTGTCTTCCTACAAGCAAGAATACGTTTAAGGTAAGGGCAGTCACTTTTGTGCTCAAAGGAACTACATCGTTCATGAAGCTCACATGTTTCCCTTCTTAACTGACAAGCATTGGATGTTAGAGGACCAGTGCTTTGTATCAGTTTCAGAAGAAGAGTTGGACTACATATGGGCCATATGTGTATGAAACTCCGTTCTTTTGTTCTGGGCACACTCAGATTTCCTGCTGTAGTAGAGACTCTAAAAGCAAGAGCGTGCTTCTTGCTGTAAAGCACAGTGTGATCCATGGGTGAGATCTATGCTGTGTGTTTCCCTTCAGAAATGGAGTTAAATCCCTGGCTCTGTGTCTTCCTATAAGCAAGACTTCGTTTCAGGTAAGTGCAGTCACTTGTCATCTCAAACGAACTACATCGTTCACGAAGCTCACACGTTTCTCATCTTAAGAGACAAGCATTGGATGTTAGAGGTCCAGTGCTTTGTATCAGTTTCAGAAGCAGAGTTGGACTAGATATGGTCCGTATGTGTAGGAAACTCCGTTCTTTTGTTCTCAGCACACTCAGGTTTCCTGCTGTGTTAGAGACTCCAGAAAACAAGAGCGTGCTTCTCGCTCTAAAGCAGAGTGTGATCAATGGATGAGAACTCTGCTGTGTGTTTCCCTTCAGAGATGGAGTTAAATCCCAGGCTCTGTGTCTTACTACAAGCAAGACTTCGTTACAGGTAAGGGCAGTCACTTTTCAGTTCAAAGGAACTACATCATCCTCAAAGCTCACACGTTTCTCATCTTAACTGACAAGCATTGGATGTTAGAGGACCAGTGCTTTGTGTCAGTTTCAGAAACAGAGTTGGACTAGATATGGTCCATATGTGTAGAAAACACAGTTCTTTTTTTCTCAGCGCACTCACGTTTCCTGCTGTCTTAGAGACTTTAGAAAGCAAGAGCGTGCTTCTCGCTCTAAAGCAGATTGTGATCCATGGATGAGAACTATGCTGTGTGTTTCCCTTCAGAAATGGAGTTAAATCCCAGACTCTGTGTCTTCCTACAAGCAAGACTTCGTTTAAGGTAAGGGCAGTCACTTTTCTGCTCAAGCGAACTACATCGTTCATGAAGCTCAAACGTTTCTTATCTTAACAGACAAGCATTGGATGTTAGAGGACCAGTGCTTTGTATCAGTTTCAGAAGCAGAGTTGGACTAGATATGGTCCGTATGTGTAGGAAACACCGTTCTTTTGTTCTCAGCACACTCACGTTTCCTGCTGTGTTAGAGACTCCAGAAAACGAGAGCGTGCTTCTCGCTCTAAAGCAGAGTGTGATCCATGGATGAGAACTCTGCTGTGTGTTTCCCTTCAGAGATGGAGTTAAATCCCAGGCTCTGTGTCTTACTACAAGCAAGACTTCGTTACAGGTAAGGGCAGTCACTTTTCAGTTCAAAGGAACTACATCATCCTCAAAGCTCACACTTTTCTCATCTTAACTGACAAGCATTGGATGTTAGAGGACCAGTGCTTTGTGTCAGTTACAGAAACAGAGTTGGACTAGATATGGTCCGTATGTGTAGGAAACACCGTTCTTTTGTTCTCAGCGCACTCACGTTTCCTGCTGTCTTAGAGACTTTAGAAAGCAAGAGCGTGCTTCTCGCTCTAAAGCAGATTGTGATCCATGGGTGAGAACTATGCTGTGTGTTTCCCTTCAGAAATGGAGTTAAATCCCAGGCTCTGTGTCTTCCTATAAGCAAGACTTCGTTTAAGGTAAGGGCAGTCACTTTTCTGCTCAAACAAACTACATCGTTCATGAAGCTCACACGTTTCTCATCTTAACTAACAAGCATTGGATGTTAGAGGACCAGTGCTTTGTATCAGTTTCAGAAGCAGAGTTGGACTACATATGGTCCGTATGTGTAGGAAACACCGTTCTTTTGCTCTCAGCACACTCACGTTTCCTGCTGTGTTAGAGACTCCAGAAAGCAAGAGCGTGCTTCTTGCTCTAAAGCACAGTGTGATCCATGGATGAGAACTCTGCTGTGTGTTTCCCTTCAGAGATGGAGTTAAATCCCAGGCTGTGTGTCTTACTACAAGCAAGACTTCGTTACAGGTAAGGGCAGTCACTTTTCAGTTCAAAGGAACTACATCATTCTCAAAGCTCACACGTTCCTCATCTTAACTGACAAGCATTGGATGTTAGAGGACCAGTGCATTGTATCAGTTTCAGAAGCAGATTTGGACTACATATGGTCCATATGTGTAGGAAACACCGTTCTTTTGTTCTTGGCACACTCAGATTACCTGCTTTATTAGAGACTCTAGGAAGCAAGAGCGTGATTCTCGCTCTAAAGCAGAGTGTGATCCATGGATGAGAACTCTGCTGTGTGTTTCCCTTCAGAAATGGAGTTAAATCCCAGGCTCTGTGTCTTCCTATAAGCAAGACTTCGTTTCAGGTAAGTGCAGTCACTTGTCATCTCAAACGAACTACATCGTTCACGAAGCTCACACGTTTCTCATCTTAACAGACAAGCATTGGATGTTAGAGGACCAGTGCATTGTATCAGTTTCAGAAGCAGATTTGGACTACATATGGTCCGTATGTGTAGGAAACACCATTCTTTTGTTCTGGGCACAGTCAGATTTCCTGATGTATTAGAGACTCTAGAAAGCAAGAGCGTGCTTCTTGCTGTAAAGCAGAGTGTGATCCATGGGTGAGAACTATGCTGTGTGTTTCCCTTCAGAAATGGAGTTAAATCCCAGGCTCTGTGTCTTCCTATAAGCAAGACTTCGTTTCAGGTAAGTGCAGTCACTTGTAATCTCAAACGAACTACATCGTTCACGAAGCTCACACGTTTCTCATCTTAACAGACAAGCATTGGATTTTAGAGGACCAGTGCTTTGTATCAGTTTCAGAAGCAGAGTTGGAATAGATATGGTCCGTATGTGTAGGAAACACCATTGTTTTGTTCTCAGCACACTCACGTTTCCTGCTGTGTTAGAGACTCCAGAAAGCAAGAGCGTGCTTCTCGCTCTAAAGCAGAGTGTAATCCATGGATGAGAACTCTGCTGTGTGTTTCCCTTCAGACATGGAGTTAAATCCCAGGCTCTGTGTCTTACTACAAGCAAGACTTCGTTACAGGTAAGGGCAGTCACTTTTCAGTTCAAAGGAACTACATCATTCTCAAATCTCACACGTTTCTCATCTTAACAGACAAGCATTGGATGTTAGAGGACCAGTGCATTGTATCAGTTTCAGAAGCAGATTTGGACTACCTATGGTCCATATGTGTAGGAAACACCGTTCTTTTGTTCTGGGCACACTCAGATTACCTGCTTTATTAGAGACTCTAGAAAGCAAGAGCGTGATTCTCGCTCTAAAGCAGAGTGTGATCCATGGATGAGAACTCTGCTGTGTGTTTCCCTTCAGAGATGTAGTTAAATTCCAGGCTCTGTGTCTTACTACAAGCAAGACTTCGTATCAGGTAAGGGCAGTCACTTTTCAGTTCAAAGGAACTACATCATTCACTAAGCTCACACGTTTCTCATCTTAACAGACAAGCATTGGATTTTAGAGGACCAGTGCTTTGTATCACTTTCAGAAGCAGAGTTGGACTAGATATGGTCCATATGTGTAGGAAACTCCCTTCTTTTGTTCTCAGCGCACTCACGTTTCCTGCTGTCTTAGAGAATTTAGAAAGCAAGAGCGTGCTTCTCGCTCTAAAGCAGATTGTGATCCATGGATGAGAACTATGCTGTGTGTTTCCCTTCATAAATGGAGTTAAATCCCAGACTCTGTGTCTTCCTACAAGCAAGATTTTGTTTAAGGTAAGGGCTGTCACTTTTCTGCTCTAACGAACTACATCATTCATGAAGCTCACACGTTTCCCATCTTAACTGACAAGCATTGGATGTTAGAGGACCAGTGCTTTGTATCAGTTTCAGAAGAAGTGTTGGACTACATATGGTCCATATGTGTATGAAACTCCGTTCTTTTGTTCTGGGCACACTCAGATTTCCTGCTGTAGTAGAGACTTTAGAAAGCAAGGGCGTGCGTCTTGCTGTAAAGCAGAGTGTGATCCATGGGTGAGAACTATGCTGTGTGTTTCCCTTCAGAAATGGAGTTAAATCCCAGGCTCTGTGTCTTCCTATAAGCAAGACTTCATTTCAGGTAAGTGCAGTCACTTGTAATCTCAAACGAACTACATCGTTCACGAAGCTCACACGTTTCTCATCTTAACAGACAAGCATTGGATTTTAGAGGACCAGTGCTTTGTATCAGTTTCAGAAGCAGAGTTGGAATAGATATGGTCCGTATGTGTAGCAAACACCGTTCTTTTGTACTCAGCACACTCACGTTTCCTGCTGTGTTAGAGACTCCAGAAAGCAAGAGCGTGCTTCTTGCTCTAAAGCAGAGTGTGATCCAAGGATGAGAACTCTGCTGTGTGTTTCCCTTCAGAGATGGAGTTAAATCCCAGGCTCTGTGTCTTACTACAAGCAAGACTTCGTTACAGGTAAGGGCAGTCACTTTTCAGTTCAAAGGAACTACATCATTCTCAAAGCTCACACGTTTCTCATCTTAACTGACAAGCATTGGATGTTAGAAGACCAATGCTTTGTGTCACTTACAAAAACAGAGCTGGAATAGATATGGTCCGTATGTGTAGGAAACACCGTTCTTTTGTTCTCAGTGCACTCACATTTCCTGCTGTCTTAGAGACTCTAGAAAGCAAGAGCGTGCTTCTTGTTCTAAAGCAGAGTGTGATCAATGGATGAGAACACTGCTGTGTGTTTCACTTCAGAAATGGAGTTAAATCCCAGGCTCTGAGTCTTCCTACAAGCAAGACTTCGTTTCAGGTAAGGGCAGTCACTTTTCTGCTCAAACGAACTACATCGTTCACGAAGATCACACGTTTCTCATCTTAACTGACAAGCATGGGATGTTAGAGGACCAGTGCATTGTATCAGTTTCAGAAGCAGATTTGGACTACATAGGGTCCGTATGTGTAGGAAACACCGTCCTTTTGTTCTGGGCACACTCAGATTACCTGCTTTATTACAGACTCTAGAAAGAAAGAGCGTGCTTCTCGCTCTAAAGCAGAGTGTGATCCATGGATGAGAACTCTGCTGTGTGTTTCCCTTCAGAGATGGAGTTAAATCCCAGGCTCTGTGTCTTACTACAAGCAAGACTTCGTTACAGGTAAGGTCAGTCACTTTTCAGTTCAAAGGAACTACATCATTCTCAAAGCTCACACGTTTCTCATCTTAACTGACAAGCATTGGATTTTAGAGGACCAGTGCTTTGTATCAGTTTCAGAAGCAGAGTTGGACTAGATATGGTCCGTATGTGTAGGAAACACCGTTCTTTTGTTCTCAGCGCACTCACGTTTCCTGCTGTCTTAGAGACTCTAGAAAGCAAGAGCGTGCTTCTTGTTCTAAAGCAGAGTGTGATGAATGGATGAGGTCACTGCTGTGTGTTTCACTTCAGAAATGGAGTTAAATCCCAGGCTCTGAGTCTTCCTACAAGCAAGACTTCGTTTCAGGTAAGGGCAGTCACTTTTCTGCTCAAACGAACTACATCGTTCACGAAGATCACACGTTTCTCATCTTAACTGACAAGCATTGGATGTTAGAGGACCAGTGCATTGTATCAGTTTCAGAAGCAGATTTGTACTACATATGGTCCGTATGTGTAGGAAACACCGTTCTTTTTTTCTGGCACACTCAGATTACCTGCTGTATTAGAGACTCTAGAAAGCAAGAGCGTACTTCTCGCTCTAAAACAGAGTGTGATGCATGGATGAGAACTATGCTGTGTGTTTCCATTCAGAAATGGAGTTAAATCCCAGACTCTTTGTCTTCCTACAAACTAGACTTCGTTTCAGGTAACGGCAGTCACTTTTCAGCTCAAACGAACTACATCACTCACTGAGCTCACACATTTCTCATCTTAACAGACAAGCATTGGATGTTAGAGGACCAGTGCTTTGTATCAGTTTAAGAAGGAGAGTTGGACTAGATATGGTCCGTATGTGTAGGTCACACCGTTCTTTTCTTCTCAGCACACTCACGTTTCCTGCTGTCTTAGAGACTCTAGAAAGCAAGAGCGTGCTTCTTGTTCTAAAGCAGAGTGTGATCAATGGATGAGAACACTGCTGTGTGTTTCACTTCAGAAATGGAGTTAAATCCCAGGCTCTGAGTCTTCCTACAAGCAAGACTTCGTTTCAGGTAAGGGCAGTCACTTTTCTGCTCAAACGAACTACATCGTTCACGAAGATCACATGTTTCTCATCTTAACTGACAAGCATTGGATGTTAGAGGACCAGTGCATTGTATCAGTTTCAGAAGCAGATTTGGACTACATAGGGTCCGTATGTGTAGGAAACACCGTTCTTTTGTTCTGGGCACACTCAGATTACCTGCTTTATTACAGACTCTAGAAAGCAAGAGCGTGCTTCTCGCTCTAAAGCAGAGTGTGATCCATGGATGAGAACTCTGCTGTGTGTTTCCCTTCAGAGATGGAGTTAAATCCCAGGCTCTGTGTCTTACTACAAGCAAGACTTCGTTACAGGTAAGGTCAGTCACTTTTCAGTTCAAAGGAACTACATCATTCTCAAAGCTCACACGTTTCTCATCTTAACTGACAAGCATTGGATTTTAGAGGACCAGTGCTTTGTATCAGTTTCAGAAGCAGAGTTGGACTAGATATGGTCCGTATGTGTAGGAAACACCGTTCTTTTGTTCTCAGCGCACTCACGTTTCCTGCTGTCTTAGAGACTCTAGAAAGCAAGAGCGTGCTTCTTGTTCTAAAGCAGAGTGTGATGAATGGATGAGGTCACTGCTGTGTGTTTCACTTCAGAAATGGAGTTAAATCCCAGGCTCTGAGTCTTCCTACAAGCAAGACTTCGTTTCAGGTAAGGGCAGTCACTTTTCTGCTCAAACAAACTACATCGTTCACGAAGATCACACGTTTCTCATCTTAACTGACAAGCATTGGATGTTAGAGGACCAGTGCATTGTATCAGTTTCAGAAGCAGATTTGGACTAGATATGGTCCATATGTGTAGGAAACTCCCTTCTTTTGTTCTCAGCGCACTCACGTTTCCTGCTGTCTTAGAGAATTTAGAAAGCAAGAGCGTGCTTCTCGCTCTAAAGCAGATTGTGATCCATGGATGAGAACTATGCTGTGTGTTTCCCTTCATAAATGGAGTTAAATCCCAGACTCTGTGTCTTCCTACAAGCAAGATTTTGTTTAAGGTAAGGGCTGTCACTTTTCTGCTCTAACGAACTACATCATTCATGAAGCTCACACGTTTCCCATCTTAACTGACAAGCATTGGATGTTAGAGGACCAGTGCTTTGTATCAGTTTCAGAAGAAGAGTTGGACTACATATGGTCCATATGTGTATGAAACTCCGTTCTTTTGTTCTGGGCACACTCAGATTTCCTGCTGTAGTAGAGACTTTAGAAAGCAAGGGCGTGCGTCTTGCTGTAAAGCAGAGTGTGATCCATGGGTGAGAACTATGCTGTGTGTTTCCCTTCAGAAATGGAGTTAAATCCAAGGCTCTGTGTCTTCCTATAAGCAAGACTTCATTTCAGGTAAGTGCAGTCACTTGTAATCTCAAACGAACTACATCGTTCACGAAGCTCACACGTTTCTCATCTTAACAGACAAGCATTGGATTTTAGAGGACCAGTGCTTTGTATCAGTTTCAGAAGCAGAGTTGGAATAGATATGGTCCGTATGTGTAGCAAACACCGTTCTTTTGTACTCAGCACACTCACGTTTCCTGCTGTGTTAGAGACTCCAGAAAGCAAGAGCGTGCTTCTTGCTCTAAAGCAGAGTGTGATCCATGGATGAGAACTCTGCTGTGTGTTTCCCTTCAGAGATGGAGTTAAATCCCAGGCTCTGTGTCTTACTACAAGCAAGACTTCGTTACAGGTAAGGGCAGTCACTTTTCAGTTCAAAGGAACTACATCATTCTCAAAGCTCACACGTTTCTCATCTTAACTGACAAGCATTGGATGTTAGAAGACCAATGCTTTGTGTCACTTACAAAAACAGAGCTGGAATAGATATGGTCCGTATGTGTAGGAAACACCGTTCTTTTGTTCTCAGTGCACTCACATTTCCTGCTGTCTTAGAGACTCTAGAAAGCAAGAGCGTGCTTCTTGTTCTAAAGCAGAGTGTGATCAATGGATGAGAACACTGCTGTGTGTTTCACTTCAGAAATGGAGTTAAATCCCAGGCTCTGAGTCTTCCTACAAGCAAGACTTCGTTTCAGGTAAGGGCAGTCACTTTTCTGCTCAAACGAACTACATCGTTCACGAAGATCACACGTTTCTCATCTTAACTGACAAGCATGGGATGTTAGAGGACCAGTGCATTGTATCAGTTTCAGAAGCAGATTTGGACTACATAGGGTCCGTATGTGTAGGAAACACCGTTCTTTTGTTCTGGGCACACTCAGATTACCTGCTTTATTACAGACTCTAGAAAGAAAGAGCGTGCTTCTCGCTCTAAAGCAGAGTGTGATCCATGGATGAGAACTCTGCTGTGTGTTTCCCTTCAGAGATGGAGTTAAATCCCAGGCTCTGTGTCTTACTACAAGCAAGACTTCGTTACAGGTAAGGTCAGTCACTTTTCAGTTCAAAGGAACTACATCATTCTCAAAGCTCACACGTTTCTCATCTTAACTGACAAGCATTGGATTTTAGAGGACCAGTGCTTTGTATCAGTTTCAGAAGCAGAGTTGGACTAGATATGGTCCGTATGTGTAGGAAACACCGTTCTTTTGTTCTCAGCGCACTCAAGTTTCCTGCTGTCTTAGAGACTCTAGAAAGCAAGAGCGTGCTTCTTGTTCTAAAGCAGAGTGTGATGAATGGATGAGGTCACTGCTGTGTGTTTCACTTCAGAAATGGAGTTAAATCCCAGGCTCTGAGTCTTCCTACAAGCAAGACTTCGTTTCAGGTAAGGGCAGTCACTTTTCTGCTCAAACGAACTACATCGTTCACGAAGATCACACGTTTCTCATCTTAACTGACAAGCATTGGATGTTAGAGGACCAGTGCATTGTATCAGTTTCTGAAGCAGATTTGTACTACATATGGTCCGTATGTGTAGGAAACACCGTTCTTTTTTTCTGGCACACTCAGATTACCTGCTGTATTAGAGACTCTAGAAAGCAAGAGCGTACTTCTCGCTCTAAAACAGAGTGTGATGCATGGATGAGAACTATGCTGTGTGTTTCCATTCAGAAATGGAGTTAAATCCCAGACTCTTTGTCTTCCTACAAACTAGACTTCGTTTCAGGTAACGGCAGTCACTTTTCAGCTCAAACGAACTACATCGCTCACTGAGCTCACACATTTCTCATCTTAACAGACAAGCATTGGATGTTAGAGGACCAGTGCTTTGTATCAGTTTCAGAAGGAGAGTTGGACTAGATATGGTCCGTATGTGTAGGTCACACCGTTCTTTTCTTCTCAGCACACTCACGTTTCCTGCTGTCTTAGAGACTCTAGAAAGCAAGAGCGTGCTTCTTGTTCTAAAGCAGAGTGTGATCAATGGATGAGAACACTGCTGTGTGTTTCACTTCAGAAATGGAGTTAAATCCCAGGCTCTGAGTCTTCCTACAAGCAAGACTTCGTTTCAGGTAAGGGCAGTCACTTTTCTGCTCAAACGAACTACATCGTTCACGAAGATCACATGTTTCTCATCTTAACTGACAAGCATTGGATGTTAGAGGACCAGTGAATTGTATCAGTTTCAGAAGCAGATTTGGACTACATAGGGTCCGTATGTGTAGGAAACACCGTTCTTTTGTTCTGGGCACACTCAGATTACCTGCTTTATTACAGACTCTAGAAAGCAAGAGCGTGCTTCTCGCTCTAAAGCAGAGTGTGATCCATGGATGAGAATTCTGCTGTGTGTTTCCCTTCAGAGATGGAGTTAAATCCCAGGCTCTGTGTCTTACTACAAGCAAGAGTTCGTTACAGGTAAGGTCAGTCACTTTTCAGTTCAAAGGAACTACATCATTCTCAAAGCTCACACGTTTCTCATCTTAACTGACAAGCATTGGATTTTAGAGGACCAGTGCTTTGTATCAGTTTCAGAAGCAGAGTTGGACTAGATATGGTCCGTATGTGTAGGAAACACCGTTCTTTTGTTCTCAGCGCACTCACGTTTCCTGCTGTCTTAGAGACTCTAGAAAGCAAGAGCGTGCTTCTTGTTCTAAAGCAGAGTGTGATGAATGGATGAGGTCACTGCTGTGTGTTTCACTTCAGAAATGGAGTTAAATCCCAGGCTCTGAGTCTTCCTACAAGCAAGACTTCGTTTCAGGTAAGGGCAGTCACTTTTCTGCTCAAACGAACTACATCGTTCAGGAAGATCACACGTTTCTCATCTTAACTGACAAGCATTGGATGTTAGAGGACCAGTGCATTGTATCAGTTTCAGAAGCAGATTTGGACTACATATGGTCCGTAGGTGTAGGAAACACCGTTCTTTTGTTCTGGCACACTCAGATTACCTGCTGTATTAGAGACTCTAGAAAGCAAGAGCGTGCTTCTCGCTCTAAAACAGAGTGTGATCCATGGATGAGAACTATGCTGTGTGTTTCCATTCAGAAATGGAGTTAAATCCCAGACTCTTTGTCTTCCTACAAACTAGACTTCGTTTCAGGTAACGGCAGTAACTTTTCAGCTCAAATGAACTACATCGCTCACTGAGCTCACACATTTCTCATCTTAACAGACAAGCATTGGATGTTAGAGGACCAGTGCTTTGTATCAGTTTAAGAAGGAGAGTTGGACTAGATATGGTCCGTATGTGTACGTCACACCGTTCTTTTCTTCTCAGCACACTCACGTTTCCTGATGTCTTAGAGACTCTAGAAAGCAAGAGCGTGCTTCTTGTTCTAAAGCAGAGTGTGATCAATGGATGAGAACACTACTGTGTGTTTCACTTCAGAAATGGAGTTAAATCCCAGGCTCTGAGTCTTCCTACAAGCAAGACTTCGTTTCAGGTAAGGGCAGTCACTTTTCTGCTCAAACGAACTACATCGTTCACGAAGATCACACGTTTCTCATCTTAACTGACAAGCATTGGATGTTAGAGGACCAGTGCATTGTATCAGTTTCAGAAGCAGATTTGGACTACATATGGTCCGTATGTGTAGGAAACACCATTCTTTTGTTCTGGGCACACTCAGATTACCTCTTTTATTACAGACTCTAGAAAGCAAGAGCGTGCTTCTCGCTCTAAAGCAGAGTGTGATCCATGGATGAGAACTCTGCTGTGTGTTTCCCTTCAGAGATGGAGTTAAATCCCAGGCTCTGTGTCTTACTACAAGCAAGACTTCGTTACAGGTAAGGGCAGTCACTTTTCAGTTCAAAGGAACTACATCATTCTCAAAGCTCACACGTTTCTCATCTTAACTAACAAGCATTGGATTTTAGAGGACCAGTGCTTTGTATCAGTTTAAGAAGGAGAGTTGGACTAGATATGGTCTGTATGTGTAGGTCACACCGTTCTTTTGTTCTCAGCACACTCACGTTTCCTGCTGTCTTAGAGACTCTAGAAAGCAAGAGCGTGCTTCTTGTTCTAAAGCAGAGTGTGATGAATGGATGAGAACACTGCTGTGTGTTTCACTTCAGAAATGGAGTTAAATCCCAGGCTCTGAGTCTTCCTACAAGCAAGACTTCGTTTCAGGTAAGGGCAGTCACTTTTCTGCTCAAACGAACTACATCGTTCACGAAGATCACACGTTTCTCATCTTAACTGACAAGCATCGGATGTTAGAGGACCAGTGCATTGTATCAGTTTCAGAAGCAGATTTGGAATACATATGGTCTGTATGTGTAGGAAACACCGTTCTTTTGTTCTGGCACACTCAGATTACCTGCTGTATTAGAGACTCTAGAAAGCAAGAGCGTGCTTCTCGCTCTTTAACAGAGTGTGATCCATGGATGAGAACTATGCTGTGTGTTTCCATTCAGAAATGGAGTTAAATCCCAGACTCTTTGTCTTCCTACAAACTAGACTTCGTTTCAGGTAACGGCAGTCACTTTTCAGCTCAAACGAACTACATCGCTCACTGAGCTCACACATTTCTCATCTTAACAGACAAGCATTGGATGTTAGAGGACCAGTGCTTTGTATCAGTTTAAGAAGGAGAGTTGGACTAGATATGGTCCGTATGTGTAGGTCACACCGTTCTTTTGTTCTCAGCACACTCACGTTTCCTGCTGTCTTAGAGACTCTAGAAAGCAAGAGCGTGCTTCTTGTTCTAAAAGAGTGTGATCAATGGATGAGAACACTGCTGTGTGTTTCACTTCAGAAATGGAGTTAAATCCCAGGCTCTGAGTCTTCCTATAAGCAAGACTTCGTTTCAGGTAAGGGCAGTCACTTTTCTGCTCAAACGAACTACATCGTTCACGAAGATCACACGTTTCTCATCTTAACTGACAAGCATTGGATGTTAGAGGACCAGTGCATTGTATCAGTTTCAGAAGCAGATTTGGACTACATATGGTCCGTATGTGTAGGAAACACCGTTCTTTTGTTCTGGCACACTCAGATTACCTGCTGTATTAGAGACTCTAGAAAGAAAGAGCGTGCTTCTCGCTCTAAAACAGAGTGTGATCCATGGATGAGAACTATGCTGTGTGTTTCCCTTCAGAAATGGAGTTAAATCCCAATCTCTGTGTCTTCCTACAAGCAAGACTTCGTTTCAGGTAACGGCAGTCATTTTTCAGCTCAAACGAACTACATCGCTCACTGAGCTCACACATTTCTCATCTTAACAGACAAGCATTGGATGTTAGAGGACTAGTGCATTGTATCAGTTTCAGAAGCAGATTTGGACTACATATGGTCCGTATGTGTAGGAAACACCATTCTTTTGTTTTGGGCACACTCAGATTACCTCTTTTATTACAGACTCTAGAAAGCAAGAGCGTGCTTCTCGCTCTAAAGCAGAGTGTGATCCATGGATGAGAACTCTGCTGTGTGTTTCCCTTCAGAGATGGAGTTAAATCCCAGGCTCTGTGTCTAACTACAAGCAAGACTTCGTTACAGGTAAGGGCACGCACTTTTCAGTTCAAAGGAACTACAACATTCTCAAAGCTCACACGTTTCCCATCTTAACTAACAAGCATTGGATTTTAGAGGACCAGTGCTTTGGATCAGTTTCAGAAGCAGAGTTGGACTAGATATGGTCCGTATGTGTACTAAACACCGTTCTTTTGTTCTCAGCACACTCACTTTTCCTGCTGTCTTAGAGACTTTAGAAAGCAAGAGCTTGCTTCTCGCTCTAAAGCAGATTGTGATCCATGGATGAGAACTATGCTGTGTGTTTCCCTTCAGAAATGGAATTAAATCCCAGACTCTGTGTCTTCCTACAAGCAAGACTTCGTTTCAGGTAAGGGCAGTCACTTTTCTGCTCAAACGAACTACATCGTTCATGAAGCTCACACGTTTCCCATCTTAACTGACAAGCATTGGATGTTAGAGGAACAGTGCTTTGTATCACTTTCAGAAGAAGAGTTGGACTACATATGGTCCATATGTGTATGAAACTCCGTTCTTTTTTCTGGGCACAGTCAGATTTCCTGATGTATTAGAGACTCTAGAAAGCAAGAGCGTGCTTCTTGCTGTAAAGCAGAGTGTGATCCATGGGTGAGAACTATGCTGTGTGTTTCCCTTCAGAAATGGAGTTAAATCCCAGGCTCTGTGTCTTCCTACAAGCAAGACTTCGTTTAAGGTAAGGGCAGTCACTTTTCTGCTCAAACGAACTACATCGTTCATGAAGCTCACACGTTTCCCATCTTAACTGACAAGCATTGGATGTTAGAGGACCAGTGCTTTGTATCAGTTTCAGAAGAAGATTTGGACTACATATGGTCCATATGTGTACGAAACTCCGTTCTTTTGTTCTCAGCACACTCACGTTTCCTGCTGTGTTAGAGACTCCAGAAAGCAAGAGCGTGCTTCTCGCTCTAAAGCACAGTGTGATCCATGGATGAGAACTCTGCTGTGTGTTTCCCTTCAGAGATGGAGTTAAATCCCAGGCTCTGTGTCTTACTACAAGCAAGACTTCGTTACAGGTAAGGGCAGTCACTTTTCAGTTCAAAGGAACTACATCATTCTCAAAGCTCATACGTTTCTCATCTTAACTGACAAGCATTGGATGTTAGAGGACCAGTGCTTTGTGTCAGTTTCAGAAACAGAGTTGGACTAGATATGGTCCTTATGTGTAGTAAACACCGTTCTTTTGTTCTCAGCGCACTCACGTTTCCTGCTGTCTTAGAGACTTTAGAAAGCAAGAGCGTGCTTCTCGCTCTAAAGCAGATTGTGATCCATGGATGAGAACTATGCTGTGTGTTTCCCTTCAGAAATGGAGTTAAATCCCAGGCTCTGTGTCTTCCTACAAGCAAGACTTCGTTTAAGGTAAGGGCAGTCACTTTTCTGCTCAAACGAACTACATCGTTCATGAAGCTCACACGTTTCCCATCTTAACTGACAAGCATTGGATGTTAGAGGACCAGTGCTTTGTATCAGTTTCAGAAGAAGAGTTGGACTACATATGGTCCATATGTGTACGAAACTCCGTTCTTTTGTTCTCAGCACACTCACGTATCCTGCTGTGTTAGAGACTCCAGAAAGCAAGAGCGTGCTTCTCGCTCTAAAGCACAGTGTGATCCATGGATGAGAACTCTGCTGTGTGTTTCCCTTCAGATATGGAGTTAAATCCCAGGCTCTGTGTCTTACTACAAGCAATACTTCGTTACAGGTAAGGGCAGTCACTTTTCAGTTCAAAGGAACTACATCATTCTCAAAGCTCACACGTTTCTCATCTTAACTGACAAGCATTGGATGTTAGAGGACCAGTGCTTTGTGTCACTTACAGAAACAGAGTTGGACTAGATATGGTCCGTATGTGTAGGAAACACAGTTCTTTTGTTCTCAGCGCACTCACGTTTCCTGCTGTCTTAGAGACTCTAGAAAGCAAGAGCGTGCTTCTCGCTCTAAAGCAGATTGTGATCCATGGATGAGAAATATGCTGTGTGTTTCCCTTCAGAAATGGAGTTAAATCCCAGACTCTGTGTCTTCCTACATGCAAGAATTCGTTTAAGTTAAGGGCAGTCACTTTTGTACTCAAAGGAACTACATCGTTCATGAAGCTCAAATGTTTCCCTTCTTAACTGACAAGCATTGGATGTTAGAGGACCAGTGCTTTGTATCAGTTTCAGAAGAAGAGTTGGACTACATATGGGCCATATGTGTATGAAACTCCGTTCTTTTGTTCTGGGCACACTCAGAATTCCTGCTGTAGTAGAGACTCTAAAAGCAAGAGCGTGCTTCTTGCTGTAAAGCAGAGTGTGATCCATGGGTGAGATCTATGCTGTGTGTTTCCCTTCAGAAATGGAGTTAAATCCCAGGCTCTGTGTCTTCCTACAAGCAAGACTTCGTTTAAGGTAAGGGCAGTCACTTTTCTGTTCAAACGAACTACATCGTTCATGAAGCTCACACGTTTCCCATCTTAACTGACAAGCATTGGATGTTAGAGGACCAGTGCTTTGTATCAGTTTCAGAAGAAGAGTTGGACTACATATGGTCCATATGTGTACGAAACTCCGTTCTTTTGTTCTCAGCACACTCACGTTTCCTGCTGTGTTAGAGACTCCAGAAAGCAAGAGCGTGCTTCTCGCTCTAAAGCACAGTGTGATCCATGGATGAGAACTCTGCTGTGTGTTTCCCTTCAGAGATGGAGTTAAATCCCAGGCTCTGTGTCTTACTACAAGCAAGACTTCGTTACAGGTAAGGGCAGTCACTTTTCAGTTCAAAGGAACTACATCATTCTCAAAGCTCATACGTTTCTCATCTTAACTGACAAGCATTGGATGTTAGAGGACCAGTGCTTTGTGTCAGTTTCAGAAACAGAGTTAGACTACATATGGTCCTTATGTGTAGTAAACACCGTTCTTTTGTTCTCAGCGCACTCACGTTTCCTGCTGTCTTAGAGACTTTAGAAAGCAAGAGCGTGCTTCTCGCTCTAAAGCAGATTGTGATCCATGGATGAGAACTATGCTGTGTGTTTCCCTTCAGAAATGGAGTTAAATCCCAGGCTCTGTGTCTTCCTACAAGCAAGACTTCGTTTAAGGTAAGGGCAGTCACTTTTCTGCTCAAACAAACTACATCGTTCATGAAGCTCACACGTTTCCCATCTTAACTGACAAGCATTGGATGTTAGAGGACCAGTGCTTTGTATCAGTTTCAGAAGAAGAGTTGGACTACATATGGTCCATATGTGTACGAAACTCCGTTCTTTTGTTCTCAGCACACTCACGTATCCTGCTGTGTTAGAGACTCCAGAAAGCAAGAGCGTGCTTCTCGCTCTAAAGCACAGTGTGATCCATGGATGAGAACTCTGCTGTGTGTTTCCCTTCAGATATGGAGTTAAATCCCAGGCTCTGTGTCTTACTACAAGCAATACTTCGTTACAGGTAAGGGCAGTCACTTTTCAGTTCAAAGGAACTACATCATTCTCAAAGCTCACACGTTTCTCATCTTAACTGACAAGCATTGGATGTTAGAGGACCAGTGCTTTGTGTCACTTACAGAAACAGAGTTGGACTAGATATGGTCCGTATGTGTAGGAAACACCGTTCTTTTGTTCTCAGCGCACTCACGTTTCCTGCTGTCTTAGAGACTCTAGAAAGCAAGAGCGTGCTTCTCGCTCTAAAGCAGATTGTGATCCATGGATGAGAAATATGCTGTGTGTTTCCCTTCAGAAATGGAGTTAAATCCCAGACTCTGTGTCTTCCTACATGCAAGAATTCGTTTAAGTTAAGGGCAGTCACTTTTGTACTCAAAGGAACTACATCGTTCATGAAGCTCACATGTTTCCCTTCTTAACTGACAAGCATTGGATGTTAGAGGACCAGTGCTTTGTATCAGTTTCAGAAGAAGAGTTGGACTACATATGGGCCATATGTGTATGAAACTCCGTTCTTTTGTTCTGGGCACACTCAGAATTCCTGCTGTAGTAGAGACTCTAAAAGCAAGAGCGTGCTTCTTGCTGTAAAGCAGAGTGTGATCCATGGGTGAGATCTATGCTGTGTGTTTCCCTTCAGAAATGGAGTTAAATCCCAGGCTCTGTGTCTTCCTATAAGCAAGACTTCGTTTCAGGTAAGGGCAGTCACTTGTCATCTCAAACGAACTACATCGTTCACGAAGCTCACACGTTTCTCATCTTAACAGACAAGCATTGGATGTTAGAGGTCCAGTGCTTTGTATCAGTTTCAGAAGCAGAGTTGGACTAGATATGGTCCGTATGTGTAGGAAACTCCATTCTTTTGTTCTCAGCACACTCACGTTTCCTGCTGTGTTAGAGACTCCAGAAAACAAGAGCGTGCTTCTCGCTCTAAAGCAGAGTGTGATCAATGGATGAGAACTCTGCTGTGTGTTTCCCTTCAGAGATGGAGTTAAATCCCAGGCTCTGTGTCTTACTACAAGCAAGACTTCGTTACAGGTAAGGGCAGTCACTTTTCAGTTCAAAGGAACTACATCATCCTCAAAGCTCACATGTTTCTCATCTTAACTGACAAGCATTGGATGTTAGAGGACCAGTGCTTTGTGTCAGTTTCAGAAACAGAGTTGGACTAGATATGGTCCTTATGTGTAGTAAACACCGTTCTTTTGTTCTCAGCGCACTCACGTTTCCTGCTGTCTTAGAGACTTTAGAAAGCAAGAGCGTGCTTCTCGCTCTAAAGCAGATTGTGATCCATGGATGAGAACTATGCTGTGTGTTTCCCTTCAGAAATGGAGTTAAATCCCAGACTCTGTGTCTTCCTACAAGCAAGACTTCATTTAAGGTAAGGGCAGTCACTTTTCTGCTCAAACGAACTACATCGTTCATGAAGCTCACACGTTTCCCATCTTAACTGACAAGCATTGGATGTTATAGGACCAGTGCTTTGTATCAGTTTCAGAAGAAGAGTTGGACTACATATGGTCCATAAGTGTATGAAACTCCGTTCTTTTGTTCTCAGCACACTCACGTTTCCTGCTGTGTTAGAGACTCCAGAAAGCAAGAGCGTGCTTCTCGCTCTAAAGCACATTGTGATCCATGGATGAGAACTCTGCTGTGTGTTTCCCTTCAGAGATGGAGTTAAATCCCAGGCTCTGTGTCTTACTACAAGCAAGACTTCGTTACAGGTAAGGGCAGTAACTTTTCAGTTCAAAGGAACTACATCATTCTCAAAGCTCACACGTTTCTCATCTTAACTGACAAGCATTGGATGTTAGAGGACCAGTGCTTTGTGTCACTTACAGAAACAGTGTTGGACTAGATATGGTCCGTATGTGTAGGAAACACCGTTCTTTTATTCTCAGCGCACTCACGTTTCCTGCTGTCTTAGAGACTCTAGAAAGCAAGAGCGTGCTTCTTGTTCTAAAGCAGAGTGTGATCAATGGATGAGAACACTGCTGTGTGTTTCACTTCAGAAATGGAGTTAAATCCCAGGCTCTGAGTCTTCCTACAAGCAAGACTTCGTTTCAGGTAACGGCAGTCATTTTTCAGCTCAAACGAACTACATCGCTCACTGAGCTCACACATTTCTCATCTTAACAGACAAGCATTGGATGTTAGAGGACTAGTGCATTGTATCAGTTTCAGAAGCAGATTTGGACTACATATGGTCCGTATGTGTAGGAAACACCATTCTTTTGTTTTGGGCACACTCAGATTACCTCTTTTATTACAGACTCTAGAAAGCAAGAGCGTGCTTCTCGCTCTAAAGCAGAGTGTGATCCATGGATGAGAACTCTGCTGTGTGTTTCCCTTCAGAGATGGAGTTAAATCCCAGGCTCTGTGTCTTACTACAAGCAAGACTTCGTTACAGGTAAGGGCACTCACTTTTCAGTTCAAAGGAACTACAACATTCTCAAAGCTCACACGTTTCCCATCTTAACTAACAAGCATTGGATTTTAGAGGACCAGTGCTTTGTATCAGTTTCAGAAGCAGAGTTGGACTAGATATGGTCCGTATGTGTACTAAACACCGTTCTTTTGTTCTCAGCACACTCACTTTTCCTGCTGTCTTAGAGACTTTAGAAAGCAAGAGCGTGCTTCTCGCTCTAAAGCAGATTGTGATCCATGGATGAGAACTATGCTGTGTGTTTCCCTTCAGAAATGGAATTAAATCCCAGACTCTGTGTCTTCCTACAAGCAAGACTTCGTTTCAGGTAAGGGCAGTCACTTTTCTGCTCAAACGAACTACATCGTTCATGAAGCTCACACGTTTCCCATCTTAACTGACAAGCATTGGATGTTAGAGGAACAGTGCTTTGTATCACTTTCAGAAGAAGAGTTGGACTACATATGGTCCATATGTGTATGAAACTCCGTTCTTTTTTCTGGGCACAGTCAGATTTCCTGATGTATTAGAGACTCTAGAAAGCAAGAGCGTGCTTCTTGCTGTAAAGCAGAGTGTGATCCATGGGTGAGAACTATGCTGTGTGTTTCCCTTCAGAAATGGAGTTAAATCCCAGGCTCTGTGTCTTCCTACAAGCAAGACTTCGTTTAAGGTAAGGGCAGTCACTTTTCTGCTCAAACGAACTACATCGTTCATGAAGCTCACACGTTTCCCATCTTAACTGACAAGCATTGGATGTTAGAGGACCAGTGCTTTGTATCAGTTTCAGAAGAAGAGTTGGACTACATATGGTCCATATGTGTACGAAACTCCGTTCTTTTGTTCTCAGCACACTCACGTTTCCTGCTGTGTTAGAGACTCCAGAAAGCAAGAGCGTGCTTCTCGCTCTAAAGCACAGTATGATCCATGGATGAGAACTCTGCTGTGTGTTTCCCTTCAGAGATGGAGTTAAATCCCAGGCTCTGTGTCTTACTACAAGCAAGACTTCGTTACAGGTAAGGGCAGTCACTTTTCAGTTCAAAGGAACTACATCATTCTCAAAGCTCATACGTTTCTCATCTTAACTGACAAGCATTGGATGTTAGAGGACCAGTGCTTTGTGTCAGTTTCAGAAACAGAGTTGGACTAGATATGGTCCTTATGTGTAGTAAACACCGTTCTTTTGTTCTCAGCGCACTCACGTTTCCTGCTGTCTTAGAGACTTTAGAAAGCAAGAGCGTGCTTCTCGCTCTAAAGCAGATTGTGATCCATGGATGAGAACTATGCTGTGTGTTTCCCTTCAGAAATGGAGTTAAATCCCAGGCTCTGTGTCTTCCTACAAGCAAGACTTCGTTTAAGGTAAGGGCAGTCACTTTTCTGCTCAAACGAACTACATCGTTCATGAAGCTCACACGTTTCCCATCTTAACTGACAAGCATTGGATGTTAGAGGACCAGTGCTTTGTATCAGTTTCAGAAGAAGAGTTGGACTACATATGGTCCATATGTGTACGAAACTCCGTTCTTTTGTTCTCAGCACACTCACGTATCCTGCTGTGTTAGAGACTCCAGAAAGCAAGAGCGTGCTTCTCGCTCTAAAGCACAGTGTGATCCATGGATGAGAACTCTGCTGTGTGTTTCCCTTCAGATATGGAGTTAAATCCCAGGCTCTGTGTCTTACTACAAGCAATACTTCGTTACAGGTAAGGGCAGTCACTTTTCAGTTCAAAGGAACTACATCATTCTCAAAGCTCACACGTTTCTCATCTTAACTGACAAGCATTGGATGTTAGAGGACCAGTGCTTTGTGTCACTTACAGAAACAGAGTTGGACTAGATATGGTCCGTATGTGTAGGAAACACAGTTCTTTTGTTCTCAGCGCACTCACGTTTCCTGCTGTCTTAGAGACTCTAGAAAGCAAGAGCGTGCTTCTCGCTCTAAAGCAGATTGTGATCCATGGATGAGAAATATGCTGTGTGTTTCCCTTCAGAAATGGAGTTAAATCCCAGACTCTGTGTCTTCCTACATGCAAGAATTCGTTTAAGTTAAGGGCAGTCACTTTTGTACTCAAAGGAACTACATCGTTCATGAAGCTCACATGTTTCCCTTCTTAACTGACAAGCATTGGATGTTAGAGGACCAGTGCTTTGTATCAGTTTCAGAAGAAGAGTTGGACTACATATGGGCCATATGTGTATGAAACTCCGTTCTTTTGTTCTGGGCACACTCAGAATTCCTGCTGTAGTAGAGACTCTAAAAGCAAGAGCGTGCTTCTTGCTGTAAAGCAGAGTGTGATCCATGGGTGAGATCTATGCTGTGTGTTTCCCTTCAGAAATGGAGTTAAATCCCAGGCTCTGTGTCTTCCTACAAGCAAGACTTCGTTTAAGGTAAGGGCAGTCACTTTTCTGTTCAAACGAACTACATCGTTCATGAAGCTCACACGTTTCCCATCTTAACTGACAAGCATTGGATGTTAGAGGACCAGTGCTTTGTATCAGTTTCAGAAGAAGAGTTGGACTACATATGGTCCATATGTGTACGAAACTCCGTTCTTTTGTTCTCAGCACACTCACGTTTCCTGCTGTGTTAGAGACTCCAGAAAGCAAGAGCGTGCTTCTCGCTCTAAAGCACAGTGTGATCCATGGATGAGAACTCTGCTGTGTGTTTCCCTTCAGAGATGGAGTTAAATCCCAGGCTCTGTGTCTTACTACAAGCAAGACTTCGTTACAGGTAAGGGCAGTCACTTTTCAGTTCAAAGGAACTACATCATTCTCAAAGCTCACACGTTTCCCATCTTAACTAACAAGCATTGGATTTTAGAGGACCAGTGCTTTGTATCAGTTTCAGAAGCAGAGTTGGACTAGATATGGTCCGTATGTGTACTAAACACCGTTCTTTTGTTCTCAGCACACTCACTTTTCCTGCTGTCTTAGAGACTTTAGAAAGCAAGAGCGTGCTTCTCGCTCTAAAGCAGATTGTGATCCATGGATGAGAACTATGCTGTGTGTTTCCCTTCAGAAATGGAATTAAATCCCAGACTCTGTGTCTTCCTACAAGCAAGACTTCGTTTCAGGTAAGGGCAGTCACTTTTCTGCTCAAACGAACTACATCGTTCATGAAGCTCACACGTTTCCCATCTTAACTGACAAGCATTGGATGTTAGAGGAACAGTGCTTTGTATCACTTTCAGAAGAAGAGTTGGACTACATATGGTCCATATGTGTATGAAACTCCGTTCTTTTTTCTGGGCACAGTCAGATTTCCTGATGTATTAGAGACTCTAGAAAGCAAGAGCGTGCTTCTTGCTGTAAAGCAGAGTGTGATCCATGGGTGAGAACTATGCTGTGTGTTTCCCTTCAGAAATGGAGTTAAATCCCAGGCTCTGTGTCTTCCTACAAGCAAGACTTCGTTTAAGGTAAGGGCAGTCACTTTTCTGCTCAAACGAACTACATCGTTCATGAAGCTCACACGTTTCCCATCTTAACTGACAAGCATTGGATGTTAGAGGACCAGTGCTTTGTATCAGTTTCAGAAGAAGAGTTGGACTACATATGGTCCATATGTGTACGAAACTCCGTTCTTTTGTTCTCAGCACACTCACGTTTCCTGCTGTGTTAGAGACTCCAGAAAGCAAGAGCGTGCTTCTCGCTCTAAAGCACAGTATGATCCATGGATGAGAACTCTGCTGTGTGTTTCCCTTCAGAGATGGAGTTAAATCCCAGGCTCTGTGTCTTACTACAAGCAAGACTTCGTTACAGGTAAGGGCAGTCACTTTTCAGTTCAAAGGAACTACATCATTCTCAAAGCTCATACGTTTCTCATCTTAACTGACAAGCATTGGATGTTAGAGGACCAGTGCTTTGTGTCAGTTTCAGAAACAGAGTTGGACTAGATATGGTCCTTATATGTAGTAAACACCGTTCTTTTGTTCTCAGCGCACTCACGTTTCCTGCTGTCTTAGAGACTTTAGAAAGCAAGAGCGTGCTTCTCGCTCTAAAGCAGATTGTGATCCATGGATGAGAACTATGCTGTGTGTTTCCCTTCAGAAATGGAGTTAAATCCCAGGCTCTGTGTCTTCCTACAAGCAAGACTTCGTTTAAGGTAAGGGCAGTCACTTTTCTGCTCAAACGAACTACATCGTTCATGAAGCTCACACGTTTCCCATCTTAACTGACAAGCATTGGATGTTAGAGGACCAGTGCTTTGTATCAGTTTCAGAAGAAGAGTTGGACTACATATGGTCCATATGTGTACGAAACTCCGTTCTTTTGTTCTCAGCACACTCACGTATCCTGCTGTGTTAGAGACTCCAGAAAGCAAGAGCGTGCTTCTCGCTCTAAAGCACAGTGTGATCCATGGATGAGAACTCTGCTGTGTGTTTCCCTTCAGATATGGAGTTAAATCCCAGGCTCTGTGTCTTACTACAAGCAATACTTCGTTACAGGTAAGGGCAGTCACTTTTCAGTTCAAAGGAACTACATCATTCTCAAAGCTCACACGTTTCTCATCTTAACTGACAAGCATTGGATGTTAGAGGACCAGTGCTTTGTGTCACTTACAGAAACAGAGTTGGACTAGATATGGTCCGTATGTGTAGGAAACACAGTTCTTTTGTTCTCAGCGCACTCACGTTTCCTGCTGTCTTAGAGACTCTAGAAAGCAAGAGCGTGCTTCTCGCTCTAAAGCAGATTGTGATCCATGGATGAGAAATATGCTGTGTGTTTCCCTTCAGAAATGGAGTTAAATCCCAGACTCTGTGTCTTCCTACATGCAAGAATTCGTTTAAGTTAAGGGCAGTCACTTTTGTACTCAAAGGAACTACATCGTTCATGAAGCTCACATGTTTCCCTTCTTAACTGACAAGCATTGGATGTTAGAGGACCAGTGCTTTGTATCAGTTTCAGAAGAAGAGTTGGACTACATATGGGCCATATGTGTATGAAACTCCGTTCTTTTGTTCTGGGCACACTCAGAATTCCTGCTGTAGTAGAGACTCTAAAAGCAAGAGCGTGCTTCTTGCTGTAAAGCAGAGTGTGATCCATGGGTGAGATCTATGCTGTGTGTTTCCCTTCAGAAATGGAGTTAAATCCCAGGCTCTGTGTCTTCCTACAAGCAAGACTTCGTTTAAGGTAAGGGCAGTCACTTTTCTGTTCAAACGAACTACATCGTTCATGAAGCTCACACGTTTCCCATCTTAACTGACAAGCATTGGATGTTAGAGGACCAGTGCTTTGTATCAGTTTCAGAAGAAGAGTTGGACTACATATGGTCCATATGTGTACGAAACTCCGTTCTTTTGTTCTCAGCACACTCACGTTTCCTGCTGTGTTAGAGACTCCAGAAAGCAAGAGCGTGCTTCTCGCTCTAAAGCACAGTGTGATCCATGGATGAGAACTCTGCTGTGTGTTTCCCTTCAGAGATGGAGTTAAATCCCAGGCTCTGTGTCTTACTACAAGCAAGACTTCGTTACAGGTAAGGGCAGTCACTTTTCAGTTCAAAGGAACTACATCATTCTCAAAGCTCATACGTTTCTCATCTTAACTGACAAGCATTGGATGTTAGAGGACCAGTGCTTTGTGTCAGTTTCAGAAACAGAGTTGGACTACATATGGTCCTTATGTGTAGTAAACACCGTTCTTTTGTTCTCAGCGCACTCACGTTTCCTGCTGTCTTAGAGACTTTAGAAAGCAAGAGCGTGCTTCTCGCTCTAAAGCAGATTGTGATCCATGGATGAGAACTATGCTGTGTGTTTCCCTTCAGAAATGGAGTTAAATCCCAGGCTCTGTGTCTTCCTACAAGCAAGACTTCGTTTAAGGTAAGGGCAGTCACTTTTCTGCTCAAACGAACTACATCGTTCATGAAGCTCACACGTTTCCCATCTTAACTGACAAGCATTGGATGTTAGAGGACCAGTGCTTTGTATCAGTTTCAGAAGAAGAGTTGGACTACATATGGTCCATATGTGTACGAAACTCCGTTCTTTTGTTCTCAGCACACTCACGTATCCTGCTGTGTTAGAGACTCCAGAAAGCAAGAGCGTGCTTCTCGCTCTAAAGCACAGTGTGATCCATGGATGAGAACTCTGCTGTGTGTTTCCCTTCAGATATGGAGTTAAATCCCAGGCTCTGTGTCTTACTACAAGCAATACTTCGTTACAGGTAAGGGCAGTCACTTTTCAGTTCAAAGGAACTACATCATTCTCAAAGCTCACACGTTTCTCATCTTAACTGACAAGCATTGGATGTTAGAGGACCAGTGCTTTGTGTCACTTACAGAAACAGAGTTGGACTAGATATGGTCCGTATGTGTAGGAAACACCGTTCTTTTGTTCTCAGCGCACTCACGTTTCCTGCTGTCTTAGAGACTCTAGAAAGCAAGAGCGTGCTTCTCGCTCTAAAGCAGATTGTGATCCATGGATGAGAAATATGCTGTGTGTTTCCCTTCAGAAATGGAGTTAAATCCCAGACTCTGTGTCTTCCTACATGCAAGAATTCGTTTAAGTTAAGGGCAGTCACTTTTGTACTCAAAGGAACTACATCGTTCATGAAGCTCACATGTTTCCCTTCTTAACTGACAAGCATTGGATGTTAGAGGACCAGTGCTTTGTATCAGTTTCAGAAGAAGAGTTGGACTACATATGGGCCATATGTGTATGAAACTCCGTTCTTTTGTTCTGGGCACACTCAGAATTCCTGCTGTAGTAGAGACTCTAAAAGCAAGAGCGTGCTTCTTGCTGTAAAGCAGAGTGTGATCCATGGGTGAGATCTATGCTGTGTGTTTCCCTTCAGAAATGGAGTTAAATCCCAGGCTCTGTGTCTTCCTATAAGCAAGACTTCGTTTCAGGTAAGGGCAGTCACTTGTCATCTCAAAAGAACTACATCGTTCACGAAGCTCACACGTTTCTCATCTTAACAGACAAGCATTGGATGTTAGAGGTCCAGGGCTTTGTATCAGTTTCAGAAGCAGAGTTGGACTAGATATGGTCCGTATGTGTAGGAAACTCCATTCTTTTGTTCTCAGCACACTCACGTTTCCTGCTGTGTTAGAGACTCCAGAAAACAAGAGCGTGCTTCTCGCTCTAAAGCAGAGTGTGATCAATGGATGAGAACTCTGCTGTGTGTTTCCCTTCAGAGATGGAGTTAAATCCCAGGCTCTGTGTCTTACTACAAGCAAGACTTCGTTACAGGTAAGGGCAGTCACTTTTCAGTTCAAAGGAACTACATCATCCTCAAAGCTCACATGTTTCTCATCTTAACTGACAAGCATTGGATGTTAGAGGACCAGTGCTTTGTGTCAGTTTCAGAAACAGAGTTGGACTAGATATGGTCCTTATGTGTAGTAAACACCGTTCTTTTGTTCTCAGCGCACTCACGTTTCCTGCTGTCTTAGAGACTTTAGAAAGCAAGAGCGTGCTTCTCGCTCTAAAGCAGATTGTGATCCATGGATGAGAACTGTGCTGTGTGTTTCCCTTCAGAAATGGAGTTAAATCCCAGACTCTGTGTCTTCCTACAAGCAAGACTTCATTTAAGGTAAGGGCAGTCACTTTTCTGCTCAAACGAACTACATCGTTCATGAAGCTCACACGTTTCCCATCTTAACTGACAAGCATTGGATGTTATAGGACCAGTGCTTTGTATCAGTTTCAGAAGAAGAGTTGGACTACATATGGTCCATAAGTGTATGAAACTCCGTTCTTTTGTTCTCAGCACACTCACGTTTCCTGCTGTGTTAGAGACTCCAGAAAGCAAGAGCGTGCTTCTCGCTCTAAAGCACATTGTGATCCATGGATGAGAACTCTGCTGTGTGTTTCCCTTCAGAGATGGAGTTAAATCCCAGGCTCTGTGTCTTACTACAAGCAAGACTTCGTTACAGGTAAGGGCAGTAACTTTTCAGTTCAAAGGAACTACATCATTCTCAAAGCTCACACGTTTCTCATCTTAACTGACAAGCATTGGATGTTAGAGGACCAGTGCTTTGTGTCACTTACAGAAACAGTGTTGGACTAGATATGGTCCGTATGTGTAGGAAACACCGTTCTTTTATTCTCAGCGCACTCACGTTTCCTGCTGTCTTAGAGACTCTAGAAAGCAAGAGCGTGCTTCTTGTTCTAAAGCAGAGTGTGATCAATGGATGAGAACACTGCTGTGTGTTTCACTTCAGAAATGGAGTTAAATCCCAGGCTCTGAGTCTTCCTACAAGCAAAACTTCGTTTCAGGTAAGGGCAGTCACTTTTCTGCTCTAACGAACTACATCGTTCACGAAGATCACACGTTTCTCATATTAACTGACAAGCATTGGATGTTAGAGGACCAGTGCATTGTATCAGTTTCAGAAGCAGATTTGGACTACATATGGTCCATATGTGTAGGAAACACCGTTCTTTTGTTCTGGGCACACTCAGATTACCTGCTTTATTAGAGACTCTAGAAAGCAACAGCGTGCTTCTCGCTCTAAAGCAGAGTGTGATCCATGGATGAGAACTCTGCTGTGTGTTTCCCTTCAGAAATGGAGTTAAATCCCAGGCTCTGTGTCTTCCTATAAGCAAGACTTCGTTTCAGGTAAGGGCAGTCACTTTTCTGCTCAAACGAACTACATCGTTCACGAAGATCACACGTTTCTCATCTTAACTGACAAGCATTGGATGTTAGAGGACCAGTGCTTTGTGTCAGTTTCAGAAACAGAGTTGGACTACATATGGTCCGTATGTGTAGGAAACACCGTTCTTTTGTTCTCAGCATACTCACGTTTCCTGCTGTGTTAGAGACTCCAGAAAGCAAGAGCGTGCTTCTCGCTCTAAAGCACAGTGTGATCCATGGATGAGAACTCTGCTGTGTGTTTCCCTTCAGATATGGAGTTAAATCCCAGGCTCTGTGTCTTACTACAAGCAATACTTCGTTACAGGTAAGGGCAGTCACTTTTCAGTTCAAAGGAACTACATCATTCTCAAAGCTCACACGTTTCTCATCTTAACTGACAAGCATTGGATGTTAGAGGACCAGTGCTTTGTGTCACTTACAGAAACAGAGTTGGACTAGATATGGTCCGTATGTGTAGGAAACACAGTTCTTTTGTTCTCAGCGCACTCACGTTTCCTGCTGTCTTAGAGACTCTAGAAAGCAAGAGCGTGCTTCTCGCTCTAAAGCAGATTGTGATCCATGGATGAGAAATATGCTGTGTGTTTCCCTTCAGAAATGGAGTTAAATCCCAGACTCTGTGTCTTCCTACATGCAAGAATTCGTTTAAGTTAAGGGCAGTCACTTTTGTACTCAAAGGAACTACATCGTTCATGAAGCTCACATGTTTCCCTTCTTAACTGACAAGCATTGGATGTTAGAGGACCAGTGCTTTGTATCAGTTTCAGAAGAAGAGTTGGACTACATATGGGCCATATGTGTATGAAACTCCGTTCTTTTGTTCTGGGCACACTCAGAATTCCTGCTGTAGTAGAGACTCTAAAAGCAAGAGCGTGCTTCTTGCTGTAAAGCAGAGTGTGATCCATGGGTGAGATCTATGCTGTGTGTTTCCCTTCAGAAATGGAGTTAAATCCCAGGCTCTGTGTCTTCCTACAAGCAAGACTTCGTTTAAGGTAAGGGCAGTCACTTTTCTGTTCAAACGAACTACATCGTTCATGAAGCTCACACGTTTCCCATCTTAACTGACAAGCATTGGATGTTAGAGGACCAGTGCTTTGTATCAGTTTCAGAAGAAGAGTTGGACTACATATGGTCCATATGTGTACGAAACTCCGTTCTTTTGTTCTCAGCACACTCACGTTTCCTGCTGTGTTAGAGACTCCAGAAAGCAAGAGCGTGCTTCTCGCTCTAAAGCACAGTGTGATCCATGGATGAGAACTCTGCTGTGTGTTTCCCTTCAGAGATGGAGTTAAATCCCAGGCTCTGTGTCTTACTACAAGCAAGACTTCGTTACAGGTAAGGGCAGTCACTTTTCAGTTCAAAGGAACTACATCATTCTCAAAGCTCATACGTTTCTCATCTTAACTGACAAGCATTGGATGTTAGAGGACCAGTGCTTTGTGTCAGTTTCAGAAACAGAGTTGGACTAGATATGGTCCTTATGTGTAGTAAACACCGTTCTTTTGTTCTCAGCGCACTCACGTTTCCTGCTGTCTTAGAGACTTTAGAAAGCAAGAGCGTGCTTCTCGCTCTAAAGCAGATTGTGATCCATGGATGAGAACTATGCTGTGTGTTTCCCTTCAGAAATGGAGTTAAATCCCAGGCTCTGTGTCTTCCTACAAGCAAGACTTCGTTTAAGGTAAGGGCAGTCACTTTTCTGCTCAAACGAACTACATCGTTCATGAAGCTCACACGTTTCCCATCTTAACTGACAAGCATTGGATGTTAGAGGACCAGTGCTTTGTATCAGTTTCAGAAGAAGAGTTGGACTACATATGGTCCATATGTGTACGAAACTCCGTTCTTTTGTTCTCAGCACACTCACGTATCCTGCTGTGTTAGAGACTCCAGAAAGCAAGAGCGTGCTTCTCGCTCTAAAGCACAGTGTGATCCATGGATGAGAACTCTGCTGTGTGTTTCCCTTCAGATATGGAGTTAAATCCCAGGCTCTGTGTCTTACTACAAGCAATACTTCGTTACAGGTAAGGGCAGTCACTTTTCAGTTCAAAGGAACTACATCATTCTCAAAGCTCACACGTTTCTCATCTTAACTGACAAGCATTGGATGTTAGAGGACCAGTGCTTTGTGTCACTTACAGAAACAGAGTTGGACTAGATATGGTCCGTATGTGTAGGAAACACCGTTCTTTTGTTCTCAGCGCACTCACGTTTCCTGCTGTCTTAGAGACTCTAGAAAGCAAGAGCGTGCTTCTCGCTCTAAAGCAGATTGTGATCCATGGATGAGAAATATGCTGTGTGTTTCCCTTCAGAAATGGAGTTAAATCCCAGACTCTGTGTCTTCCTACATGCAAGAATTCGTTTAAGTTAAGGGCAGTCACTTTTGTACTCAAAGGAACTACATCGTTCATGAAGCTCACATGTTTCCCTTCTTAACTGACAAGCATTGGATGTTAGAGGACCAGTGCTTTGTATCAGTTTCAGAAGAAGAGTTGGACTACATATGGGCCATATGTGTATGAAACTCCGTTCTTTTGTTCTGGGCACACTCAGAATTCCTGCTGTAGTAGAGACTCTAAAAGCAAGAGCGTGCTTCTTGCTGTAAAGCAGAGTGTGATCCATGGGTGAGATCTATGCTGTGTGTTTCCCTTCAGAAATGGAGTTAAATCCCAGGCTCTGTGTCTTCCTATAAGCAAGACTTCGTTTCAGGTAAGGGCAGTCACTTGTCATCTCAAAAGAACTACATCGTTCACGAAGCTCACACGTTTCTCATCTTAACAGACAAGCATTGGATGTTAGAGGTCCAGTGCTTTGTATCAGTTTCAGAAGCAGAGTTGGACTAGATATGGTCCGTATGTGTAGGAAACTCCATTCTTTTGTTCTCAGCACACTCACGTTTCCTGCTGTGTTAGAGACTCCAGAAAACAAGAGCGTGCTTCTCGCTCTAAAGCAGAGTGTGATCAATGGATGAGAACTCTGCTGTGTGTTTCCCTTCAGAGATGGAGTTAAATCCCAGGCTCTGTGTCTTACTACAAGCAAGACTTCGTTACAGGTAAGGGCAGTCACTTTTCAGTTCAAAGGAACTACATCATCCTCAAAGCTCACATGTTTCTCATCTTAACTGACAAGCATTGGATGTTAGAGGACCAGTGCTTTGTGTCAGTTTCAGAAACAGAGTTGGACTAGATATGGTCCTTATGTGTAGTAAACACCGTTCTTTTGTTCTCAGCGCACTCACGTTTCCTGCTGTCTTAGAGACTTTAGAAAGCAAGAGCGTGCTTCTCGCTCTAAAGCAGATTGTGATCCATGGATGAGAACTGTGCTGTGTGTTTCCCTTCAGAAATGGAGTTAAATCCCAGACTCTGTGTCTTCCTACAAGCAAGACTTCATTTAAGGTAAGGGCAGTCACTTTTCTGCTCAAACGAACTACATCGTTCATGAAGCTCACACGTTTCCCATCTTAACTGACAAGCATTGGATGTTATAGGACCAGTGCTTTGTATCAGTTTCAGAAGAAGAGTTGGACTACATATGGTCCATAAGTGTATGAAACTCCGTTCTTTTGTTCTCAGCACACTCACGTTTCCTGCTGTGTTAGAGACTCCAGAAAGCAAGAGCGTGCTTCTCGCTCTAAAGCACATTGTGATCCATGGATGAGAACTCTGCTGTGTGTTTCCCTTCAGAGATGGAGTTAAATCCCAGGCTCTGTGTCTTACTACAAGCAAGACTTCGTTACAGGTAAGGGCAGTAACTTTTCAGTTCAAAGGAACTACATCATTCTCAAAGCTCACACGTTTCTCATCTTAACTGACAAGCATTGGATGTTAGAGGACCAGTGCTTTGTGTCACTTACAGAAACAGTGTTGGACTAGATATGGTCCGTATGTGTAGGAAACACCGTTCTTTTATTCTCAGCGCACTCACGTTTCCTGCTGTCTTAGAGACTCTAGAAAGCAAGAGCGTGCTTCTTGTTCTAAAGCAGAGTGTGATCAATGGATGAGAACACTGCTGTGTGTTTCACTTCAGAAATGGAGTTAAATCCCAGGCTCTGAGTCTTCCTACAAGCAAAACTTCGTTTCAGGTAAGGGCAGTCACTTTTCTGCTCTAACGAACTACATCGTTCACGAAGATCACACGTTTCTCATATTAACTGACAAGCATTGGATGTTAGAGGACCAGTGCATTGTATCAGTTTCAGAAGCAGATTTGGACTACATATGGTCCATATGTGTAGGAAACACCGTTCTTTTGTTCTGGGCACACTCAGATTACCTGCTTTATTAGAGACTCTAGAAAGCAACAGCGTGCTTCTCGCTCTAAAGCAGAGTGTGATCCATGGATGAGAACTCTGCTGTGTGTTTCCCTTCAGAAATGGAGTTAAATCCCAGGCTCTGTGTCTTCCTATAAGCAAGACTTCGTTTCAGGTAAGGGCAGTCACTTTTCTGCTCAAACGAACTACATCGTTCACGAAGATCACACGTTTCTCATCTTAACTGACAAGCATTGGATGTTAGAGGACCAGTGCTTTGTGTCAGTTTCAGAAACAGAGTTGGACTACATATGGTCCGTATGTGTAGGAAACACCGTTCTTTTGTTCTCAGCATACTCACGTTTCCTGCTGTGTTAGAGACTCCAGAAAGCAAGAGCGTGCTTCTCGCTCTAAAGCACAGTGTGATTCATGGATGAGAACTCTGCTGTGTGTTTCCCTTCAGAGATGGAGTTAAATCCCAGGCTCTGTGTCTTACTACAAGCAAGACTTCGTTACAGGTAAGGGCAGTCACTTTTCTGCTCAAACGAACTACATCTTTCATGAAGCTCACATGTTTCCCATCTTAACTGACAACCATTGGATGTTAGAGGACCAGTGCTTTGTATCAGTTTCAGAAGAAGAGTTGGACTACATATGGTCCATATGTGTATGAAACTCCGTTCTTTTTTCTGGGCACAGTCAGATTTCCTGATGTATTAGAGACTCTAGAAAGCAAGAGCGTGCTTCTTGCTGTAAAGCAGAGTGTGATCCATGGGTGAGAACTATGCTGTGTGTTTCCCTTCAGAAATGGAGTTAAATCCCAGGCTCTGTGTCTTCCTATAAGCAAGACTTCGTTTCAGGTAAGTGCAGTCACTTGTAATCTCAAACGAACTACATCGTTCACGAAGCTCACAAGTTTCTCATCTTAACAGACAAGCATTGGATTTTAGAGGACAAGTGCTTTGTATCAGTTTCAGAAGCAGAGTTGGAATAGATATGGTCCGTATGTGTAGGAAACACCCTTCTTTTGTTCTCAGCACACTCACGTTTCCTGCTGTGTTAGAGACTCCAGAAAGCAAGAGCGTGCTTCTTGCTCTAAAGCAGAGTGTGATCCATGGATGAGAACTCTGCTGTGTGTTTCCCTTCAGACATGGAGTTAAATCCCAGGCTCTTTGTCTTACTACAAGCAAGACTTCGTTACAGGTAAGGGCAGTCACTTTTCAGTTCAAAGGAACTACATCATCCTCAAAGCTCACACGTTTCTCATCTTAACTGACAAGCATTGGATGTTAGAGGACCAGTGCTTTGTGTCAGTTTCAGAAACAGAGTTGGACTAGATATGGTCCGTATGTGTAGGAAACACCGTTCTTTTGTTCTCAGCACACTCACTTTTCCTGCTGTCTTAGAGACTTTAGAAAGCAAGAGCGTGTTTCTCGCTCTAAAGCAGATTGTGATCCATGGATGAGAACTATGCTGTGTGTTTCCCTTCAGAAATGGAATTAAATCCCAGACTCTGTGTCTTCCTACATGCAAGACTTCGTTTCAGGTAAGGGCAGTCACTTTTCTGCTCAAACAAACTACATCGTTCATGAAGCTCACACGTTTCCCATCTTAACTGTCAACCATTGGATGTTAGAGGACCAGTGCTTTGTATCACTTTCAGAAGAAGAGTTGGACTACATATGGTCCATATGTGTATGAAACTCCGTTCTTTTTTCTGGGCACAGTCAGATTTCCTGATGTATTAGAGACTCTAGAAAGCAAGAGCGTGCTTCTTTCTGTAAAGCAGAGTGTGATCCATGGGTGAGAACTATGCTGTGTGTTTCCCTTCAGAAATGGAGTTAAATCCCAGGCTCTGAGTCTTCCTACAAGCAAAACTTCGTTTCAGGTAAGGGCAGTCACTTTTCTGCTCTAACGAACTACATCGTTCATGAAGCTCACACGTTTCCCATCTTAACTGACAAGCATTGGATGTTAGAGGACCAGTGCATTGTATCAGTTTCAGAAGCAGATTTGGACTACATATGGTCCGTATGTGTAGGAAACACCGTTCTTTTGTTCTGGCACACTCAGATTACCTGCTGTATTAGAGACTCTAGAAAGCAAGAGCGTGCTTCTCGCTCTAAAACAGAGTGTGATCCATGGATGAGAACTATGCTGTGTGTTTCCATTCAGAAATGGAGTTAAATCCCAGACTCTTTGTCTTCCTGCAAACTAGACTTCGTTTCAGGTAACGGCAGTCACTTTTCAGCTCAAACGAACTACAGCGCTCACTGAGCTCACACATTTCTCATCTTAACAGACAAGCATTGGATGTTAGAGGACCAGTGCTTTGTATCAGTTTAAGAAGGAGAGTTAGACTAGATATGGTCCGTATGTGTAGGTCACACCTTTCTTTTGTTCTCAGCACACTCACGTTTCCTGCTGTCTTAGAGACTCTAGAAAGCAAGAGCGTGCTTCTTGTTCTAAAAGAGTGTGATCAATGGATGAGAACACTGCTGTGTGTTTCACTTCAGAAATGGAGTTAAATCCCAGGCTCTGAGTCTTCCTATAAGCAAGACTTCGTTTCATGTAAGGGCAGTCACTTTTCTGCTCAAACGAACTATATCGTTCACGAAGATCACACGTTTCTCATCTTAACTGACAAGCATTGGATGTTAGAGGACCAGTGCATTGTATCAGTTTCAGAAGCAGATTTGGACTACATATGGTCCGTATGTGTAGGAAACACCATTCTTTTGTTCTGGGCACACTCAGATTACCTCTTTTATTAAAGACTCTAGAAAGCAAGAGCGTGCTTCTCGCTCTAAAGCAGAGTGTGATCCATGGATGAGAACTATGCTGTGTGTTTCCCTTCAGAAATGGAGTTAAATCCCAGGCTCTGTGTCTTCCTACAAGCAAGACTTCGTTTAAGGTAAGGGCAGTCACTTTTCTGCTCAAAGAACTACATCGTTCATGAAGCTCACACGTTTCCCATCTTAACTGACAAGCATTGGATGTTAGAGGACCAGTGCTTTGTATCAGTTTCAGAAGAAGAGTTGGACTACATATGGTCCATATGTGTATGAAACTCTGTTCTGTTGTCCTCAGCACACTCACGTTTCCTGCTGTCTTAGAGACTCTAGAAAGCAAGAGCGTGCTTCTCGCTCTAAAGCAGATTGTGATCCATGGATGAGAAATATGCTGTGTGTTTCCCTTCAGAAATGGAGTTAAATCCCAGACTCTGTGTCTTCCTACATGCAAGAATTCGTTTAAGGTAAGGGCAGTCACTTTTGTGCTCAAAAGAACTACATCGTTCATGAAGCTCACATGTTTCCCTTCTTAACTGACAAGCATTGGATGTTAGAGGACCAGTGCTTTGTATCAGTTTCAGAAGAAGAGTTGGACTACATATGGGCCATATGTGTATGAAACTCCGTTCTTTTGTTCTGGGCACACTCAGATTTCCTGCTGTAGTAGAGACTCTAAAAGCAAGAGCGTGCTTCTTGCTGTAAAGCAGAGTGTGATCCATGGGTGAGATCTATGCTGTGTGTTTCCCTTCAGAAATGGAGTTAAATCCCAGGCTCTGTGTCTTCCTATAAGCAAGACTTCGTTTCAGGTAAGTGCAGTCACTTGTCATCTCAAACGAACTACATCGTTCACGAAGCTCACACGTTTCTCATCTTAACAGACAAGCATTGGATGTTAGAGGTCCAGTGCTTTGTGTCACTTACAGAAACAGAGTTGGACTAGATATGGTCCGTATGTGTAGGAAACTCCGTTCTTTTGTTCTCAGCACACTCACGTTTCCTGCTGTGTTAGAGACTCCAGAAAACAAGAGCGTGCTTCTCGCTCTAAAGCAGATTGTGATCCATGGATGAGAACTATGCTGTGTGTTTCCCTTCAGAAATGGAATTAAATCCCAGACTCTGTGTCTTCCTACATGCAAGACTTCGTTTCAGGTAAGGCCAGTCACTTTTCTGCTCAAACAAACTACATCGTTCATGAAGCTCACACGTTTCCCATCTTAACTGTCAACCATTGGATGTTAGAGGACCAGTGCTTTGTATCACTTTCAGAAGAAGAGTTGGACTACATATGGTCCATATGTGTATGAAACTCCGTTCTTTTTTCTGGGCACAGTCAGATTTCCTGATGTATTAGAGACTCTAGAAAGCAAGAGCGTGCTTCTTTCTGTAAAGCAGAGTGTGATCCATGGGTGAGAACTATGCTGTGTGTTTCCCTTCAGAGACGTAGTTAAATCCCAGGCTCTGTGTCTTACTACAAGCAAGACTTCGTATCAGGTAAGGGCAGTCACTTTTCAGTTCAAAGGAACTACATCATTCACTAAGCTCACATGTTTCTCATCTTAACAGACAAGCATTGGATTTTAGAGGACCAGTGCTTTGTATTACTATCAGAAGCAGAGTTGGACTAGATATGGTCCATATGTGTAGGAAACTCCGTTCTTTTGTTCTCAGCGCACTCACGTTTCCTGCTGTCTTAGAGACTTTAGAAAGCAAGAGCGTGCTTCTCGCTCTAAAGCAGATTGTGATCCATGGATGAGAACTATGCTGTGTGTTTCCCTTCAGAAATGGAGTTAAATCCCAGACTCTGTGTCTTCCTACATGCAAGAATTCGTTTAAGGTAAGGGCAGTCACTTTTGTGCTCAAAAGAACTACATCGTTCATGAAGCTCACATGTTTCCCTTCTTAACTGACAAGCATTGGATGTTAGAGGACCAGTGCTTTGTATCAGTTTCAGAAGAAGAGTTGGACTACATATGGGCCATATGTGTATGAAACTCCGTTCTTTTGTTCTGGGCACACTCAGATTTCCTGCTGTAGTAGAGACTCTAAAAGCAAGAGCGTGCTTCTTGCTGTAAAGCAGAGTGTGATCCATGGGTGAGATCTATGCTGTGTGTTTCCCTTCAGAAATGGAGTTAAATCCCAGGCTCTGTGTCTTCCTATAAGCAAGACTTCGTTTCAGGTAAGTGCAGTCACTTGTCATCTCAAACGAACTACATCGTTCACGAAGCTCACACGTTTCTCATCTTAACAGACAAGCATTGGATGTTAGAGGTCCAGTGCTTTGTGTCACTTACAGAAACAGAGTTGGACTAGATATGGTCCGTATGTGTAGGAAACTCCGTTCTTTTGTTCTCAGCACACTCACGTTTCCTGCTGTGTTAGAGACTCCAGAAAACAAGAGCGTGCTTCTCGCTCTAAAGCAGATTGTGATCCATGGATGAGAACTATGCTGTGTGTTTCCCTTCAGAAATGGAATTAAATCCCAGACTCTGTGTCTTCCTACATGCAAGACTTCGTTTCAGGTAAGGGCAGTCACTTTTCTGCTCAAACAAACTACATCGTTCATGAAGCTCACACGTTTCCCATCTTAACTGTCAACCATTGGATGTTAGAGGACCAGTGCTTTGTATCACTTTCAGAAGAAGAGTTGGACTACATATGGTCCATATGTGTATGAAACTCCGTTCTTTTTTCTGGGCACAGTCAGATTTCCTGATGTATTAGAGACTCTAGAAAGCAAGAGCGTGCTTCTTTCTGTAAAGCAGAGTGTGATCCATGGGTGAGAACTATGCTGTGTGTTTCCCTTCAGAGACGTAGTTAAATCCCAGGCTCTGTGTCTTACTACAAGCAAGACTTCGTATCAGGTAAGGGCAGTCACTTTTCAGTTCAAAGGAACTACATCATTCACTAAGCTCACATGTTTCTCATCTTAACAGACAAGCATTGGATGTTAGAGGACCAGTGCATTGTATCAGTTTCAGAAGCAGATTTGGACTACATATGGTCCGTATGTGTAGGAAACACCGTTCTTTTGTTCTGGCACACTCAGATTACCTGCTGTATTAGAGACTCTAGAAAGCAAGAGCGTGCTTCTCGCTCTAAAACAGAGTGTGATCCATGGACGAGAACTATGCTGTGTGTTTCCATTCAGAAATGGAGTTAAATCCCAGACTCTTTGTCTTCCTACAAACTAGACTTCGTTTCAGGTAACGGCAGTCACTTTTCAGCTCAAACGAACTACAGCGCTCACTGAGCTCACACATTTCTCATCTTAACAGACAAGCATTGGATGTTAGAGGACCAGTGCTTTGTATCAGTTTAAGAAGCAGATTTGGACTACATATGGTCCGTATGTGTAGGTCACACCTTTCTTTTGTTCTCAGCACACTCACGTTTCCTGCTGTCTTAGAGACTCTAGAAAGCAAGAGCGTGCTTCTTGTTCTAAAGCAGAGTGTGATCAATGGATGAGAACACTGCTGTGTGTTTCACATTAGAAATGGAGTTAAATCCCAGGCTCTGAGTCTTCCTACAAGCAAGACTTCGTTTCAGGTAAGGGCAGTCACTTTTCTGCTCAAACGAACTACATCGTTCACGAAGATCACACGTTTCTCATCTTAACTGACAAGCATTGGATGTTAGAGGACCAGTGCATTGTATCACTTTCAGAAGCAGATTTGGACTACATATGGTCCGTATGTGTAGGAAACACCGTTCTTTTGTTTTGGCACACTCAGATTACCTGCTGTATTAAAGACTCTAGAAAGCTAGAGCGTGCTTCTCGCTCTAAAGCAGAGTGTGATCCATGGATGAGAACTATGCTGTGTGTTTCCCTTCAGAAATGGAGTTAAATCCCAATCTCTGTGTCTTCCTACAAGCAAGACTTCGTTTCAGGTAACGGCAGTCACTTTTCAGCTCAAACGAACTACATCGCTCACTGAGCTCACACATTTCTCATCTTAACAGACAAGCATTGGATGTTAGAGGAACAGTGCTTTGTATCAGTTTAAGAAGCAGATTTTGACTACATATGGTCCGTATGTGTAGGAGACACCGTTCTATTGTTCTTGGCACACTCAGATTACCTGCAGTATTAGAGAATCTAGAAAGCAAGAGCGTGCTTCTCGCTCTAAAGCAGAGTGTGATCCATGGATGAGAACTATGCTGTGTGTTTCCCTTCAGAGATGGAGTTAAATCCCAGGCTCTGTGTCTTACTACAAGCAAGACTTCGTTACAGGTAAGGGCAGTCACTTTTCAGTTCAAAGGAACTACATCATCCTCAAAGCTCACACGTTTCTCATCTTAACTGACAAGCATTGGATGTTAGAGGACCAGTGCTTTGTGTCAGTTTCAGAAACAGAGTTGGACTAGATATGGTCCGTATGTGTACTAAACACCGTTCTTTTGTTCTCAGCACACTCACTTTTCCTGCTGTCTTAGAGACTTTAGAAAGCAAGAGCATGCTTCTCGCTCTAAAGCAGATTGTGATCCATGGATGAGAACTATGCTGTGTGTTTCCCTTCAGAAATGGAATTAAATCCCAGACTCTGTGTCTTCCTACAAGCAAGACTTCGTTTCAGGTAAGGGCAGTCACTTTTCTGCTCAAACGAACTACATCGTTCATGAAGCTCACACGTTTCCCATCTTAACTGACAAGCATTGGATGTTAGAGGACCAGTGCTTTGTATCAGTTTCAGAAGAAGAGTTGGACTACATATGGTCCATATGTGTACGAAACTCCGTTCTTTTGTTCTCAGCACACTCACGTTTCCTGCTGTGTTAGAGACTCCAGAAAGCAAGAGCGTGCTTCTCGCTCTAAAGCACAGTGTGATCCATGGATGAGAACTCTGCTGTGTGTTTCCCTTCAGATATGGAGTTAAATCCCAGGCTCGGTGTCTTACTACAAGCAAGACTTCGTTACAGGTAAGGGCAGTCACTTTTCAGTTCAAAGGAACTACATCATTCTCAAAGCTCATACGTTTCTCATCTTAACTGACAAGCATTGGATGTTAGAGGACCAGTGCTTTGTGTCAGTTTCAGAAACAGAGTTGGACTAGATATGGTCCTTATGTGTAGTAAACACCGTTCTTTTGTTCTCAGCGCACTCACGTTTCCTGCAGTCTTAGAGACTCTAGAAAGCAAGAGCGTGCTTCTCGCTCTAAAGCAGATTGTGATCCATGGATGAGAAATATGCTGTGTGTTTCCCTTCAGAAATGGAGTTAAATCCCAGACTCTGTGTCTTCCTACAAGCAAAACTTCGTTTCAGGTAAGGGCAGTCACTTTTCTGCTCTAACGAACTACATCGTTCATGAAGCTCACACGTTTCCCATCTTAACTGACAAGCATTGGATGTTAGAGGACCAGTGCATTGTATCAGTTTCAGAAGCAGATTTGGACTACATATGGTCCGTATGTGTAGGAAACACCGTTCTTTTGTTCTGGCACACTCAGATTACCTGCTGTATTAGAGACTCTAGAAAGCAAGAGCGTGCTTCTCGCTCTAAAACAGAGTGTGATCCATGGATGAGAACTATGCTGTGTGTTTCCATTCAGAAATGGAGTTAAATCCCAGACTCTTTGTCTTCCTGCAAACTAGACTTCGTTTCAGGTAACGGCAGTCACTTTTCAGCTCAAACGAACTACAGCGCTCACTGAGCTCACACATTTCTCATCTTAACAGACAAGCATTGGATGTTAGAGGACCAGTGCTTTGTATCAGTTTAAGAAGGAGAGTTAGACTAGATATGGTCCGTATGTGTAGGTCACACCTTTCTTTTGTTCTCAGCACACTCACGTTTCCTGCTGTCTTAGAGAATCTAGAAAGCAAGAGCGTGCTTCTTGTTCTAAAAGAGTGTGATCAATGGATGAGAACACTGCTGTGTGTTTCACTTCAGAAATGGAGTTAAATCCCAGGCTCTGAGTCTTCCTATAAGCAAGACTTCGTTTCAGGTAAGGGCAGTCACTTTTCTGCTCAAACGAACTACATCGTTCACGAAGATCACACGTTTCTCATCTTAATTGACAAGCATTGGATGTTAGAGGACCAGTGCATTGTATCAGTTTCAGAAGCAGATTTGGACTACATATGGTCCGTATGTGTAGGAAACACCATTCTTTTGTTCTGGGCACACTCAGATTACCTCTTTTATTAAAGACTCTAGAAAGCAAGAGCGTGCTTCTCGCTCTAAAGCAGAGTGTGATCCATGGATGAGAACTCTGCTGTGTGTTTCCCTTCAGAGATGGAGTTAAATCCCAGGCTCTGTGTCTTACTACAAGCAAGACTTCATTACAGGTAAGGGCAGTCACTTTTCAGTTCAAAGGAACTACATCATCCTCAAAGCTCACATGTTTCTCATCTTAACTGACAAGCATTGGATGTTAGAGGACCAGTGCTTTGTGTCAGTTTCAGAAACAGAGTTGGACTAGATATGGTCCTTATGTGTAGTAAACACCGTTCTTTTGTTCTCAGCGCAATCACGTTTCCTGCTGTCTTAGAGACTTTAGAAAGCAAGAGCGTGCTTCTCGCTCTAAAGCAGATTGTGATCCATGGATGAGAACTATGCTGTGTGTTTCCCTTCAGAAATGGAGTTAAATCCCAGACTCTGTGTCTTCCTACAAGCAAGACTTCATTTAAGGTAAGGGCAGTCACTTTTCTGCTCAAACGAACTACATCGTTCATGAAGCTCACACGTTTCCCATCTTAACTGACAAGCATTGGATGTTAGAGGACCAGTGCTTTGTATCAGTTTCAGAAGAAGTGTTGGACTACATATGGTCCATATGTGTATGAAACTCTGTTCTGTTGTTCTCAGCACACTCACGTTTCCTGCTGTGTTAGAGACTCCAGAAAGCAAGAGCGTGCTTCTCGCTCTAAAGCACAGTGTGATCCATGGATGAGAACTCTGCTGTGTGTTTCCCTTCAGAGATGGAGTTAAATCCCAGGCTCTGTGTCTTACTACGAGCAAGACTTCGTTACAGGTAAGGGCAGTCACTTTTCAGTTCAAAGGAACTACATCATTCTCAAAGCTCACACGTTTCTCATCTTAACTGACAAGCATTGGATGTTAGAGGACCAGTGCTTTGTGTCACTTGCAGAAACAGTGTTGGACTAGATATGGTCCGTATGTGTAGGAAACACCGTTCTTTTATTCTCAGCGCACTCACGTTTCCTGCTGTCTTAGAGACTCTAGAAAGCAAGAGCGTGCTTCTTGTTCTAAAGCAGAGTGTGATCAATGGATGAGAACACTGCTGTGTGTTTCACTTCAGAAATGGAGTTAAATCCCAGGCTCTGAGTCTTCCTACAAGCAAAACTTCGTTTCAGGTAAGGGCAGTCACTTTTCTGCTCTAACGAACTACATCGTTCACGAAGATCACACGTTTCTCATATTAACTGACAAGCATTGGATGTTAGAGGACCAGTGCATTGTATCAGTTTCAGAAGCAGATTTGGACTACATATGGTCCATATGTGTAGGAAACACCGTTCTTTTGTTCTGGGCACACTCAGATTACCTGCTTTATTAGAGACTCTAGAAAGCAACAGCGTGCTTCTCGCTCTAAAGCAGAGTGTGATCCATGGATGAGAACTCTGCTGTGTGTTTCCCTTCAGAAATGGAGTTAAATCCCAGGCTCTGTGTCTTCCTATAAGCAATACTGCGTTTCAGGTAAGGGCAGTCACTTTTCTGCTCAAACGAACTACATCGTTCACGAAGATCACACGTTTCTCATCTTAACTAACAAGCATTGGATGTTAGAGGACCAGTGCTTTGTGTGAGTTTCAGAAACAGAGTTGGACTACATATGGTCCGTATGTGTAGGAAACACCGTTCTTTTGTTCTCAGCATACTCACGTTTCCTGCTGTGTTAGAGACTCCAGAAAGCAAGAGCGTGCTTCTCGCTCTAAAGCACAGTGTGATCCATGGATGAGAACTCTGCTGTGTGTTTCTCTTCAGAGATGGAGTTAAATCCCAGGCTCTGTGTCTTACTACAAGCAAGACTTCGTTACAAGTAAGGGCAGTCACTTTTCAGTTCAAAGGAACTACATCATTCTCAAAGCTCACACGTTTCTCATCTTAACTGACAAGCATTGGATGTTAGAGGACCAGTGCATTGTATCAGTTTCAGAAGCAGATTTGGACTACATATGGTCCATATGTGTAGGAAACACCGTTCTTTTGTTCTGGGCACACTCAGATTACCTGCTTTATTAGAGACTCTAGAAAGCAAGAGCGTGATTCTTGCTCTAAAGCAGAGTGTGATCCATGGATGAGAACTCTGCTGTGTGTTTCCCTTCAGAAATGGAGTTAAATCCCAGGCTCTGTGTCTTCCTATAAGCAAGACTTCGTTTCAGGTAAGTGCAGTCACTTGTCATCTCAAACGAACTACATCGTTCACGAAGCTCACGCGTTTCTCATCTTAACAGACAAGCATTGGATGTTAGAGGACCAGTGCTTTGTATCAGTTTCAGAAGCAGAGTTGGACTAGATATGGTCCGTATGTGTAGGAAACTCCGTTCTTTTGTTCTCAGCACACTCACGTTTCCTGCTGTGTTAGAGACTCCAGAAAGCAAGAGCGTGCTTCTCGCTCTAAAGCAGAGTGTGATCAATGGATGAGAACTCTGCTGTGTGTTTCCCTTCAGAGATGGAGTTAAATCCCAGGCTCTGTGTCTTACTACAAGCAAGACTTCGTTACAGGTAAGGGCAGTCACTTTTCAGTTCAAAGAACTACATCATCCTCAAAGCTCACACGTTTCTCATCTTAACTGACAAGCATTGGATGATAGAGGACCAGTGCTTTGTGTCAGTTTCAGAAACAGAGTTGGACTAGATATGGTCCGTATGTGTAGGAAACACCGTTCTTTTGTTCTGAGCACACTCACTTTTCCTGCTGTCTTAGAGACTTTAGAAAGCAAGAGCGTGCTTCTCGCTCTAAAGCAGATTGTGATCCATGGATGAGAACTATGCTGTGTGTTTCCCTTCAGAAATGGAATTAAATCCCAGACTCTGTGTCTTCCTACATGCAAGACTTCGTTTCAGGTAAGGGCAGTCACTTTTCTGCTCAAACAAACTACATCGTTCATGAAGCTCACACGTTTCCCATCTTAACTGTCAACCATTGGATGTTAGAGGACCAGTGCTTTGTATCACTTTCAGAAGAAGAGTTGGACTACATATGGTCCATATGTGTATGAAACTCCGTTCTTTTTTCAGGGCACAGTCAGATTTCCTGATGTATTAGAGACTCTAGAAAGCAAGAGCGTGCTTCTTTCTGTAAAGCAGAGTGTGATCCATGGGTGAGAACTATGCTGTGTGTTTCCCTTCAGAGATGTAGTTAAATCCCAGGCTCTGTGTCTTACTACAAGCAAGACTTCGTATCAGGTAAGGGCAGTCACTTTTCAGTTCAAAGGAACTACATCATTCACTAAGCTCACATGTTTCTCATCTTAACAGACAAGCATTGGATTTTAGAGGACCAGTGCTTTGTATCACTTTCAGAAGCAGAGTTGGACTAGATATGGTCCATATGTGTAGGAAACTCCGTTCTTTTGTTCTCAGCGCACTCACGTTTCCTGCTGTCTTAGAGACTTTAGAAAGCAAGAGCGTGCTTCTCGCTATAAAGCACAGTGTGATCCATGGATGAGAACTCTGCTGTGTGTTTCTCTTCAGAGATGGAGTTAAATCCCAGGCTCTGTGTCTTACTACAAGCAAGACTTCGTTACAAGTAAGGGCAGTCACTTTTCAGTTCAAAGGAACTACATCATTCTCAAAGCTCACACGTTTCTCATCTTAACTGACAAGCATTGGATGTTAGAGGACCAGTGCATTGTATCAGTTTCAGAAGCAGATTTGGACTACATATGGTCCATATGTGTAGGAAACACCGTTCTTTTGTTCTGGGCACACTCAGATTACCTGCTTTATTAGAGACTCTAGAAAGCAAGAGCGTGATTCTTGCTCTAAAGCAGAGTGTGATCCATGGATGAGAACTCTGCTGTGTGTTTCCCTTCAGAAATGGAGTTAAATCCCAGGCTCTGTGTCTTCCTATAAGCAAGACTTCGTTTCAGGTAAGTGCAGTCACTTGTCATCTCAAACGAACTACATCGTTCACGAAGCTCATGCGTTTCTCATCTTAACAGACAAGCATTGGATGTTAGAGGACCAGTGCTTTGTATCAGTTTCAGAAGCAGAGTTGGACTAGATATGGTCCGTATGTGTAGGAAACTCCGTTCTTTTGTTCTCAGCACACTCACGTTTCCTGCTGTGTTAGAGACTCCAGAAAGCAAGAGCGTGCTTCTCGCTCTAAAGCAGAGTGTGATCAATGGATGAGAACTCTGCTGTGTGTTTCCCTTCAGAGATGGAGTTAAATCCCAGGCTCTGTGTCTTACTACAAGCAAGACTTCGTTACAGGTAAGGGCAGTCACTTTTCAGTTCAAAGGAACTACATCATCCTCAAAGCTCACACGTTTCTCATCTTAACTGACAAGCATTGGATGATAGAGGACCAGTGCTTTGTGTCAGTTTCAGAAACAGAGTTGGACTAGATATGGTCCGTATGTGTAGGAAACACCGTTCTTTTGTTCTGAGCACACTCACTTTTCCTGCTGTCTTAGAGACTTTAGAAAGCAAGAGCGTGCTTCTCGCTCTAAAGCAGATTGTGATCCATGGATGAGAACTATGCTGTGTGTTTCCCTTCAGAAATGGAATTAAATCCCAGACTCTGTGTCTTCCTACATGCAAGACTTCGTTTCAGGTAAGGGCAGTCACTTTTCTGCTCAAACAAACTACATCGTTCATGAAGCTCACACGTTTCCCATCTTAACTGTCAACCATTGGATGTTAGAGGACCAGTGCTTTGTATCACTTTCAGAAGAAGAGTTGGACTACATATGGTCCATATGTGTATGAAACTCCGTTCTTTTTTCAGGGCACAGTCAGATTTCCTGATGTATTAGAGACTCTAGAAAGCAAGAGCGTGCTTCTTTCTGTAAAGCAGAGTGTGATCCATGGGTGAGAACTATGCTGTGTGTTTCCCTTCAGAGATGTAGTTAAATCCCAGGCTCTGTGTCTTACTACAAGCAAGACTTCGTATCAGGTAAGGGCAGTCACTTTTCAGTTCAAAGGAACTACATCATTCACTAAGCTCACATGTTTCTCATCTTAACAGACAAGCATTGGATTTTAGAGGACCAGTGCTTTGTATCACTTTCAGAAGCAGAGTTGGACTAGATATGGTCCATATGTGTAGGAAACTCCGTTCTTTTGTTCTCAGCGCACTCACGTTTCCTGCTGTCTTAGAGACTTTAGAAAGCAAGAGCGTGCTTCTCGCTATAAAGCAGATTGTGATCCATGGATGAGAACTATGCTGTGTGTTTCCCTTCAGAAATGGAGTTAAATCCCAGACTCTGTGTCTTCCTACAAGCAAGATTTCGTTTAAGGTAAGGGCAGTCACTTTTCTGCTCTAACGAACTACATCGTTCATGAAGCTCACACGTTTCCCATCTTAACTGACAAGCATTGGATGTTAGAGGACCAGTGCTTTGTATCAGTTTCAGAAGCAGATTTGGACTACATATGGTCCGTATGTGTAGGAAACACCGTTCTTTTGTTCTGGCACACTCAGATTACCTGCTGTATTAGAGACTCTAGAAAGCAAGAGCGTGCTTCTCGCTCTAAAACAGAGTGTGATCCATGGGTGAGAACTATGCTGTGTGTTTCCCTTCAGAGATGTAGTTAAATCCCAGGCTCTGTGTCTTACTACAAGCAAGACTTCGTATCAGGTAAGGGCAGTCACTTTTCAGTTCAAAGGAACTACATCATTCACTAAGCTCACATGTTTCTCATCTTAACAGACAAGCATTGGATTTTAGAGGACCAGTGCTTTGTATCACTTTCAGAAGCAGAGTTGGACTAGATATGGTCCATATGTGTAGGAAACTCCGTTCTTTTGTTCTCAGCGCACTCACGTTTCCTGCTGTCTTACAGACTTTAGAAAGCAAGAGCGTGCTTCTCGCTATAAAGCACAGTGTGATCCATGGATGAGAACTCTGCTGTGTGTTTCTCTTCAGAGATGGAGTTAAATCCCAGGCTCTGTGTCTTACTACAAGCAAGACTTCGTTACAAGTAAGGGCAGTCACTTTTCAGTTCAAAGGAACTACATCATTCTCAAAGCTCACACGTTTCTCATCTTAACTGACAAGCATTGGATGTTAGAGGACCAGTGCATTGTATCAGTTTCAGAAGCAGATTTGGACTACATATGGTCCATATGTGTAGGAAACACCGTTCTTTTGTTCTGGGCACACTCAGATTACCTGCTTTATTAGAGACTCTAGAAAGCAAGAGCGTGATTCTCGCTCTAAAGCAGAGTGTGATCCATGGATGAGAACTCTGCTGTGTGTTTCCCTTCAGAAATGGAGTTAAATCCCAGGCTCTGTGTCTTCCTATAAGCAAGACTTCGTTTCAGGTAAGTGCAGTCACTTGTCATCTCAAACGAACTACATCGTTCACGAAGCTCACGCGTTTCTCATCTTAACAGACAAGCATTGGATGTTAGAGGACCAGTGCTTTGTATCAGTTTCAGAAGCAGAGTTGGACTAGATATGGTCTGTATGTGTAGGAAACTCCGTTCTTTTGTTCTCAGCACACTCACGTTTCCTGCTGTGTTAGAGACTCCAGAAAGCAAGAGCGTGCTTCTCGCTCTAAAGCAGAGTGTGATCAATGGATGAGAACTCTGCTGTGTGTTTCCCTTCAGAGATGGAGTTAAATCCCAGGCTCTGTGTCTTACTACAAGCAAGACTTCGTTACAGGTAAGGGCAGTCACTTTTCAGTTCAAAGGAACTACATCATCCTCAAAGCTCACACGTTTCTCATCTTAACTGACAAGCATTGGATGATAGAGGACCAGTGGTTTGTGTCAGTTTCAGAAACAGAGTTGGACTAGATATGGTCCGTATGTGTAGGAAACACCGTTCTTTTGTTCTGAGCACACTCACTTTTCCTGCTGTCTTAGAGACTTTAGAAAGCAAGAGCGTGCTTCTCGCTCTAAAGCAGATTGTGATCCATGGATGAGAACTATGCTGTGTGTTTCCCTTCAGAAATGGAATTAAATCCCAGACTCTGTGTCTTCCTACATGCAAGACTTCGTTTCAGGTAAGGGCAGTCACTTTTCTGCTCAAACAAACTACATCGTTCATGAAGCTCACACGTTTCCCATCTTAACTGTCAACCATTGGATGTTAGAGGACCAGTGCTTTGTATCACTTTCAGAAGAAGAGTTGGACTACATATGGTCCATATGTGTATGAAACTCCGTTCTTTTTTCAGGGCACAGTCAGATTTCCTGATGTATTAGAGACTCTAGAAAGCAAGAGCGTGCTTCTTTCTGTAAAGCAGAGTGTGAGCCATGGGTGAGAACTATGCTGTGTGTTTCCCTTCAGAGATGTAGTTAAATCCCAGGCTCTGTGTCTTACTACAAGCAAGACTTCGTATCAGGTAAGGGCAGTCACTTTTCAGTTCAAAGGAACTACATCATTCACTAAGCTCACATGTTTCTCATCTTAACAGACAAGCATTGGATTTTAGAGGACCAGTGCTTTGTATCACTTTCAGAAGCAGAGTTGGACTAGATATGGTCCATATGTGTAGGAAACTCCGTTCTTTTGTTCTCAGCGCACTCACGTTTCCTGCTGTATTAGAGACTTTAGAAAGCAAGAGCGTGCTTCTCGCTATAAAGCAGATTGTGATCCATGGATGAGAACTATGCTGTGTGTTTCCCTTCAGAAATGGAGTTAAATCCAGGACTCTGTGTCTTCCTACAAGCAAGATTTCGTTTAAGGTAAGGGCAGTCACTTTTCTGCTCTAACGAACTACATCGTTCATGAAGCTCACACGTTTCCCATCTTAACTGACAAGCATTGGATGTTAGAGGACCAGTGCATTGTATCAGTTTCAGAAGCAGATTTGGACTACATATGGTCCGTATGTGTAGGAAACACCGTTCTTTTGTTCTGGCACACTCAGATTACCTGCTGTATTAGAGACTCTAGAAAGCAAGAGCATGCTTCTCGCTCTAAAACAGAGTGTGATCCATGGATGAGAACACTGCTGTGTGTTTCACTTCAGAAATGGAGTTAAATCCCAGGCTCTGAGTCTTCCTATAAGCAAGACTTCGTTTCAGGTAAGGGCAGTCACTTTTCTGCTCAAACGAACTACATCGTTCACGAAGATCACACGTTTCTCATCTTAACTGACAAGCATTGGATGTTAGAGGACCAGTGCATTGTATCAGTTTCAGAAGCAGATTTGGACTACATATGGTCCGTATGTGTAGGAAACACCATTCTTTTGTTCTGGGCACACTCAGATTACCTCTTTTATTACAGACTCTAGAAAGCAAGAGCGTGCTTCTCGCTCTAAAGCAGAGTGTGATCCATGGATGAGAACTCTGCTGTGTGTTTCCCTTCAGAGATGGAGTTAAATCCCAGGCTCTGTGTCTTACTACAAGCAAGACTTCGTTACAGGTAAGGGCAGTGTCTTTTCAGTTCAAAGGAACTACAACATTCTCAAAGCTCACACGTTTCTCATCTTAACTAACAAGCATTGGATTTTAGAGGACCAGTGCTTTGTATCAGTTTCAGAAGCAGAGTTGGACTAGATATGGTCCGTACGTGTAGGAAACACCATTCTTTTGTTCTCAGCGCACTCACGTTTCCTGCTGTCTTAGAGACTCTAGGAAGCAAGAGCGTGCTTCTTGTTCTAAAGCAGAGTGTGATGAATGGATGAGAACACTGCTGTGTGTTTCACTTCAGAAATGGAGTTAAATCCCAGGCTCTGAGTCTTCCTACATGCAAGACTTCGTTTCAGGTAAGGGCAGTCACTTTTCTGCTCAAACGAACTACATCGTTCACGAAGATCACACGTTTCTCATCTTAACTGACAAGCATTGGATGTTAGAGGACCAGTGCATTGTATCAGTTTCAGAAGCAGATTTGGACTACATATGGTCCGTATGTGTAGGAAACACCGTTCTTTTGTTCTGGCACACTCAGATTACCTGCTGTATTAGAGACTCTAGAAAGCAAGAGCGTGCTTCTCGCTCTAAAACAGAGTGTGATCCATGGATGAGAACTATGCTGTGTGTTTCCATTCAGAAATGGAGTTAAATCCCAGACTCTTTGTCTTCCTACAAACTAGACTTCGTGTCAGGTAACGGCAGTCACTTTTCAGTTCAAACGAACTACATCGCTCACTGAGCTCACACATTTCTCATCTTAACAGACAAGCATTGGATGTTAGAGGACCAATGCTTTGTATCAGTTTAAGAAGGAGAGTTGGACTACATATGGTCCGTATGTGTAGGAAACACCATTCTTTTGTTCTGTGCACACTCAGATTACCTCTTTTATTACAGAATCTAGAAAGCAAGAGCGTGCTTCTCGCTCTAAAGCAGAGTGTGATCCATGGATGAGAACTCTGCTGTGTGTTTCCCTTCAGAGATGGAGTTAAATCCCAGGCTCTGTGTCTTACTACAAGCAAGACTTCGTTACAGGTAAGGGCAGTCACTTTTCAGTTCAAAGGAACTACAACATTCTCAAAGCTCACACGTTTCTCATCTTAACTAACAAGCATTGGATTTTAGAGGACCAGTGCTTTGTATCAGTTTCAGAAGCAGAGTTGGACTAGATATGGTCCGTATATGTAGGAAACACCATTCTTTTGTTCTCAGCGCACTCACGTTTCCTGCTGTCTTAGAGACTCTAGGAAGCAAGAGCGTGCTTCTTGTTCTAAAGCAGAGTGTGATGAATGGATGAGAACACTGCTGTGTGTTTCACTTCAGAAATGGAGTTAAATCCCAGGCTCTGAGTCTTCCTACATGCAAGACTTCGTTTCAGGTAAGGGCAGTCACTTTTCTGCTCAAACGAACTACATCGTTCACGAAGATCACACGTTTCTCATCTTAACTGACAAGCATTGGATGTTAGAGGACCAGTGCATTGTATCAGTTTCAGAAGCAGATTTGGACTACATATGGTCCGTATGTGTAGGAAACACCGTTCTTTTGTTCTGGCACACTCAGATTACCTGCTGTATTAGAGACTCTAGAAAGCAAGAGCGTGCTTCTCGCTCTAAAACAGAGTGTGATCCATGGATGAGAACTATGCTGTGTGTTTCCATTCAGAAATGGAGTTAAATCCCAGACTCTTTGTCTTCCTACAAACTAGACTTCGTTTCAGGTAACGGCAGTCACTTTTCAGCTCAAACGAACTACATCGCTCACTGAGCTCACACATTTCTCATCTTAACAGACAAGCATTGGATGTTAGAGGACCAGTGCTTTGTATCAGTTTAAGAAGGAGAGTTGGACTAGATATGGTCCGTATGTGTACGTCACACCATTCTTTTGTTCTCAGCACACTCACGTTTCCTGCTGTCTTACAGACTCTAGAAAGCAGGAGCGTGCTTCTTGTTCTAAAGCAGAGTGTGATCAATGGATGAGAACACTGCTGTGTGTTTCACTTCAGAAATGGAGTTAAATCCCAGGCTCTGAGTCTTCCTATAAGGAAGACTTCGTTTCAGGTAAGGGCAGTCACTTTTCTGCTCAAACGAACTACATCGTTCACGAAGATCACACGTTTCTCATCTTAACTGACAAGCATTGGATGTTAGAGGACCAGTGCATTGTATCAGTTTCAGAAGCAGATTTGGACTACATATGGTCCGTATGTGTAGGAAACACCATTCTTTTGTTCTGGGCACACTCAGATTACCTCTTTTATTACAGACTCTAGAAAGCAAGAGCGTGCTTCTCGCTCTAAAGCAGAGTGTGATCCATGGATGAGAACTCTGCTGTGTGTTTCCCTTCAGAGATGGAGTTAAATCCCAGGCTCTGTGTCTTACTACAAGCAAGACTTCGTTACAGGTAAGGGCAGTCACTTTTCAGTTCAAAGGAACTACAACATTCTCAAAGCTCACACGTTTCTCATCTTAACTAACAAGCATTGGATTTTAGAGGACCAGTGCTTTGTATCAGTTTCAGAAGCAGAGTTGGACTAGATATGGTCCGTATGTGTAGGAAACACCGTTCTTTTGTTCTCAGCGCACTCACGTTTCCTGCTGTCTTAGAGACTCTAGAAAGCAAGAGCGTGCTCCTTGTTCTAAAGCAGAGTGTGATCAATGGATGAGAACACTGCTGTGTGTTTCACATTAGAAATGGAGTTAAATCCCAGGCTCTGAGTCTTCCTACAAGCAAGACTTCGTTTCAGGTAAGGGCAGTCACTTTTCTGCTCAAACGAACTACATCGTTCTCGAAGATCACACGTTTCTCATCTTAACTGACAAGCATTGGATGTTAGAGGACCAGTGCATTGTATCAGTTTCAGAAGCAGATTTGGACTACATGTGGTCTGTATGTGTAGGAAACACCGTTCTTTTGTTTTGGCACACTCAGATTACCTGCTGTATTAAAGACTCTAGAAAGCTAGAGCGTGCTTCTCGCTCTAAAGCAGAGTGTGATCCATGGATGAGAACTATGCTGTGTGTTTCCCTTCAGAAATGGAGTTAAATCCCAGACTCTGTGTCTTCCTACAAGCAAGACGTCGTTTAAGGTAAGGGCAGTCACTTTTCTGCTCAAACCAACTTCATCGTTCATGAAGCTCACACGTTTCCCATCTTAACTGACAAGCATTGGATGTTAGAGGACCAGTGCTTTGTATCAGTTTCAGAAGAAGAGTTGGACTACATAAGGTCCGTATATGTACGACACTCCGTTCTTTTGTTCTCAGCACCCTCAGATTTCCTGCTGTATTAGAGACTCTAGAAAGCAAGAGCGTGCTTCTTGCTGTAAAGCAGAGTGTGATCCATGGGTGAGAACTATGCTGTGTGTTTCCCTTCAGAAATGGAATTAAATCCCAGACTCTGTGTCTTCCTACAAGCAAGACTTCGTTTCAGGTAAGGGCAGTCACTTTTCTGCTCAAACGAACTACATCGTTCATGAAGCTCACACGTTTCCCATCTTAACTGACAACCATTGGATGTTAGAGGACCAGTGCTTTGTATCACTTTCAGAAGAAGAGTTGGACTACATATGGTCCATATGTGTATGAAACTCCGTTCTTTTTTCTGGGCACAGTCAGATTTCCTGATGTATTAGAGACTCTAGAAAGCAAGAGCGTGCTTCTTGCTGTAAAGCAGAGTGTGATCCATGGGTGAGAACTATGCTGTGTGTTTCCCTTCAGAGATGGAGTTAAATCCCAGGCTCTGTGTCTTACTACAAGCAAGACTTCGTTACAGGTAAGGGCAGTCACTTTTCAGTTCAAAGGAACTACATCATTCTCAAAGCTCACACGTTTCTCATCTTAACTGACAAGCATTGGATGTTAGAGGACCAGTGCTTTGTGTCACTTACAGAAACAGAGTTGGACTAGATATGGTCCGTATGTGTAGGAAACACCGTTCTTTTGTTCTCAGCGCACTCACGTTTCCTGCTGTCTTAGAGACTCTAGAAAGCAAGAGCGTGCTTCTCGCTCTAAAGCAGATTGTGATCCATGGATGAGAAATATGCTGTGTGTTTCCCTTCAGAAATGGAGTTAAATCCCAGGCTCTGTGTCTTCCTACAAGCAAAACTTCGTTTCAGGTAAGTGCAGTCACTTGTCATCTCAAACGAACTACATCGTTCACGAAGCTCACACGTTTCTCATCTTAACAGACAAGCATTGGATGTTAGAGGTCCAGTGCTTTGTATCAGTTTCAGAAGCAGAGTTAGACTAGATATGGTCCGTATGTGTAGGAAACTCCGTTCTTTTGTTCTCAGCACACTCACGTTTCCTGCTGTGTTAGAGACTCCAGAAAACAAGAGCGTGCTTCTCGCTCTAAAGCAGAGTGTGATCAATGGATGAGAACTCTGCTGTGTGTTTCCCTTCAGAGATGGAGTTAAATCCCAGGCTCTGTGTCTTACTACAAGCAAGACTTCATTACAGGTAAGGGCAGTCACTTTACAGTTCAAAGGAACTACATCATCCTCAAAGCTCACACGTTTCTCATCTTAACTGACAAGCATTGGATGTTAGAGGACCAGTGCTTTGTGTCAGTTTCAGAAACAGAGTTGGACTAGATATGGTCCTTATGTGTAGTAAACACCGTTCTTTTGTTCTCAGCGCACTCACGTTTCCTGCTGTCTTAGAGACTCTAGAAAGCAAGAGCGTGCTTCTTGTTCTAAAGCAGAGTGTGATCAATGGATGAGAATACTGCTGTGTGTTTCACATTAGAAATGGAGTTAAATCCCAGGCTCTGAGTCTTCCTACAAGCAAGACTTCGTTTCAGGTAAGGGCAGTCACTTTTCTGCTCAAACGAACTACATCGTTCACGAAGATCACACGTTTCTCATCTTAACTGACAAGCATTGGATGTTAGAGGACCAGTGCATTGTATCAGTTTCAGAAGCAGATTTGGACTACATATGGTCCGTATGTGTAGGAAACACCATTCTTTTGTTCTGGGCACACTCAGATTACCTCTTTTATTACAGACTCTAGAAAGCAAGAGCGTGCTTCTCGCTCTAAAGCAGAGTGTGATCCATGGATGAGAACTCTGCTGTGTGTTTCCCTTCAGAGATGGAGTTAAATCCCAGGCTCTGTGTCTTACTACAAGCAAGACTTCGTTACAGGTAAGGGCAGTCACTTTTCAGTTCAAAGGAACTACAACATTCTCAAAGCTCACACGTTTCTCATCTTAACTAACAAGCATTGGATTTTAGAGGACCAGTGCTTTGTATCAGTTTCAGAAGCAGAGTTGGACTAGATATGGTCCGTATGTGTAGGAAACACCGTTCTTTTGTTCTCAGCGCACTCACGTTTCCTGCTGTCTTAGAGACTCTAGAAAGCAAGAGCGTGCTCCTTGTTCTAAAGCAGAGTGTGATCAATGGATGAGAACACTGCTGTGTGTTTCACATTAGAAATGGAGTTAAATCCCAGGCTCTGAGTCTTCCTACAAGCAAGACTTCGTTTCAGGTAAGGGCAGTCACTTTTCTGCTCAAACGAACTACATCGTTCTCGAAGATCACACGTTTCTCATCTTAACTGACAAGCATTGGATGTTAGAGGACCAGTGCATTGTATCAGTTTCAGAAGCAGATTTGGACTACATGTGGTCTGTATGTGTAGGAAACACCGTTCTTTTGTTTTGGCACACTCAGATTACCTGCTGTATTAAAGACTCTAGAAAGCTAGAGCGTGCTTCTCGCTCTAAAGCAGAGTGTGATCCATGGATGAGAACTATGCTGTGTGTTTCCCTTCAGAAATGGAGTTAAATCCCAGACTCTGTGTCTTCCTACAAGCAAGACGTCGTTTAAGGTAAGGGCAGTCACTTTTCTGCTCAAACCAACTTCATCGTTCATGAAGCTCACACGTTTCCCATCTTAACTGACAAGCATTGGATGTTAGAGGACCAGTGCTTTGTATCAGTTTCAGAAGAAGAGTTGGACTACATAAGGTCCGTATATGTAGGACACTCCGTTCTTTTGTTCTCAGCACCCTCAGATTTCCTGCTGTATTAGAGACTCTAGAAAGCAAGAGCGTGCTTCTTGCTGTAAAGCAGAGTGTGATCCATGGGTGAGAACTATGCTGTGTGTTTCCCTTCAGAAATGGAATTAAATCCCAGACTCTGTGTCTTCCTACAAGCAAGACTTCGTTTCAGGTAAGGGCAGTCACTTTTCTGCTCAAACGAACTACATCGTTCATGAAGCTCACACGTTTCCCATCTTAACTGACAACCATTGGATGTTAGAGGACCAGTGCTTTGTATCACTTTCAGAAGAAGAGTTGGACTACATATGGTCCATATGTGTATGAAACTCCGTTCTTTTTTCTGGGCACAGTCAGATTTCCTGATGTATTAGAGACTCTAGAAAGCAAGAGCGTGCTTCTTGCTGTAAAGCAGAGTGTGATCCATGGGTGAGAACTATGCTGTGTGTTTCCCTTCAGAGATGGAGTTAAATCCCAGGCTCTGTGTCTTACTACAAGCAAGACTTCGTTACAGGTAAGGGCAGTCACTTTTCAGTTCAAAGGAACTACATCATTCTCAAAGCTCACACGTTTCTCATCTTAACTGACAAGCATTGGATGTTAGAGGACCAGTGCTTTGTGTCACTTACAGAAACAGAGTTGGACTAGATATGGTCCGTATGTGTAGGAAACACCGTTCTTTTGTTCTCAGCGCACTCACGTTTCCTGCTGTCTTAGAGACTCTAGAAAGCAAGAGCGTGCTTCTCGCTCTAAAGCAGATTGTGATCCATGGATGAGAAATATGCTGTGTGTTTCCCTTCAGAAATGGAGTTAAATCCCAGGCTCTGTGTCTTCCTACAAGCAAAACTTCGTTTCAGGTAAGTGCAGTCACTTGTCATCTCAAACGAACTACATCGTTCACGAAGCTCACACGTTTCTCATCTTAACAGACAAGCATTGGATGTTAGAGGTCCAGTGCTTTGTATCAGTTTCAGAAGCAGAGTTAGACTAGATATGGTCCGTATGTGTAGGAAACTCCGTTCTTTTGTTCTCAGCACACTCACGTTTCCTGCTGTGTTAGAGACTCCAGAAAACAAGAGCGTGCTTCTCGCTCTAAAGCAGAGTGTGATCAATGGATGAGAACTCTGCTGTGTGTTTCCCTTCAGAGATGGAGTTAAATCCCAGGCTCTGTGTCTTACTACAAGCAAGACTTCATTACAGGTAAGGGCAGTCACTTTACAGTTCAAAGGAACTACATCATCCTCAAAGCTCACACGTTTCTCATCTTAACTGACAAGCATTGGATGTTAGAGGACCAGTGCTTTGTGTCAGTTTCAGAAACAGAGTTGGACTAGATATGGTCCTTATGTGTAGTAAACACCGTTCTTTTGTTCTCAGCGCACTCACGTTTCCTGCTGTCTTAGAGACTCTAGAAAGCAAGAGCGTGCTTCTTGTTCTAAAGCAGAGTGTGATCAATGGATGAGAATACTGCTGTGTGTTTCACATTAGAAATGGAGTTAAATCCCAGGCTCTGAGTCTTCCTACAAGCAAGACTTCGTTTCAGGTAAGGGCAGTCACTTTTCTGCTCAAACGAACTACATCGTTCACGAAGATCACACGTTTCTCATCTTAACTGACAAGCATTGGATGTTAGAGGACCAGTGCATTGTATCAGTTTCAGAAGCAGATTTGGACTACATATGGTCCGTATGTGTAGGAAACACCGTTCTTTTGTTTTGGCACACTGAGATTACCTGCTGTATTAAAGACTCTAGAAAGCTAGAGCGTGCTTCTCGCTCTAAAGCAGAGTGTGATCCATGGATGAGAACTATGCTGTGTGTTCCCCTTCAGAAATGGTGTTAAATCCCAATTTCTGTGTCTTCCTACAAGCAATACTTCGTTTCAGGTAACGGCAGTCACTTTTCAGCTCAAACGAACTACATCGCTCACTGAGCTCACACATTTCTCATCTTAACAGAAAAGCATTGGATGTTAGAGGAGCAGTGCTTTGTATCAGTTTAAGAAGCAGATTTTGACTACATATGGTCCTTATGTGTAGGAAACACCGTTCTTTTGTTCTGGGCACACTCAGATTACCTGCAGTATTAGAGAATCTAGAAAGCAAGAGCGTGCTTCTCGCTCTAAAGCAGAGTCTGATCCATGGATGAGAACTATGCTGTATGTTTCCCTTCAGAAATGGAGTTAAATCCCAGACTCTGTGTCTTCCTACAAGCAAGACTTCGTTTCAGGTAAGGGCAGTCACTTTTCTGCTCAAACGAACTACATCGTTCATGAAGCTCACATGTTTCCCATCTTAACTGACAACCATTGGATGTTAGAGGACCAGTGCTTTGTATCAGTTTCAGAAGAAGAGTTGGACTACATATGGTCCATATGTGTATGAAACTCCGTTCTTTTTTCTGGGCACAGTCAGATTTCCTGATGTATTAGAGACTCTAGAAAGCAAGAGCGTGCTTCTTGCTGTAAAGCAGAGTGTGATCCATGGGTGAGAACTATGCTGTGTGTTTCCCTTCAGAAATGGAGTTAAATCCCAGGCTCTGTGTCTTCCTACAAGCAAGACTTCGTTTAAGGTAAGGGCAGTCACTTTTCTGCTCAAACGAACTACATCGTTCATGAAGCTCACACGTTTCCGATCTTAACTGACAAGCATTGGATGTTAGAGGACCAGTGCTTTGTATCAGTTTCAGAAGAAGAGTTGGACTACATATGGTCCATATGTGTACGAAACTCCGTTCTTTTGTTCTCAGCACACTCACGTTTCCTGCTGTGTTAGAGACTCCAGAAAGCAAGAGCGTGCTTCTCGCTCTAAAGCACAGTGTGATCCATGGATGAGAACTCTGCTGTGTGTTTCCCTTCAGAGATGGAGTTAAATCCCAGGCTCTGTGTCTTACTACAAGCAAGACTTCGTTACAGGTAAGGGCAGTCACTTTTCAGTTCAAAGGAACTACATCATTCTCAAAGCTCACACGTTTCTCATCTTAACTGACAAGCATTGGATGTTAGAGGACCAGTGCTTTGTGTCACTTACAGAAACAGAGTTGGACTAGATATGGTCAGTATGTGTAGGAAACACTGTTCTTTTGTTCTCAGCGCCCTCACTTTTCCTGCTGTCTTAGAGACTCTAGAAAGCAAGAGCGTGCTTCTCGCTCTAAAGCAGATTGTGATCCATGGATGAGAAATATGCTGTGTGTTTCCCTTCAGAAATGGAGTTAAATAACAGACTCTGTGTCTTCCTACAAGCAAGAATTCGTTTAAGGTAAGGGCAGTCACTTTTGTGCTCAAAGGAACTACATCGTTCATGAAGCTCACATGTTTCCCTTCTTAACTGACAAGCATTGGATGTTAGAGGACCAGTGCTTTGTATCAGTTTCAGAAGAAGAGTTGGACTACATATGGGCCATATGTGTATGAAACTCCGTTCTTTTGTTCTGGGCACACTCAGATTTCCTGCTGTAGTAGAGACTCTAGAAAGCAAGAGCGTGCTTCTTGCTGTAAAGCAGAGTGTGATCCATGGGTGAGAACTATGCTGTGTGTTTCCCTTCAGAAATGGAGTTAAATCCCAGGCTCTGTGTCTTCCTATAAGCAAGACTTCGTTTCAGGTAAGTGCAGTCACTTGTCATCTCAAACGAACTACATCGTTCACGAAGCTCACACGTTTCTCATCTTAACAGACAAGCATTGGATGTTAGAGGTCCAGTGCTTTGTATCAGTTTCAGAAGCAGAGTTGGACTAGATATGGTCCGTATGTGTAGGAAACTCCGTTCTTTTGTTCTCAGCACACTCACGTTTCCTGCTGTGTTAGAGACTCCAGAAAACAAGAGCGTGCTTCTCGCTCTAAAGCAGAGTGTGATCAATGGATGAGAACTCTGCTGTGTGTTTCCCTTCAGAGATGGAGTTAAATCCCAGGCTCTGTGTCTTACTACAAGCAAGACTTCATTACAGGTAAGGGCAGTCACTTTTCAGTTCAAAGGAACTACATCATCCTCAAAGCTCACATGTTTCTCATCTTAACTGACAAGCATTGGATGTTAGAGGACCAGTGCTTTGTGTCAGTTTCAGAAACAGAGTTGGACTAGATATGGTCCTTATGTGTAGTAAACACCGTTCTTTTGTTCTCAGCGCACTCACGTTTCCTGCTGTCTTAGAGACTTTAGAAAGCAAGAGCGTGCTTCTCGCTCTAAAGCAGATTGTGATCCATGGATGAGAACTATGCTGTGTGTTTCCCTTCAGAAATGGAGTTAAATCCCAGACTCTGTGTCTTCCTACAAGCAAGACTTCGTTTAAGGTAAGGGCAGTCACTTTTCTGCTCAAACGAACTACATCGTTCATGAAGCTCACACGTTTCCCATCTTAACTGACAAGCATTGGATGTTAGAGGACCAGTGCTTTGTATCAGTTTCAGAAGAAGAGTTGGACTACATATGGTCCATATGTGTATGAAACTCTGTTCTGTTGTTCTCAGCACACTCACGTTTCCTGCTGTGTTAGAGACTCCAGAAAGCAAGAGCGTGCTTCTCGCTCTAAAGCACAGTGTGATCCATGGATGAGAACTCTGCTGTGTGTTTCCCTTCAGAGATGGAGTTAAATCCCAGGCTCTGTGTCTTACTACAAGCAAGACTTCGTTACAGGTAAGGGCAGTCACTTTTCAGTTCAAAGGAACTACATCATTCTCAAAGCTCACACGTTTCTCATCTTAACTGACAAGCATTGGATGTTAGAGGACCAGTGCTTTGTGTCACTTACAGAAACAGAGTTGGACTAGATATGGTCCGTATGTGTAGGAAACACCGTCCTTTTATTCTCAGCGCACTCACGTTTCCTGCTGTCTTAGAGACTCTAGAAAGCAAGAGCGTGCTTCTTGTTCTAAAGCAGAGTGTGATCAATGGATGAGAACACTGCTGTGTGTTTCACTTCAGAAATGGAGTTAAATCCCAGGCTCTGAGTCTTCCTACAAGCAAAACTTCGTTTCAGGTAAGGGCAGTCACTTTTCTGCTCTAACGAACTACATCGTTCACGAATATCACACGTTTCTCATATTAACTGACAAGCATTGGATGTTAGAGGACCAGTGCATTGTATCAGTTTCAGAAGCAGACTTGGACTACATATGGTCCATATGTGCAGGAAACACCGTTCTTTTGTTCTGGGCACACTCAGATTACCTGCTTTATTAGAGACTCTAGAAAGCAACAGCGTGCTTCTCGCTCTAAAGCAGAGTGTGATCCATGGATGAGAACTCTGCTGTGTGTTTCCCTTCAGAAATGGAGTTAAATCCCAGGCTCTGTGTCTTCCTATAAGCAAGACTTCGTTTCAGGTAAGGGCAGTCACTTTTCTGCTCAAACGAACTACATCGTTCACGAAGATCACACGTTTCTCATCTTAACTGACAAGCATTGGATGTTAGAGGACCAGTGCTTTGTCTCAGTTTCAGAAACAGAGTTGGACTAGATATGGTCCGTATGTGTAGGAAACACCGTTCTTTTGTTCTCAGCGCACTCACGTTTCCTGCTGTCTTAGAGACTTTAGAAAGCAAGAGCGTGCTTCTCGCTCTAAAGCAGATTGTGATCCATGGGTGAGAACTATGCTGTGTGTTTCCCTTCAGAAATGGAGTTAAATCCCAGGCTCTGTGTCTTCCTATAAGCAAGACTTCGTTTAAGGTAAGTGCAGTCACTTTACTGCTCAAACAAACTACATCGTTCACGAAGCTCACACGTTTCTCATCTTAACTAACAAGCATTGGATGTTAGAGGACCAGTGGTTTGTATCAGTTTCAGAAGCAGATTTGGACTACATATGGTCCGTATGTGTAGGAAACACCATTCATTGTTCTCAGCATACTCACGTTTCCTGCTGTGTTAGAGACTCCAGAAAGCAAGAGCGTGCTTCTCGCTCTAATGCACAGTGTGATCCATGGATGAGAACTCTGCTGTGTGTTTCCCTTCAGAGATGGAGTTAAATCCCAGGCTCTGTGTCTTACTACAAGCAATACTTCGTTACAGGTAAGGGCAGTCACTTTTCAGTTCAAAGGAACTACATCATTCTCAAAGCTCACACGTTTCTCATCTTAACTGACAAGCATTGGATGTTAGAGGACCAGTGCATTGTATCAGTTTCAGAAGCAGATTTGGACTACCTATGGTCCATATGTGTAGGAAACACCGTTCTTTTGTTCTGGGCACACTCAGATTACCTGCTTTATTAGAGACTCTAGGAAGCAAGAGCGTGATTCTCGCTCTAAAGCAGAGTGTGATCCATGGATGAGAACTCTGCTGTGTGTTTCCCTTCAGAAATGGAGTTAAATCCCAGGCTCTGTGTTTTCATATAAGCAAGACTTCGTTTCAGGTAAGTGCAGTCACTTGTCATCTCAAACGAACTACATCGTTCACGAAGCTCACACGTTTCTCATCTTAACAGACAAGCATTGGATGTTAGAGGACCAGTGCTTTGTATCAGTTTCAGAAGCAGAGTTGGACTAGATATGGTCCGTATGTGTAGGAAACTCCGTTCGTTTGTTCTGGGCACACTCAGATTACCTCTTTTATTACAGACTCTAGGAAGCAAGAGCGTGCTTCTCGCTCTAAAGCAGAGTGTGATCCATGGATGAGAACTCTGCTGTGTGTTTCCCTTCAGAGATGGAGTTAAATCCCAGGCTCTGTGTCTTACTACAAGCAAGACTTCATTACAGGTAAAGGCAGTCACTTTACAGTTCAAAGGAACTACATCATCCTCAAAGCTCACACGTTTCTCATCTTAACTGACAAGCATTGGATGTTAGAGGACCAGTGCTTTGTGTCAGTTTCAGAAACAGAGTTGGACTAGATATGGTCCTTATGTGTAGTAAACACCGTACTTTTGTTCTCAGCGCACTCACGTTTCCTGCTGTCTTAGAGACTCTAGAAAGCAAGAGCGTGCTTCTTGTTCTAAAGCAGAGTGTGATCAATGGATGAGAACACTGCTGTGTGTTTCACATTAGAAATGGAGTTAAATCCCAGGCTCTGAGTCTTCCTACAAGCAAGACTTCGTTTCAGGGAAGGGCAGTTACTTTTCTGCTCAAACGAACTACATCGTTCACGAAGATCACACGTTTCTCATCTTAACTGACAAGCATTGGATGTTAGAGGACCAGTGCATTGTATCAGTTTCAGAAGCAGATTTGGACTACATATGGTCCGTATGTGTAGGAAACACCGTTCTTTTGTTTTGGCACACTCAGATTACCTGCTGTATTAAAGACTCTAGAAAGCTAGAGCGTGCTTCTCGCTCTAAAGCAGAGTGTGATCCATGGATGAGAACTATGCTGTGTGTTCCCCTTCAGAAATGGAGTTAAATCCCAATCTCTGTGTCTTCCTACAAGCAATACTTCGTTTCAGGTAACGGCAGTCACTTTTCAGCTCAAACGAACTACATCGCTCACTGAGCTCACACATTTCTCATCTTAACAGAAAAGCATTGGATGTTAGAGGACCAGTGCTTTGTATCAGTTTAAGAAGCAGATTTTGACTACATATGGTCCTTATGTGTAGGAAACACCGTTCTTTTGTTCTGGGCACACTCAGATTACCTGCAGTATTAGAGAATCTAGAAAGCAAGAGCGTGCTTCTCGCTCTAAAGCAGAGTCTGATCCATGGATGAGAACTATGCTGTGTGTTTCCCTTCAGAAATGGAGTTAAATCCCAGACTCTGTGTCTTCCTACAAGCAAGACTTCGTTTAAGGTAAGGGCAGTCACTTTTCTGCTCAAACCAACTTCATCGTTCATGAAGCTCACACGTTTCCCATCTTAACTGACAAGCATTGGATGTTAGAGGACCAGTGCTTTGTATCAGTTTCAGAAGAAGAGTTGGACTACATAAGGTCCGTATGTGTACGAAACTCCGTTCTTTTGTTCTCAGCACACTCAGATTTCCTGCTGTATTAGAGAGTCTAGAAAGCAAGAGCGTGCTTCTTGCTGTAAATCAGAGTGTGATCCATGGGTGAGAACTATGCTGTGTGTTTCCCTTCAGAAATGGAATTAAATCCCAGACTCTGTGTCTTCCTACAAGCAAGACTTCGTTTCAGGTAAGGGCAGTCACTTTTCTGCTCAAACGAACTACATCGTTCATGAAGCTCACATTTTCCCATCTTAACTGACAACCATTGGATGTTAGAGGACCAGTGCTTTGTATCAGTTTCAGAAGAAGAGTTGGACTACATATGGTCCATATGTGTATGAAACTCCGTTCTTTTTTCTGGGCACAGTCAGATTTCCTGATGTATTAGAGACTCTAGAAAGCAAGAGCGTGCTTCTTGCTGTAAAGCAGAGTGTGATCCATGGGTGAGAACTATGCTGTGTGTTTCCCTTCAGAAATGGAGTTAAATCCCAGGCTCTGTGTCTTCCTACAAGCAAGACTTCGTTTAAGGTAAGGGCAGTCACTTTTCTGCTCAAACGAACTACATCGTTCATGAAGCTCACACGTTTCCGATCTTAACTGACAAGCATTGGATGTTAGAGGACCAGTGCTTTGTATCAGTTTCAGAAGAAGAGTTGGACTACATATGGTCCATATGTGTACGAAACTCCGTTCTTTTGTTCTCAGCACACTCACGTTTCCTGCTGTGTTAGAGACTCCAGAAAGCAAGAGCGTGCTTCTCGCTCTAAAGCACAGTGTGATCCATGGATGAGAACTCTGCTGTGTGTTTCCCTTCAGAGATGGAGTTAAATCCCAGGCTCTGTGTCTTACTACAAGCAAGACTTCGTTACAGGTAAGGGCAGTCACTTTTCAGTTCAAAGGAACTACATCATTCTCAAAGCTCACACGTTTCTCATCTTAACTGACAAGCATTGGATGTTAGAGGACCAGTGCTTTGTGTCACTTACAGAAACAGAGTTGGACTAGATATGGTCAGTATGTGTAGGAAACACTGTTCTTTTGTTCTCAGCGCCCTCACTTTTCCTGCTGTCTTAGAGACTCTAGAAAGCAAGAGCGTGCTTCTCGCTCTAAAGCAGATTGTGATCCATGGATGAGAAATATGCTGTGTGTTTCCCTTCAGAAATGGAGTTAAATAACAGACTCTGTGTCTTCCTACAAGCAAGAATTCGTTTAAGGTAAGGGCAGTCACTTTTGTGCTCAAAGGAACTACATCGTTCATGAAGCTCACATGTTTCCCTTCTTAACTGACAAGCATTGGATGTTAGAGGACCAGTGCTTTGTATCAGTTTCAGAAGAAGAGTTGGACTACATATGGGCCATATGTGTATGAAACTCCGTTCTTTTGTTCTGGGCACACTCAGATTTCCTGCTGTAGTAGAGACTCTAGAAAGCAAGAGCGTGCTTCTTGCTGTAAAGCAGAGTGTGATCCATGGGTGAGAACTATGCTGTGTGTTTCCCTTCAGAAATGGAGTTAAATCCCAGGCTCTGTGTCTTCCTATAAGCAAGACTTCGTTTCAGGTAAGTGCAGTCACTTGTCATCTCAAACGAACTACATCGTTCACGAAGCTCACACGTTTCTCATCTTAACAGACAAGCATTGGATGTTAGAGGTCCAGTGCTTTGTATCAGTTTCAGAAGCAGAGTTGGACTAGATATGGTCCGTATGTGTAGGAAACTCCGTTCTTTTGTTCTCAGCACACTCACGTTTCCTGCTGTGTTAGAGACTCCAGAAAACAAGAGCGTGCTTCTCGCTCTAAAGCAGAGTGTGATCAATGGATGAGAACTCTGCTGTGTGTTTCCCTTCAGAGATGGAGTTAAATCCCAGGCTCTGTGTCTTACTACAAGCAAGACTTCATTACAGGTAAGGGCAGTCACTTTTCAGTTCAAAGGAACTACATCATCCTCAAAGCTCACATGTTTCTCATCTTAACTGACAAGCATTGGATGTTAGAGGACCAGTGCTTTGTGTCAGTTTCAGAAACAGAGTTGGACTAGATATGGTCCTTATGTGTAGTAAACACCGTTCTTTTGTTCTCAGCGCACTCACGTTTCCTGCTGTCTTAGAGACTTTAGAAAGCAAGAGCGTGCTTCTCGCTCTAAAGCAGATTGTGATCCATGGATGAGAACTATGCTGTGTGTTTCCCTTCAGAAATGGAGTTAAATCCCAGACTCTGTGTCTTCCTACAAGCAAGACTTCGTTTAAGGTAAGGGCAGTCACTTTTCTGCTCAAACGAACTACATCGTTCATGAAGCTCACACGTTTCCCATCTTAACTGACAAGCATTGGATGTTAGAGGACCAGTGCTTTGTATCAGTTTCAGAAGAAGAGTTGGACTACATATGGTCCATATGTGTATGAAACTCTGTTCTGTTGTTCTCAGCACACTCACGTTTCCTGCTGTGTTAGAGACTCCAGAAAGCAAGAGCGTGCTTCTCGCTCTAAAGCACAGTGTGATCCATGGATGAGAACTCTGCTGTGTGTTTCCCTTCAGAGATGGAGTTAAATCCCAGGCTCTGTGTCTTACTACAAGCAAGACTTCGTTACAGGTAAGGGCAGTCACTTTTCAGTTCAAAGGAACTACATCATTCTCAAAGCTCACACGTTTCTCATCTTAACTGACAAGCATTGGATGTTAGAGGACCAGTGCTTTGTGTCACTTACAGAAACAGAGTTGGACTAGATATGGTCCGTATGTGTAGGAAACACCGTCCTTTTATTCTCAGCGCACTCACGTTTCCTGCTGTCTTAGAGACTCTAGAAAGCAAGAGCGTGCTTCTTGTTCTAAAGCAGAGTGTGATCAATGGATGAGAACACTGCTGTGTGTTTCACTTCAGAAATGGAGTTAAATCCCAGGCTCTGAGTCTTCCTACAAGCAAAACTTCGTTTCAGGTAAGGGCAGTCACTTTTCTGCTCTAACGAACTACATCGTTCACGAATATCACACGTTTCTCATATTAACTGACAAGCATTGGATGTTAGAGGACCAGTGCATTGTATCAGTTTCAGAAGCAGACTTGGACTACATATGGTCCATATGTGCAGGAAACACCGTTCTTTTGTTCTGGGCACACTCAGATTACCTGCTTTATTAGAGACTCTAGAAAGCAACAGCGTGCTTCTCGCTCTAAAGCAGAGTGTGATCCATGGATGAGAACTCTGCTGTGTGTTTCCCTTCAGAAATGGAGTTAAATCCCAGGCTCTGTGTCTTCCTATAAGCAAGACTTCGTTTCAGGTAAGGGCAGTCACTTTTCTGCTCAAACGAACTACATCGTTCACGAAGATCACACGTTTCTCATCTTAACTGACAAGCATTGGATGTTAGAGGACCAGTGCTTTGTCTCAGTTTCAGAAACAGAGTTGGACTAGATATGGTCCGTATGTGTAGGAAACACCGTTCTTTTGTTCTCAGCGCACTCACGTTTCCTGCTGTCTTAGAGACTTTAGAAAGCAAGAGCGTGCTTCTCGCTCTAAAGCAGATTGTGATCCATGGGTGAGAACTATGCTGTGTGTTTCCCTTCAGAAATGGAGTTAAATCCCAGGCTCTGTGTCTTCCTATAAGCAAGACTTCGTTTAAGGTAAGTGCAGTCACTTTACTGCTCAAACAAACTACATCGTTCACGAAGCTCACACGTTTCTCATCTTAACTAACAAGCATTGGATGTTAGAGGACCAGTGGTTTGTATCAGTTTCAGAAGCAGATTTGGACTACATATGGTCCGTATGTGTAGGAAACACCATTCATTGTTCTCAGCATACTCACGTTTCCTGCTGTGTTAGAGACTCCAGAAAGCAAGAGCGTGCTTCTCGCTCTAAAGCACAGTGTGATCCATGGATGAGAACTCTGCTGTGTGTTTCCCTTCAGAGATGGAGTTAAATCCCAGGCTCTGTGTCTTACTACAAGCAAGACTTCGTTACAGGTAAGGGCAGTCACTTTTCAGTTCAAAGGAACTACATCATTCTCAAAGCTCACACGTTTCTCATCTTAACTGACAAGCATTGGATGTTAGAGGACCAGTGCTTTGTGTCACTTACAGAAACAGAGTTGGACTAGATATGGTCAGTATGTGTAGGAAACACTGTTCTTTTGTTCTCAGCGCCCTCACTTTTCCTGCTGTCTTAGAGACTCTAGAAAGCAAGAGCGTGCTTCTCGCTCTAAAGCAGATTGTGATCCATGGATGAGAAATATGCTGTGTGTTTCCCTTCAGAAATGGAGTTAAATAACAGACTCTGTGTCTTCCTACAAGCAAGAATTCGTTTAAGGTAAGGGCAGTCACTTTTGTGCTCAAAGGAACTACATCGTTCATGAAGCTCACATGTTTCCCTTCTTAACTGACAAGCATTGGATGTTAGAGGACCAGTGCTTTGTATCAGTTTCAGAAGAAGAGTTGGACTACATATGGGCCATATGTGTATGAAACTCCGTTCTTTTGTTCTGGGCACACTCAGATTTCCTGCTGTAGTAGAGACTCTAGAAAGCAAGAGCGTGCTTCTTGCTGTAAAGCAGAGTGTGATCCATGGGTGAGAACTATGCTGTGTGTTTCCCTTCAGAAATGGAGTTAAATCCCAGGCTCTGTGTCTTCCTATAAGCAAGACTTCGTTTCAGGTAAGTGCAGTCACTTGTCATCTCAAACGAACTACATCGTTCACGAAGCTCACACGTTTCTCATCTTAACAGACAAGCATTGGATGTTAGAGGTCCAGTGCTTTGTATCAGTTTCAGAAGCAGAGTTGGACTAGATATGGTCCGTATGTGTAGGAAACTCCGTTCTTTTGTTCTCAGCACACTCACGTTTCCTGCTGTGTTAGAGACTCCAGAAAACAAGAGCGTGCTTCTCGCTCTAAAGCAGAGTGTGATCAATGGATGAGAACTCTGCTGTGTGTTTCCCTTCAGAGATGGAGTTAAATCCCAGGCTCTGTGTCTTACTACAAGCAAGACTTCATTACAGGTAAGGGCAGTCACTTTTCAGTTCAAAGGAACTACATCATCCTCAAAGCTCACATGTTTCTCATCTTAACTGACAAGCATTGGATGTTAGAGGACCAGTGCTTTGTGTCAGTTTCAGAAACAGAGTTGGACTAGATATGGTCCTTATGTGTAGTAAACACCGTTCTTTTGTTCTCAGCGCACTCACGTTTCCTGCTGTCTTAGAGACTTTAGAAAGCAAGAGCGTGCTTCTCGCTCTAAAGCAGATTGTGATCCATGGATGAGAACTATGCTGTGTGTTTCCCTTCAGAAATGGAGTTAAATCCCAGACTCTGTGTCTTCCTACAAGCAAGACTTCGTTTAAGGTAAGGGCAGTCACTTTTCTGCTCAAACGAACTACATCGTTCATGAAGCTCACACGTTTCCCATCTTAACTGACAAGCATTGGATGTTAGAGGACCAGTGCTTTGTATCAGTTTCAGAAGAAGAGTTGGACTACATATGGTCCATATGTGTATGAAACTCTGTTCTGTTGTTCTCAGCACACTCACGTTTCCTGCTGTGTTAGAGACTCCAGAAAGCAAGAGCGTGCTTCTCGCTCTAAAGCACAGTGTGATCCATGGATGAGAACTCTGCTGTGTGTTTCCCTTCAGAGATGGAGTTAAATCCCAGGCTCTGTGTCTTACTACAAGCAAGACTTCGTTACAGGTAAGGGCAGTCACTTTTCAGTTCAAAGGAACTACATCATTCTCAAAGCTCACACGTTTCTCATCTTAACTGACAAGCATTGGATGTTAGAGGACCAGTGCTTTGTGTCACTTACAGAAACAGAGTTGGACTAGATATGGTCCGTATGTGTAGGAAACACCGTCCTTTTATTCTCAGCGCACTCACGTTTCCTGCTGTCTTAGAGACTCTAGAAAGCAAGAGCGTGCTTCTTGTTCTAAAGCAGAGTGTGATCAATGGATGAGAACACTGCTGTGTGTTTCACTTCAGAAATGGAGTTAAATCCCAGGCTCTGAGTCTTCCTACAAGCAAAACTTCGTTTCAGGTAAGGGCAGTCACTTTTCTGCTCTAACGAACTACATCGTTCACGAATATCACACGTTTCTCATATTAACTGACAAGCATTGGATGTTAGAGGACCAGTGCATTGTATCAGTTTCAGAAGCAGACTTGGACTACATATGGTCCATATGTGCAGGAAACACCGTTCTTTTGTTCTGGGCACACTCAGATTACCTGCTTTATTAGAGACTCTAGAAAGCAACAGCGTGCTTCTCGCTCTAAAGCAGAGTGTGATCCATGGATGAGAACTCTGCTGTGTGTTTCCCTTCAGAAATGGAGTTAAATCCCAGGCTCTGTGTCTTCCTATAAGCAAGACTTCGTTTCAGGTAAGGGCAGTCACTTTTCTGCTCAAACGAACTACATCGTTCACGAAGATCACACGTTTCTCATCTTAACTGACAAGCATTGGATGTTAGAGGACCAGTGCTTTGTCTCAGTTTCAGAAACAGAGTTGGACTAGATATGGTCCGTATGTGTAGGAAACACCGTTCTTTTGTTCTCAGCGCACTCACGTTTCCTGCTGTCTTAGAGACTTTAGAAAGCAAGAGCGTGCTTCTCGCTCTAAAGCAGATTGTGATCCATGGGTGAGAACTATGCTGTGTGTTTCCCTTCAGAAATGGAGTTAAATCCCAGGCTCTGTGTCTTCCTATAAGCAAGACTTCGTTTAAGGTAAGTGCAGTCACTTTACTGCTCAAACAAACTACATCGTTCACGAAGCTCACACGTTTCTCATCTTAACTAACAAGCATTGGATGTTAGAGGACCAGTGGTTTGTATCAGTTTCAGAAGCAGATTTGGACTACATATGGTCCGTATGTGTAGGAAACACCATTCATTGTTCTCAGCATACTCACGTTTCCTGCTGTGTTAGAGACTCCAGAAAGCAAGAGCGTGCTTCTCGCTCTAAAGCACAGTGTGATCCATGGATGAGAACTCTGCTGTGTGTTTCCCTTCAGAGATGGAGTTAAATCCCAGGCTCTGTGTCTTACTACAAGCAAGACTTCGTTACAGGTAAGGGCAGTCACTTTTCAGTTCAAAGGAACTACATCATTCTCAAAGCTCACACGTTTCTCATCTTAACTGACAAGCATTGGATGTTAGAGGACCAGTGCATTGTATCAGTTTCAGAAGCAGATTTGGACTACCTATGGTCCATATGTGTAGGAAACACCGTTCTTTTGTTCTGGGCACACTCAGATTACCTGCTTTATTAGAGACTCTAGGAAGCAAGAGCGTGATTCTCGCTCTAAAGCAGAGTGTGATCCATGGATGAGAACTCTGCTGTGTGTTTCCCTTCAGAAATGGAGTTAAATCCCAGGCTCTGTGTTTTCATATAAGCAAGACTTCGTTTCAGGTAAGTGCAGTCACTTGTCATCTCAAACGAACTACATCGTTCACGAAGCTCACACGTTTCTCATCTTAACAGACAAGCATTGGATGTTAGAGGACCAGTGCTTTGTATCAGTTTCAGAAGCAGAGTTGGACTAGATATGGTCCGTATGTGTAGGAAACTCCGTTCGTTTGTTCTGGGCACACTCAGATTACCTCTTTTATTACAGACTCTAGGAAGCAAGAGCGTGCTTCTCGCTCTAAAGCAGAGTGTGATCCATGGATGAGAACTCTGCTGTGTGTTTCCCTTCAGAGATGGAGTTAAATCCCAGGCTCTGTGTCTTACTACAAGCAAGACTTCATTACAGGTAAAGGCAGTCACTTTACAGTTCAAAGGAACTACATCATCCTCAAAGCTCACACGTTTCTCATCTTAACTGACAAGCATTGGATGTTAGAGGACCAGTGCTTTGTGTCAGTTTCAGAAACAGAGTTGGACTAGATATGGTCCTTATGTGTAGTAAACACCGTACTTTTGTTCTCAGCGCACTCACGTTTCCTGCTGTCTTAGAGACTCTAGAAAGCAAGAGCGTGCTTCTTGTTCTAAAGCAGAGTGTGATCAATGGATGAGAACACTGCTGTGTGTTTCACATTAGAAATGGAGTTAAATCCCAGGCTCTGAGTCTTCCTACAAGCAAGACTTCGTTTCAGGTAAGGGCAGTTACTTTTCTGCTCAAACGAACTACATCGTTCACGAAGATCACACGTTTCTCATCTTAACTGACAAGCATTGGATGTTAGAGGACCAGTGCATTGTATCAGTTTCAGAAGCAGATTTGGACTACATATGGTCCGTATGTGTAGGAAACACCGTTCTTTTGTTTTGGCACACTCAGATTACCTGCTGTATTAAAGACTCTAGAAAGCTAGAGCGTGCTTCTCGCTCTAAAGCAGAGTGTGATCCATGGATGAGAACTATGCTGTGTGTTCCCCTTCAGAAATGGAGTTAAATCCCAATCTCTGTGTCTTCCTACAAGCAATACTTCGTTTCAGGTAACGGCAGTCACTTTTCAGCTCAAACGAACTACATCGCTCACTGAGCTCACACATTTCTCATCTTAACAGAAAAGCATTGGATGTTAGAGGACCAGTGCTTTGTATCAGTTTAAGAAGCAGATTTTGACTACATATGGTCCTTATGTGTAGGAAACACCGTTCTTTTGTTCTGGGCACACTCAGATTACCTGCAGTATTAGAGAATCTAGAAAGCAAGAGCGTGCTTCTCGCTCTAAAGCAGAGTCTGATCCATGGATGAGAACTATGCTGTGTGTTTCCCTTCAGAAATGGAGTTAAATCCCAGACTCTGTGTCTTCCTACAAGCAAGACTTCGTTTAAGGTAAGGGCAGTCACTTTTCTGCTCAAACCAACTTCATCGTTCATGAAGCTCACACGTTTCCCATCTTAACTGACAAGCATTGGATGTTAGAGGACCAGTGCTTTGTATCAGTTTCAGAAGAAGAGTTGGACTACATAAGGTCCGTATGTGTACGAAACTCCGTTCTTTTGTTCTCAGCACACTCAGATTTCCTGCTGTATTAGAGAGTCTAGAAAGCAAGAGCGTGCTTCTTGCTGTAAATCAGAGTGTGATCCATGGGTGAGAACTATGCTGTGTGTTTCCCTTCAGAAATGGAATTAAATCCCAGACTCTGTGTCTTCCTACAAGCAAGACTTCGTTTCAGGTAAGGGCAGTCACTTTTCTGCTCAAACGAACTACATCGTTCATGAAGCTCACATTTTCCCATCTTAACTGACAACCATTGGATGTTAGAGGACCAGTGCTCTGTATCACTTTCAGAAGAAGAGTTGGACTACATATGGTCCATATGTGTATGAAACTCCGTTCTTTTTTCTGGGCACAGTCAGATTTCCTGATGTATTAGAGACTCTAGAAAGCAAGAGCGTGCTTCTTGCTGTAAAGCAGAGTGTGATCCATGGGTGAGAACTATGCTGTGTGTTTCCCTTCAGAAATGGAGTTAAATCCCAGGCTCTGTGTCTTCCTACAAGCAAGACTTCGTTTAAGGTAAGGGCAGTCACTTTTCTGCTCAAACGAACTACATCGTTCATGAAGCTCACACGTTTCCGATCTTAACTGACAAGCATTGGATGTTAGAGGACCAGTGCTTTGTATCAGTTTCAGAAGAAGAGTTGGACTACATATGGTCCATATGTGTACGAAACTCCGTTCTTTTGTTCTCAGCACACTCACGTTTCCTGCTGTGTTAGAGATTCCAGAAAGCAAGAGCGTGCTTCTCGCTCTAAAGCACAGTGTGATCCATGGATGAGAACTCTGCTGTGTGTTTCCCTTCAGAGATGGAGTTAAATCCCAGGCTCTGTGTCTTACTACAAGCAAGACTTCGTTACAGGGCAGTCACTTTTCAGTTCAAAGGAACTACATCATTCTCAAAGCTCACACGTTTCTCATCTTAACTGACAAGCATTGGATGTTAGAGGACCAGTGCTTTGTGTCACTTACAGAAACAGAGTTGGACTAGATATGGTCAGTATGTGTAGGAAACACTGTTCTTTTGTTCTCAGCGCCCTCACTTTTCCTGCTGTCTTAGAGACTCTAGAAAGCAAGAGCGTGCTTCTCGCTCTAAAGCAGATTGTGATCCATGGATGAGAAATATGCTGTGTGTTTCCCTTCAGAAATGGAGTTAAATAACAGACTCTGTGTCTTCCTACAAGCAAGAATTCGTTTAAGGTAAGGGCAGTCACTTTTGTGCTCAAAGGAACTACATCGTTCATGAAGCTCACATGTTTCCCTTCTTAACTGACAAGCATTGGATGTTAGAGGACCAGTGCTTTGTATCAGTTTCAGAAGCAGAGTTGGACTAGATATGGTCCGTATGTGTAGGAAACACCGTTCTTTTGTTCTCAGCACACTCACGTTTCCTGCTGTGTTAGAGACTCCAGAAAACGAGAGCGTGCTTCTCGCTCTAAAGCAGAGTGTGATCCATGGATGAGAACTCTGCTGTGTGTTTCCCTTCAGAGATGGAGTTAAATCCCAGGCTCTGTGTCCTACTACAAGCAAGACTTCGTTACAGGTAAGGGCAGTCACTTTTCAGTTCAAAGGAACTACATCATCCTCAAAGCTCACACGTTTCTCATCTTAACTGACAAGCATTGGATGTTAGAGGACCAGTGCTTTGTCTCAGTTTCAGAAACAGAGTTGGACTAGATATGGTCCGTATGTGTAGGAAACACCGTTCTTTTGTTCTCAGCGCACTCACGTTTCCTGCTGTCTTAGAGACTTTAGAAAGCAAGAGCGTGCTTCTCGCTCTAAAGCAGATTGTAATCCATGGGTGAGAACTATGCTGTGTGTTTCCCTTCAGAAATGGAGTTAAATCCCAGGCTCTGTGTCTTCCTATAAGCAAGACTTCGTTTAAGGTAAGTGCAGTCACTTTACTGCTCAAACCAACTACATCGTTCACGAAGCTCACACGTTTCTCATCTTAACTAACAAGCATTGGATGTTAGAGGACCAGTGGTTTGTATCAGTTTCAGAAGCAGATTTGGACTACATATGGTCCGTATGTGTAGGAAACACCATTCATTGTTCTCAGCATACTCACGTTTCCTGCTGTGTTAGAGACTCCAGAAAGCAAGAGCGTGCTTCTCGCTCTAAAGCACAGTGTGATCCATGGATGAGAACTCTGCTGTGTGTTTCCCTTCAGAGATGGAGTTAAATCCCAGGCTCTGTGTCTTACTACAAGCAAGACTTCGTTACAGGTAAGGGCAGTCACTTTTCAGTTCAAAGGAACTACATCATTCTCAAAGCTCACACGTTTCTCATCTTAACTGACAAGCATTGGATGTTAGAGGACCAGTGCATTGTATCAGTTTCAGAAGCAGATTTGGACTACCTATGGTCCATATGTGTAGGAAACACCGTTCTTTTGTTCTGGGCACACTCAGATTACCTGCTTTATTAGAGACTCTAGGAAGCAAGAGCGTGATTCTCGCTCTAAAGCAGAGTGTGATCCATGGATGAGAACTCTGCTGTGTGTTTCCCTTCAGAAATGGAGTTAAATCCCAGGCTCTGTGTCTTCATATAAGCAAGACTTCGTTTCAGGTAAGTGCAGTCACTTGTCATCTCAAACGAACTACATCGTTCACGAAGCTCACACGTTTCTCATCTTAACAGACAAGCATTGGATGTTAGAGGACCAGTGCTTTGTATCAGTTTCAGAAGCAGAGTTGGACTAGATATGGTCCGTATGTGTAGGAAACTCCGTTCGTTTGTTCTGGGCACACTCAGATTACCTCTTTTATTACAGACTCTAGGAAGCAAGAGCGTGCTTCTCGCTCTAAAGCAGAGTGTGATCCATGGATGAGAACTCTGCTGTGTGTTTCCCTTCAGAGATGGAGTTAAATCCCAGGCTCTGTGTCTTACTACAAGCAAGACTTCATTACAGGTAAAGGCAGTCACTTTACAGTTCAAAGGAACTACATCATCCTCAAAGCTCACACGTTTCTCATCTTAACTGACAAGCATTGGATGTTAGAGGACCAGTGCTTTGTGTCAGTTTCAGAAACAGAGTTGGACTAGATATGGTCCTTATGTGTAGTAAACACCGTACTTTTGTTCTCAGCGCACTCACGTTTCCTGCTGTCTTAGAGACTCTAGAAAGCAAGAGCGTGCTTCTTGTTCTAAAGCAGAGTGTGATCAATGGATGAGAACACTGCTGTGTGTTTCACATTAGAAATGGAGTTAAATCCCAGGCTCTGAGTCTTCCTACAAGCAAGACTTCGTTTCAGGTAAGGGCAGTTACTTTTCTGCTCAAACGAACTACATCGTTCACGAAGATCACACGTTTCTCATCTTAACTGACAAGCATTGGATGTTAGAGGACCAGTGCATTGTATCAGTTTCAGAAGCAGATTTGGACTACATATGGTCCGTATGTGTAGGAAACACCGTTCTTTTGTTTTGGCACACTCAGATTACCTGCTGTATTAAAGACTCTAGAAAGCTAGAGCGTGCTTCTCGCTCTAAAGCAGAGTGTGATCCATGGATGAGAACTATGCTGTGTGTTCCCCTTCAGAAATGGAGTTAAATCCCAATCTCTGTGTCTTCCTACAAGCAATACTTCGTTTCAGGTAACGGCAGTCACTTTTCAGCTCAAACGAACTACATCGCTCACTGAGCTCACACATTTCTCATCTTAACAGAAAAGCATTGGATGTTAGAGGACCAGTGCTTTGTATCAGTTTAAGAAGCAGATTTTGACTACATATGGTCCTTATGTGTAGGAAACACCGTTCTTTTGTTCTGGGCACACTCAGATTACCTGCAGTATTAGAGAATCTAGAAAGCAAGAGCGTGCTTCTCGCTCTAAAGCAGAGTCTGATCCATGGATGAGAACTATGCTGTGTGTTTCCCTTCAGAAATGGAGTTAAATCCCAGACTCTGTGTCTTCCTACAAGCAAGACTTCGTTTAAGGTAAGGGCAGTCACTTTTCTGCTCAAACCAACTTCATCGTTCATGAAGCTCACACGTTTCCCATCTTAACTGACAAGCATTGGATGTTAGAGGACCAGTGCTTTGTATCAGTTTCAGAAGAAGAGTTGGACTACATAAGGTCCGTATGTGTACGAAACTCCGTTCTTTTGTTCTCAGCACACTCAGATTTCCTGCTGTATTAGAGAGTCTAGAAAGCAAGAGCGTGCTTCTTGCTGTAAATCAGAGTGTGATCCATGGGTGAGAACTATGCTGTGTGTTTCCCTTCAGAAATGGAATTAAATCCCAGACTCTGTGTCTTCCTACAAGCAAGACTTCGTTTCAGGTAAGGGCAGTCACTTTTCTGCTCAAACGAACTACATCGTTCATGAAGCTCACATGTTTCCCATCTTAACTGACAACCATTGGATGTTAGAGGACCAGTGCTCTGTATCACTTTCAGAAGAAGAGTTGGACTACATATGGTCCATATGTGTATGAAACTCCGTTCTTTTTTCTGGGCACAGTCAGATTTCCTGATGTATTAGAGACTCTAGAAAGCAAGAGCGTGCTTCTTGCTGTAAAGCAGAGTGTGATCCATGGGTGAGAACTATGCTGTGTGTTTCCCTTCAGAAATGGAGTTAAATCCCAGGCTCTGTGTCTTCCTACAAGCAAGACTTCGTTTAAGGTAAGGGCAGTCACTTTTCTGCTCAAACGAACTACATCGTTCATGAAGCTCACACGTTTCCGATCTTAACTGACAAGCATTGGATGTTAGAGGACCAGTGCTTTGTATCAGTTTCAGAAGAAGAGTTGGACTACATATGGTCCATATGTGTACGAAACTCCGTTCTTTTGTTCTCAGCACACTCACGTTTCCTGCTGTGTTAGAGATTCCAGAAAGCAAGAGCGTGCTTCTCGCTCTAAAGCACAGTGTGATCCATGGATGAGAACTCTGCTGTGTGTTTCCCTTCAGAGATGGAGTTAAATCCCAGGCTCTGTGTCTTACTACAAGCAAGACTTCGTTACAGGTAAGGGCAGTCACTTTTCAGTTCAAAGGAACTACATCATTCTCAAAGCTCACACGTTTCTCATCTTAACTGACAAGCATTGGATGTTAGAGGACCAGTGCTTTGTGTCACTTACAGAAACAGAGTTGGACTAGATATGGTCAGTATGTGTAGGAAACACTGTTCTTTTGTTCTCAGCGCCCTCACTTTTCCTGCTGTCTTAGAGACTCTAGAAAGCAAGAGCGTGCTTCTCCCTCTAAAGCAGATTGTGATCCATGGATGAGAAATATGCTGTGTGTTTCCCTTCAGAAATGGAGTTAAATAACAGACTCTGTGTCTTCCTACAAGCAAGAATTCGTTTAAGGTAAGGGCAGTCACTTTTGTGCTCAAAGGAACTACATCGTTCATGAAGCTCACATGTTTCCCTTCTTAACTGACAAGCATTGGATGTTAGAGGACCAGTGCTTTGTATCAGTTTCAGAAGAAGAGTTGGACTACATATGGGCCATATGTGTATGAAACTCCGTTCTTTTGTTCTGGGCACACTCAGATTTCCTGCTGTAGTAGAGACTCTAGAAAGCAAGAGCGTGCTTCTTGCTGTAAAGCAGAGTGTGATCCATGGGTGAGAACTATGCTGTGTGTTTCCCTTCAGAAATGGAGTTAAATCCCAGGCTCTGTGTCTTCCTATAAGCAAGACTTCGTTTCAGGTAAGTGCAGTCACTTGTCATCTCAAACGAACTACATCGTTCACGAAGCTCACACGTTTCTCATCTTAACAGACAAGCATTGGATGTTAGAGGTCCAGTGCTTTGTATCAGTTTCAGAAGCAGAGTTGGACTAGATATGGTCCGTATGTGTAGGAAACTCCGTTCTTTTGTTCTCAGCACACTCACGTTTCCTGCTGTGTTAGAGACTCCAGAAAACAAGAGCGTGCTTCTCGCTCTAAAGCACAGTGTGATCAATGGATGAGAACTCTGCTGTGTGTTTCCCTTCAGAGATGGAGTTAAATCCCAGGCTCTGTGTCTTACTACAAGCAAGACTTCATTACAGGTAAGGGCAGTCACTTTTCAGTTCAAAGGAACTACATCATCCTCAAAGCTCACATGTTTCTCATCTTAACTGACAAGCATTGGATGTTAGAGGACCAGTGCTTTGTGTCAGTTTCAGAAACAGAGTTGGACTAGATATGGTCCTTATGTGTAGTAAACACCGTTCTTTTGTTCTCAGCGCACTCACGTTTCCTGCTGTCTTAGAGACTTTAGAAAGCAAGAGCGTGCTTCTCGCTCTAAAGCAGATTGTGATCCATGGATGAGAACTATGCTGTGTGTTTCCCTTCAGAAATGGAGTTAAATCCCAGACTCTGTGTCTTCCTACAAGCAAGACTTCGTTTAAGGTAAGGGCAGTCACTTTTCTGCTCAAACGAACTACATCGTTCATGAAGCTCACACGTTTCCCATCTTAACTGACAAGCATTGGATGTTAGAGGACCAGTGCTTTGTATCAGTTTCAGAAGAAGAGTTGGACTACATATGGTCCATATGTGTAGGAAACACCGTTCTTTTGTTCTGGGCACACTCAGATTACCTGCTTTATTAGAGACTCTAGAAAGCAACAGCGTGCTTCTCGCTCTAAAGCAGAGTGTGATCCATGGATGAGAACTCTGCTGTGTGTTTCCCTTCAGAAATGGAGTTAAATCCCAGGCTCTGTGTCTTCCTATAAGCAAGACTTCGTTTCAGGTAAGGGCAGTCACTTTTCTGCTCAAACGAACTACATCGTTCACGAAGATCACACGTTTCTCATCTTAACTGACAAGCATTGGATGTTAGAGGACCAGTGCTTTGTGTCAGTTTCAGAAACAGAGTTGTACTAGATATGGTCCATATGTGTAGCAAACAACAGACTTTTGTTCTCAGCGCACTCACGTTACCTGCTGTCTTAGAGAATTTAGAAAGCAAGAGCATGCTTCTCGCTCTAAAGCAGATTGTGATCCATGGATGAGAACTATGCTGTGTGTTTTCCTTCAGAAATGGAGTTAAATCCCAGACTCTGTGTCTTCATACAAGCAAGACTTCGTTTAAGGTAAGGGCAGTCACTTTTCTGCTCAAACGAACTACATCGTTCATGAAGCTCACACGTTTCCCATCTTAACTGACATGCATTGGATGTTAGAGGACCAGTGCTTTGTATCAGTTTCAGAAGAAGAGTTGGACTACATATGGTCCATATGTGTGCGAAACTCCGTTCTTTTGTTCTCAGCACACTCACGTTTCCTGCTGTGTTAGAGACTCCAGAAAGCAAGTGCGTGCTTATCGCTCTAAAGCACAGTGTGATCCATGGATGAGAACTCTGCTGTGTGTTTCCCTTCAGAGATGGAGTTAAATCCCAGGCTCTGTGTCTTACTACAAGCAAGACTTCGTTACAGGTAAGGGCAGTCACTTTTCAGTTCAAAGGAACTACATCATTCTCAAAGCTCACACGTTTCTCATCTTAACTGACAAGCATTGGATGTTAGAGGACCAGTGCTTTGTGTCACTTACAGAAACAGAGTTGGACTAGATATGGTCCGTATGTGTAGGAAACACCGTTCTTTTATTCTCAGCGCACTCACGTTTCCTGCTGTCTTAGAGACTCTAGAAAGCAAGAGCGTGCTTCTTGTTCTAAAGCAGAGTGTGATCAATGGATGAGAACACTGCTGTGTGTTTCACTTCAGAAATGGAGTTAAATCCCAGGCTCTGTGTCTTCCTACAAGCAAAACTTCATTTCAGGTAAGGGCAGTCACTTTTCTGCTCTAACGAACTACATCGTTCACGAAGGTCACACGTTTCTCATCTTAACTGACAAGCATTGGATGTTAGAGGACCAGTGCATTGTATCAGTTTCAGAAGAAGATTTGGACTACATATGGTCCGTATGTGTACAAAACTCCATTCTTTTGTTCTGGGCACACTCAGATTTCCTGCTGTATTAGAGACTCTAGAAAGCAAGAGCGTGCTTCTTGCTGTAAAGCAGAGTGTGATCCATGGGTGAGAACTATGCTGTGTGTTTCCCGTCAGAAATGGAGTTAAATCCCAGGCTCTGTGTCTTCCTATAAGCAAGACTTCGTTTCAGGTAAGGGCAGACACTTGTCATCTCAAACGAACTACATCGTTCACGAAGCTCACACGTTTCTTATCTTAACAGACAAGCATTGGATGTTAGAGGACCAGTGCTTTGTATCAGTTTCAGAAGCAGAGTTGGACTAGATATGGTCCGTATGTGTAGGAAACACCGTTCTTTTGTTCTCAGCACACTCACGTTTCCTGCTGTGTTAGAGACTCCAGAAAACGAGAGCGTGCTTCTGGCTCTAAAGCAGAGTGTGATCCATGGATGAGAACTCTGCTGTGTGTTTCCCTTCAGAGATGGAGTTAAATCCCAGGCTCTGTGTCCTACTACAAGCAAGACTTCGTTACAGGTAAAGGCAGTCACTTTTCAGTTCAAAGGAACTACATCATCCTCAAAGCTCACACGTTTCTCATCTTAACTGACAAGCATTGGATGTTAGAGGACCAGTGCTTTGTCTCAGTTTCAGAAACAGAGTTGGACTAGATATGGTCCGTATGTGTAGGAAACACCGTTCTTTTGTTCTCAGCGCACTCACGTTTCCTGCTGTCTTAGAGACTTTAGAAAGCAAGAGCGTGCTTCTCGCTCTAAAGCAGATTGTGATCCATGGGTGAGAACTATGCTGTGTGTTTCCCTTCAGAAATGGAGTTAAATCCCAGGCTCTGTGTCTTCCTATAAGCAAGACTTCGTTTAAGGTAAGTGCAGTCACTTTACTGCTCAAACAAACTACATCGTTCACGAAGCTCACACGTTTCTCATCTTAACTAACAAGCATTGGATGTTAGAGGACCAGTGGTTTGTATCAGTTTCAGAAGCAGATTTGGACTACATATGGTCCGTATGTGTAGGAAACACCATTCATTGTTCTCAGCATACTCACGTTTCCTGCTGTGTTAGAGACTCCAGAAAGCAAGAGCGTGCTTCTCGCTCTAAAGCACAGTGTGATCCATGGATGAGAACTCTGCTGTGTGTTTCCCTTCAGAGATGGAGTTAAATCCCAGGCTCTGTGTCTTACTACAAGCAAGACTTCGTTACAGGTAAGGGCAGTCACTTTTCAGTTCAAAGGAACTACATCATTCTCAAAGCTCACACGTTTCTCATCTTAACTGACAAGCATTGGATGTTAGAGGACCAGTGCATTGTATCAGTTTCAGAAGCAGATTTGGACTACCTATGGTCCATATGTGTAGGAAACACCGTTATTTTGTTCTGGGCACACTCAGATTACCTGCTTTATTAGAGACTCTAGGAAGCAAGAGCGTGCTTCTCGCTCTAAAGCAGAGTGTGATCCATGGATGAGAACTCTGCTGTGTGTTTCCCTTCAGAAATGGAGTTAAATCCCAGGCTCTGTGTCTTCCTACAAGCAAGACTTCGTTTAAGGTAAGGGCAGTCACTTTTCTGCTCAAAGGAACTACATCGTTCATGAAGCTCACACGTTTCCGATCTTAACTGACAAGCATTGGATGTTAGAGGACCAGTGCTTTGTATCAGTTTCAGAAGAAGAGTTGGACTACATATGGTCCATATGTGTACGAAACTCCGTTCTTTTGTTCTCAGCACACTCACGTTTCCTGCTGTGTTAGAGATTCCAGAAAGCAAGAGCGTGCTTCTCGCTCTAAAGCACAGTGTGATCCATGGATGAGAACTCTGCTGTGTGTTTCCCTTCAGAGATGGAGTTAAATCCCAGGCTCTGTGTCTTACTACAAGCAAGACTTCGTTACAGGTAAGGGCAGTCACTTTTCAGTTCAAAGGAACTACATCATTCTCAAAGCTCACACGTTTCTCATCTTAACTGACAAGCATTGGATGTTAGAGGACCAGTGCTTTGTGTCACTTACAGAAACAGAGTTGGACTAGATATGGTCAGTATGTGTAGGAAACACTGTTCTTTTGTTCTCAGCGCCCTCACTTTTCCTGCTGTCTTAGAGACTCTAGAAAGCAAGAGCGTGCTTCTCGCTCTAAAGCAGATTGTGATCCATGGATGAGAAATATGCTGTGTGTTTCCCTTCAGAAATGGAGTTAAATCCCAGACTCTGTGTCTTCCTACAAGCAAGACTTCGTTTAAGGTAAGGGCAGTCACTTTTCTGCTCAAACGAACTACATCGTTCATGAAGCTCACACGTTTCCCATCTTAACTGACAAGCATTGGATGTTAGAGGACCAGTGCTTTGTATCAGTTTCAGAAGAAGAGTTGGACTACATATGGTCCATATGTGTAGGAAACACCGTTCTTTTGTTCTGGGCACACTCAGATTACCTGCTTTATTAGAGACTCTAGAAAGCAACAGCGTGCTTCTCGCTCTAAAGCAGAGTGTGATCCATGGATGAGAACTCTGCTGTGTGTTTCCCTTCAGAAATGGAGTTAAATCCCAGGCTCTGTGTCTTCCTATAAGCAAGACTTCGTTTCAGGTAAGGGCAGTCACTTTTCTGCTCAAACGAACTACATCGTTCACGAAGATCACACGTTTCTCATCTTAACTGACAAGCATTGGATGTTAGAGGACCAGTGCTTTGTGTCAGTTTCAGAAACAGAGTTGTACTAGATATGGTCCATATGTGTAGCAAACAACAGACTTTTGTTCTCAGCGCACTCACGTTACCTGCTGTCTTAGAGAATTTAGAAAGCAAGAGCATGCTTCTCGCTCTAAAGCAGATTGTGATCCATGGATGAGAACTATGCTGTGTGTTTTCCTTCAGAAATGGAGTTAAATCCCAGACTCTGTGTCTTCATACAAGCAAGACTTCGTTTAAGGTAAGGGCAGTCACTTTTCTGCTCAAACGAACTACATCGTTCATGAAGCTCACACGTTTCCCATCTTAACTGACATGCATTGGATGTTAGAGGACCAGTGCTTTGTATCAGTTTCAGAAGAAGAGTTGGACTACATATGGTCCATATGTGTGCGAAACTCCGTTCTTTTGTTCTCAGCACACTCACGTTTCCTGCTGTGTTAGAGACTCCAGAAAGCAAGTGCGTGCTTATCGCTCTAAAGCACAGTGTGATCCATGGATGAGAACTCTGCTGTGTGTTTCCCTTCAGAGATGGAGTTAAATCCCAGGCTCTGTGTCTAACTACAAGCAAGACTTCGTTACAGGTAAGGGCAGTCACTTTTCAGTTCAAAGGAACTACATCATTCTCAAAGCTCACACGTTTCTCATCTTAACTGACAAGCATTGGATGTTAGAGGACCAGTGCTTTGTGTCACTTACAGAAACAGAGTTGGACTAGATATGGTCCGTATGTGTAGGAAACACCGTTCTTTTATTCTCAGCGCACTCACGTTTCCTGCTGTCTTAGAGACTCTAGAAAGCAAGAGCGTGCTTCTTGTTCTAAAGCAGAGTGTGATCAATGGATGAGAACACTGCTGTGTGTTTCACTTCAGAAATGGAGTTAAATCCCAGGCTCTGTGTCTTCCTACAAGCAAAACTTCATTTCAGGTAAGGGCAGTCACTTTTCTGCTCTAACGAACTACATCGTTCACGAAGGTCACACGTTTCTCATCTTAACTGACAAGCATTGGATGTTAGAGGACCAGTGCATTGTATCAGTTTCAGAAGAAGATTTGGACTACATATGGTCCGTATGTGTACAAAACTCCATTCTTTTGTTCTGGGCACACTCAGATTTCCTGCTGTATTAGAGACTCTAGAAAGCAAGAGCGTGCTTCTTGCTGTAAAGCAGAGTGTGATCCATGGGTGAGAACTATGCTGTGTGTTTCCCGTCAGAAATGGAGTTAAATCCCAGGCTCTGTGTCTTCCTATAAGCAAGACTTCGTTTCAGGTAAGGGCAGACACTTGTCATCTCAAACGAACTACATCGTTCACGAAGCTCACACGTTTCTTATCTTAACAGACAAGCATTGGATGTTAGAGGACCAGTGCTTTGTATCAGTTTCAGAAGCAGAGTTGGACTAGATATGGTCCGTATGTGTAGGAAACACCGTTCTTTTGTTCTCAGCACACTCACGTTTCCTGCTGTGTTAGAGACTCCAGAAAACGAGAGCGTGCTTCTCGCTCTAAAGCAGAGTGTGATCCATGGATGAGAACTCTGCTGTGTGTTTCCCTTCAGAGATGGAGTTAAATCCCAGGCTCTGTGTCCTACTACAAGCAAGACTTCGTTACAGGTAAGGGCAGTCACTTTTCAGTTCAAAGGAACTACATCATCCTCAAAGCTCACACGTTTCTCATCTTAACTGACAAGCATTGGATGTTAGAGGACCAGTGCTTTGTCTCAGTTTCAGAAACAGAGTTGGACTAGATATGGTCCGTATGTGTAGGAAACACCGTTCTTTTGTTCTCAGCGCACTCACGTTTCCTGCTGTCTTAGAGACTTTAGAAAGCAAGAGCGTGCTTCTTGTTCTAAAGCAGAGTGTGATCAATGGATGAGAACACTGCTGTGTGTTTCACATTAGAAATGGAGTTAAATCCCAGGCTCTGAGTCTTCCTACAAGCAAGACTTCGTTTCAGGTAAGGGCAGTTACTTTTCTGCTCAAACGAACTACATTGTTCACGAAGATCACACGTTTCTCATCTTAACTGACAAGCATTGGATGTTAGAGGACCAGTGCATTGTATCAGTTTCAGAAGCAGATTTGGACTACATATGGTCCGTATGTGTAGGAAACACCGTTCTTTTGTTTTGGCACACTCAGATTACCTGCTGTATTAAAGACTCTAGAAAGCTAGAGCGTGCTTCTCGCTCTAAAGCAGAGTGTGATCCATGGATGAGAACTATGCTGTGTGTTCCCCTTCAGAAATGGAGTTAAATCCCAATCTCTGTGTCTTCCTACAAGCAATACTTCGTTTCAGGTAACGGCAGTCACTTTTCAGCTCAAACGAACTACATCGCTCACTGAGCTCACACATTTCTCATCTTAACAGAAAAGCATTGGATGTTAGAGGACCAGTGCTTTGTATCAGTTTAAGAAGCAGATTTTGACTACATATGGTCCTTATGTGTAGGAAACACCGTACTTTTGTTCTGGGCACACTCAGATTACCTGCAGTATTAGAGAATCTAGAAAGCAAGAGCGTGCTTCTCGCTCTAAAGCAGAGTCTGATCCATGGATGAGAACTATGCTGTGTGTTTCCCTTCAGAAATGGAGTTAAATCCCAGACTCTGTGTCTTCCTACAAGCAAGACTTCGTTTAAGGTAAGGGCAGTCACTTTTCTGCTCAAACCAACTTCATCGTTCATGAAGCTCACACGTTTCCCATCTTAACTGACAAGCATTGGATGTTAGAGGACCAGTGCTTTGTATCAGTTTCAGAAGAAGAGTTGGACTACATAAGGTCCGTATGTGTACGAAACTCCGTTCTTTTGTTCTCAGCACACTCAGATTTCCTGCTGTATTAGAGAATCTAGAAAGCAAGAGCGTGCTTCTTGCTGTAAAGCAGAGTGTGATCCATGGGTGAGAACTATGCTGTGTGTTTCCCTTCAGAAATGGAATTAAATCCCAGACTCTGTGTCTTCCTACAAGCAAGACTTCGTTTCAGGTAAGGGCAGTCACTTTTCTGCTCAAACGAACTACATCGTTCATGAAGCTCACATGTTTCCCATCTTAACTGACAACCATTGGATGTTAGAGGACCAGTGCTTTGTATCACTTTCAGAAGAAGAGTTGGACTACATATGGTCCATATGTGTATGAAACTCCGTTCTTTTTTCTGGGCACAGTCAGATTTCCTGATGTATTAGAGACTCTAGAAAGCAAGAGCGTGCTTCTTGCTGTAAAGCAGAGTGTGATCCATGGGTGAGAACTATGCTGTGTGTTTCCCTTCAGAAATGGAGTTAAATCCCAGGCTCTGTGTCTTCCTACAAGCAAGACTTCGTTTAAGGTAAGGGCAGTCACTTTTCTGCTCAAACGAACTACATCGTTCATGAAGCTCACACGTTTCCGATCTTAACTGACAAGCATTGGATGTTAGAGGACCAGTGCTTTGTATCAGTTTCAGAAGAAGAGTTGGACTACATATTGTCCATATGTGTACGAAACTCCGTTCTTTTGTTCTCAGCACACTCACGTTTCCTGCTGTGTTAGAGATTCCAGAAAGCAAGAGCGAGCTTCTCGCTCTAAAGCACAGTGTGATCCATGGATGAGAACTCTGCTGTGTGTTTCCCTTCAGAGATGGAGTTAAATCCCAGGCTCTGTGTCTTACTACAAGCAAGACTTCGTTACAGGTAAGGGCAGTCACTTTTCAGTTCAAAGGAACTACATCATTCTCAAAGCTCACACGTTTCTCATCTTAACTGACAAGCATTGGATGTTAGAGGACCAGTGCTTTGTGTCACTTACAGAAACAGAGTTGGACAAGATATGGTCAGTATGTGTGGGAAACACCGTTCTTTTGTTCTCAGCGCCCTCACTTTTCCTGCTGTCTTAGAGACTCTAGAAAGCAAGAGCGTGCTTCTCGCTCTAAAGCAGATTGTGATCCATGGATGAGAAATATGCTGTGTGTTTCCCTTCAGAAATGGAGTTAAATAACAGACTCTGTGTCTTCCTACAAGCAAGAATTCGTTTAAGGTAAGGGCAGTCACTTTTGTGCTCAAAGGAACTACATCGTTCATGAAGCTCACATGTTTCCCTTCTTAACTGACAAGCATTGGATGTTAGAGGACCAGTGCTTTGTATCAGTTTCAGAAGAAGAGTTGGACTACATATGGGCCATATGTGTATGAAACTCCGTTCTTTTTTTCTGGGCACACTCAGATTTCCTGCTGTAGTAGAGACTCTAGAAAGCAAGAGTGTGCTTCTTGCTGTAAAGCAGAGTGTGATCCATGGGTGAGAACTATGCTGTGTGTTTCCCTTCAGAAATGGAGTTAAATCCCAGGCTCTGTGTCTTCCTATAAGCAAGACTTCGTTTCAGGTAAGTGCAGTCACTTGTCATCTCAAACGAACTACATCGTTCACGAAGCTCACACGTTTCTCATCTTAACAGACAAGCATTGGATGTTAGAGGTCCAGTGCTTTGTATCAGTTTCAGAAGCAGAGTTGGACTAGATATGGTCCGTATGTGTAGGAAACTCCATTCTTTTGTTCTCAGCACACTCACGTTTCCTGCTGTGTTAGAGACTCCAGAAAACAAGAGCGTGCTTCTCGCTCTAAAGCAGAGTGTGATCAATGGATGAGAACTCTGCTGTGTGTTTCCCTTCAGAGATGGAGTTAAATCCCAGGCTCTGTGTCTTACTACAAGCAAGACTTCATTACAGGTAAGGGCAGTCACTTTTCAGTTCAAAGGAACTACATCATCCTCAAAGCTCACATGTTTCTCATCTTAACTGACAAGCATTGGATGTTAGAGGACCAGTGCTTTGTGTCAGTTTCAGAAACAGAGTTGGACTAGATATGGTCCTTATGTGTAGTAAACACCGTTCTTTTGTTCTCAGCGCACTCACGTTTCCTGCTGTCTTAGAGACTCTAGAAAGCAAGAGCGTGCTTCTTGTTCTAAAGCAGAGTGTGATCAATGGATGAGAACACTGCTGTGTGTTTCACTTCAGAAATGGAGTTAAATCCCAGGCTCTGAGTCTTCCTACAAGCAAAACTTCGTTTCAGGTAAGGGCAGTCACTTTTCTGCTCTAACGAACTACATCGTTCACGAAGATCACACGTTTCTCATCTTAACTGACAAGCATTGGATGTTAGAGGACCAGTGCATTGTATCAGTTTCAGAAGCAGATTTGGACTACATATGGTCCATATGTGTAGGAAACACCGTTCTTTTGTTCTGGGCACACTCAGATTACCTGCTTTATTAGAGACTCTAGAAAGCAACAGCGTGCTTCTCGCTCTAAAGCAGAGTGTGATCCATGGATGAGAACTCTGCTGTGTGTTTCCCTTCAGAAATGGAGTTAAATCCCAGGCTCTGTGTCTTCCTATAAGGAAGACTTCGTTTCAGGTAAGGGCAGTCACTTTTCTGCTCAAACGAACTACATCGTTCACGAAGATCACAGGTTTCTCATCTTAACTGACAAGCATTGGATGTTAGAGGACCAGTGCTTTGTGTCAGTTTCAGAAACAGAGTTGTACTAGATATGGTCCATATGTGTAGCAAACAACAGACTTTTGTTCTCAGCGCACTCACGTTACCTGCTGTCTTAGAGAATTTAGAAAGCAAGAGCATGCTTCTCGCTCTAAAGCAGATTGTGATCCATGGATGAGAACTATGCTGTGTGTTTTCCTTCAGAAATGGAGTTAAATCCCAGACTCTGTGTCTTCATACAAGCAAGACTTCGTTTAAGGTAAGGGCAGTCACTTTTCTGCTCAAACGAACTACATCGTTCATGAAGCTCACACGTTTCCCATCTTAACTGACATGCATTGGATGTTAGAGGACCAGTGCTTTGTATCAGTTTCAGAAGAAGAGTTGGACTACATATGGTCCATATGTGTGCGAAACTCCGTTCTTTTGTTCTCAGCACACTCACGTTTCCTGCTGTGTTAGAGACTCCAGAAAGCAAGAGCGTGCTTCTCGCTCTAAAGCACAGTGTGATCCATGGATGAGAACTCTGCTGTGTGTTTCCCTTCAGAGATGGAGTTAAATCCCAGGCTCTGTGTCTTACTACAAGCAAGACTTCGTTACAGGTAAGGGCAGTCACTTTTCAGTTCAAAGGAACTACATCATTCTCAAAGCTCACACGTTTCTCATCTTAACTGACAAGCATTGGATGTTAGAGGACCAGTGCTTTGTGTCACTTACAGAAACAGAGTTGGACTAGATATGGTCCGTATGTGTAGGAAACACCGTCCTTTTATTCTCAGCGCACTCACGTTTCCTGCTGTCTTAGAGACTCTAGAAAGCAAGAGCGTGCTTCTTGTTCTAAAGCAGAGTGTGATCAATGGATGAGAACACTGCTGTGTGTTTCACTTCAGAAATGGAGTTAAATCCCAGGCTCTGAGTCTTCCTACAAGCAAAACTTCGTTTCAGGTAAGGGCAGTCACTTTTCTGCTCTAACGAACTACATCGTTCACGAAGATCACACGTTTCTCATATTAACTGACAAGCATTGGATGTTAGAGGACCAGTGCATTGTATCAGTTTCAGAAGCAGATTTGGACTACATATGGTCCATATGTGTAGGAAACACCGTTCTTTTGTTCTGGGCACACTCAGATTACCTGCTTTATTAGAGACTCTAGAAAGCAACAGCGTGCTTCTCGCTCTAAAGCAGAGTGTGATCCATGGATGAGAACTCTGCTGTGTGTTTCCCTTCAGAAATGGAGTTAAATCCCAGGCTCTGTGTCTTCCTATAAGCAAGACTTCGTTTCAGGTAAGGGCAGTCACTTTTCTGCTCAAACGAACTACATCGTTGACGAAGATCACACGTTTCTCATCTTAACTGACAAGCATTGGATGTTAGAGGACCAGTGCTTTGTGTCAGTTTCAGAAACAGAGTTGTACTAGATATGGTCCATATGTGTAGCAAACAACAGACTTTTGTTCTCAGCGCACTCACGTTACCTGCTGTCTTAGAGAATTTAGAAAGCAAGAGCATGCTTCTCGCTCTAAAGCAGATTGTGATCCATGGATGAGAACTATGCTGTGTGTTTTCCTTCAGAAATGGAGTTAAATCCCAGACTCTGTGTCTTCATACAAGCAAGACTTCGTTTAAGGTAAGGGCAGTCACTTTTCTGCTCAAACGAACTACATCGTTCATGAAGCTCACACGTTTCCCATCTTAACTGACATGCATTGGATGTTAGAGGACCAGTGCTTTGTATCAGTTTCAGAAGAAGAGTTGGACTACATATGGTCCATATGTGTGCGAAACTCCGTTCTTTTGTTCTCAGCACACTCACGTTTCCTGCTGTGTTAGAGACTCCAGAAAGCAAGTGCGTGCTTCTCGCTCTAAAGCACAGTGTGATCCATGGATGAGAACTCTGCTGTGTGTTTCCCTTCAGAGATGGAGTTAAATCCCAGGCTCTGTGTCTTACTACAAGCAAGACTTCGTTACAGGTAAGGGCAGTCACTTTTCAGTTGAAAGGAACTACATCATTCTCAAAGCTCACACGTTTCTCATCTTAACTGACAAGCATTGGATGTTAGAGGACCAGTGCTTTGTGTCACTTACAGAAACAGAGTTGGACTAGATATGGTCCGTATGTGTAGGAAACACCGTTCTTTTATTCTCAGCGCACTCACGTTTCCTGCTGTCTTAGAGACTCTAGAAAGCAAGAGCGTGCTTCTTGTTCTAAAGCAGAGTGTGATCAATGGATGAGAACACTGCTGTGTGTTTCACTTCAGAAATGGAGTTAAATCCCAGGCTCTGTGTCTTCCTACAAGCAAAACTTCATTTCAGGTAAGGGCAGTCACTTTTCTGCTCTAACGAACTACATCGTTCACGAAGGTCACACGTTTCTCATCTTAACTGACAAGCATTGGATGTTAGAGGACCAGTGCATTGTATCAGTTTCAGAAGAAGATTTGGACTACATATGGTCCGTATGTGTACAAAACTCCATTCTTTTGTTCTGGGCACACTCAGATTTCCTGCTGTATTAGAGACTCTAGAAAGCAAGAGCGTGCTTCTTGCTGTAAAGCAGAGTGTGATCCATGGGTGAGAACTATGCTGTGTGTTTCCCGTCAGAAATGGAGTTAAATCCCAGGCTCTGTGTCTTCCTATAAGCAAGACTTCATTTCAGGTAAGGGCAGACACTTGTCATCTCAAACGAACTACATCGTTCACGAAGCTCACACGTTTCTTATCTTAACAGACAAGCATTGGATGTTAGAGGACCAGTGCTTTGTATCAGTTTCAGAAGCAGAGTTGGACTAGATATGGTCCGTATGTGTAGGAAACACCGTTCTTTTGTTCTCAGCACACTCACGTTTCCTGCTGTGTTAGAGACTCCAGAAAACGAGAGCGTGCTTCTCGCTCTAAAGCAGAGTGTGATCCATGGATGAGAACTCTGCTGTGTGTTTCCCTTCAGAGATGGAGTTAAATCCCAGGCTCTGTGTCTTCCTATAAGCAAGACTTCGTTTAAGGTAAGTGCAGTCACTTTACTGCTCAAACAAACTACATCGTTCACGAAGCTCACACGTTTCTCATCTTAACTAACAAGCATTGGATGTTAGAGGACCAGTGCTTTGTATCAGTTTCAGAAGCAGAGTTGGACTACATATGGTCCGTATGTGTAGGAAACACCATTCATTGTTCTCAGCATACTCACGTTTCCTGCTGTGTTAGAGACTCTAGAAAGCAAGAGCGTGCTTCTCGCTCTAAAGCACAGTGTGATCCATGGATGAGAACTCTGCTGTGTGTTTCCCTTCAGAGATGGAGTTAAATCCCAGGCTCTGTGTCTTACTACAAGCAAGACTTCGTTACAGGTAAGGGCAGTCACTTTTCAGTTCAAAGGAACTACATCATTCTCAAAGCTCACACGTTTCTCATCTTAACTGACAAGCATTGGATGTTAGAGGACCAGTGCATTGTATCAGTTTCAGAAGCAGATTTGGACTACATATGGTCCATATGTGTAGGAAACACCGTTCTTTTGTTCTGGGCACACTCAGATTACCTGCTTTATTAGAGACTCTAGGAAGCAAGAGCGTGATTCTCGCTCTAAAGCAGAGTGTGATCCATGGATGAGAACTCTGCTGTGTGTTTCCCTTCAGAAATGGAGTTAAATCCCAGGCTCTGTGTCTTCATATAAGCAAGACTTCGTTTAAGGTAAGGGCAGTCACTTTTCTGCTCAAACGAACTACATCGTTCATGAAGCTCACACGTTTCCCATCTTAACTGACATGCATTGGATGTTAGAGGACCAGTGCTTTGTATCAGTTTCAGAAGAAGAGTTGGACTACATATGGTCCATATGTGTGCGAAACTCCGTTCTTTTGTTCTCAGCACACTCACGTTTCCTGTTGTGTTAGAGACTCCAGAAAGCAAGTGCGTGCTTCTCGCTCTAAAGCACAGTGTGATCCATGGATGAGAACTCTGCTGTGTGTTTCCCTTCAGAGATGGAGTTAAATCCCAGGCTCTGTGTCTTACTACAAGCAAGACTTCGTTACAGGTAAGGGCAGTCACTTTTCAGTTCAAAGGAACTACATCATTCTCAAAGCTCACACGTTTCTCATCTTAACTGACAAGCATTGGATGTTAGAGGACCAGTGCTTTGTGTCACTTACAGAAACAGAGTTGGACTAGATATGGTCCGTATGTGTAGGAAACACCGTTCTTTTATTCTCAGCGCACTCACGTTTCCTGCTGTCTTAGAGACTCTAGAAAGCAAGAGCGTGCTTCTTGTTCTAAAGCAGAGTGTGATCAATGGATGAGAACACTGCTGTGTGTTTCACTTCAGAAATGGAGTTAAATCCCAGGCTCTGTGTCTTCCTACAAGCAAAACTTCATTTCAGGTAAGGGCAGTCACTTTTCTGCTCTAACGAACTACATCGTTCACGAAGGTCACACGTTTCTCATCTTAACTGACAAGCATTGGATGTTAGAGGACCAGTGCATTGTATCAGTTTCAGAAGAAGATTTGGACTACATATGGTCCGTATGTGTACAAAACTCCATTCTTTTGTTCTGGGCACACTCAGATTTCCTGCTGTATTAGAGACTCTAGAAAGCAAGAGCGTGCTTCTTGCTGTAAAGCAGAGTGTGATCCATGGGTGAGAACTATGCTGTGTGTTTCCCGTCAGAAATGGAGTTAAATCCCAGGCTCTGTGTCTTCCTATAAGCAAGACTTCGTTTCAGGTAAGGGCAGACACTTGTCATCTCAAACGAACTACATCGTTCACGAAGCTCACACGTTTCTTATCTTAACAGACAAGCATTGGATGTTAGAGGACCAGTGCTTTGTATCAGTTTCAGAAGCAGAGTTGGACTAGATATGGTCCGTATGTGTAGGAAACACCGTTCTTTTGTTCTCAGCACACTCACGTTCCTGCTGTGTTAGAGACTCCAGAAAACGAGAGCGTGCTTCTCGCTCTAAAGCAGAGTGTGATCCATGGATGAGAACTCTGCTGTGTGTTTCCCTTCAGAGATGGAGTTAAATCCCAGGCTCTGTGTCCTACTACAAGCAAGACTTCGTTACAGGTAAGGGCAGTCACTTTTCAGTTCAAAGGAACTACATCATCCTCAAAGCTCACACGTTTCTCATCTTAACTGACAATCATTGGATGTTAGAGGACCAGTGCTTTGTCTCAGTTTCAGAAACAGAGTTGGACTATATATGGTCCGTATGTGTAGGAAACACCGTTCTTTTGTTCTCAGCGCACTCACGTTTCCTGCTGTCTTAGAGACTTTAGAAAGCAAGAGCGTGCTTCTCGCTCTAAAGCAGATTGTGATCCATGGGTGAGAACTATGCTGTGTGTTTCCCTTCAGAAATGGAGTTAAATCCCAGGCTCTGTGTCTTCCTATAAGCAAGACTTCGTTTAAGGTAAGTGCAGTCACTTTACTGCTCAAACAAACTACATCGTTCACGAAGCTCACACGTTTCTCATCTTAACTAACAAGCATTGGATGTTAGAGGACCAGTGCTTTGTATCAGTTTCAGAAGCAGAGTTGGACTAGATATGGTCCGTATGTGTAGGAAACACCATTCATTGTTCTCAGCATACTCACGTTTCCTGCTGTGTTAGAGAATCCAGAAAGCAAGAGCGTGCTTCTCGCTCTAAAGCAGAGTGTGATCCATGGATGAGAACTCTGCTGTGTGTTTCCCTTCAGAGATGGAGTTAAATCCCAGGCTCTGTGTCTTACTACAAGCAAGACTTCGTTACAGGTAAGGGCAGTCACTTTTCAGTTCAAAGGAACTACATCATTCTCAAAGCTCACACGTTTCTCATCTTAACTGACAAGCATTGGATGTTAGAGGACCAGTGCATTGTATCAGTTTCAGAAGCAGATTTGGACTACATATGGTCCATATGTGTAGGAAACACCGTTCTTTTGTTCTGGGCACACTCAGATTACCTGCTTTATTAGAGACTCTAGGAAGCAAGAGCGTGATTCTCGCTCTAAAGCAGAGTGTGATCCATGGATGAGAACTCTGCTGTGTGTTTCCCTTCAGAAATGGAGTTAAATCCCAGGCTCTGTGTCTTCATATAAGCAAGACTTCGTTTCAGGTAAGTGCAGTCACTTGTCATCTCAAACGAACTACATCGTTCACGAAGCTCACACGTTTCTCATCTTAACAGACAAGCATTGGATGTTAGAGGACCAGAGCTTTGTATCAGTTTCAGAAGCAGAGTTGGACTAGATATGGTCCGTATATGTAGGAAACTCCGTTCTTTTGTTCTGGGCACACTCAGATTACCTCTTTTATTACAGACTCTAGAAAGCAAGAGCGTGCTTCTCGCTCTAAAGCAGAGTGTGATCCATGGATGAGAACTCTGCTGTGTGTTTCCCTTCAGAGATGGAGTTAAATCCCAGGCTCTGTGTCTTACTACAAGCAAGACTTCGTTACAGGTAAGGGCAGTCACTTTTCAGTTCAAAGGAACTACATCATTCTCAAAGCTCACACGTTTCTCATCTTAACTGACAAGCATTTGATGTTAGAGGACCAGTGCATTGTATCAGTTTCAGAAGCAGATTTGGACTACATATGGTCCATATGTGTAGGAAACACCGTTCTTTTGTTCTGGGCACACTCAGATTACCTGCTTTATTAGAGACTCTAGGAAGCAAGAGCGTGATTCTCGCTCTAAAGCAGAGTGTGATCCATGGATGAGAACTCTGCTGTGTGTTTCCCTTCAGAGATGGAGTTAAATCCCAGGCTCTGTGTCTTACTACAAGCAAGACTTCGTTACAGGTAAGGGCAGTCAATTTTCAGTTCAAAGGAACTACATCATTCTCAAAGCTCACACGTTTCTCATCTTAACTGACAAGCATTGGATGTTAGAGGACCAGTGCTTTGTGTCACTTACAGAAACAGAGTTGGACTAGATATGGTCCGTATGTGTAGGAAACACCGTCCTTTTATTCTCAGCGCACTCACGTTTCCTGCTGTCTTAGAGACTCTAGAAAGCAAGAGCGTGCTTCTTGTTCTAAAGCAGAGTGTGATCAATGGATGAGAACACTGCTGTGTGTTTCACTTCAGAAATGGAGTTAAATCCCAGGCTCTGAGTCTTCCTACAAGCAAAACTTCGTTTCAGGTAAGGGCAGTCACTTTTCTGCTCTAACGAACTACATCGTTCACGAAGATCACACGTTTCTCATATTAACTGACAAGCATTGGATGTTAGAGGACCAGTGCATTGTATCAGTTTCAGAAGCAGATTTGGACTACATATGGTCCATATGTGTAGGAAACACCGTTCTTTTGTTCTGGGCACACTCAGATTACCTGCTTTATTAGAGACTCTAGAAAGCAACAGCGTGCTTCTCGCTCTAAAGCAGAGTGTGATCCATGGATGAGAACTCTGCTGTGTGTTTCCCTTCAGAAATGGAGTTAAATCCCAGGCTCTGTGTCTTCCTATAAGCAAGACTTCGTTTCAGGTAAGGGCAGTCACTTTTCTGCTCTAACGAACTACATCGTTCACGAAGGTCACACGTTTCTCATCTTAACTGACAAGCATTGGATGTTAGAGGACCAGTGCATTGTATCAGTTTCAGAAGAAGATTTGGACTACATATGGTCCGTATGTGTACAAAACTCCATTCTTTTGTTCTGGGCACACTCAGATTTCCTGCTGTATTAGAGACTCTAGAAAGCAAGAGCGTGCTTCTTGCTGTAAAGCAGAGTGTGATCCATGGGTGAGAACTATGCTGTGTGTTTCCCGTCAGAAATGGAGTTAAATCCCAGGCTCTGTGTCTTCCTATAAGCAAGACTTCGTTTCAGGTAAGGGCAGACACTTGTCATCTCAAACGAACTACATCGTTCACGAAGCTCACACGTTTCTTATCTTAACAGACAAGCATTGGATGTTAGAGGACCAGTGCTTTGTATCAGTTTCAGAAGCAGAGTTGGACTAGATATGGTCCGTATGTGTAGGAAACACCGTTCTTTTGTTCTCAGCACACTCACGTTTCCTGCTGTGTTAGAGACTCCAGAAAACGAGAGCGTGCTTCTCGCTCTAAAGCAGAGTGTGATCCATGGATGAGAACTCTGCTGTGTGTTTCCCTTCAGAGATGGAGTTAAATCCCAGGCTCTGTGTCTTCCTATAAGCAAGACTTCGTTTAAGGTAAGTGCAGTCACTTTACTGCTCAAACAAACTACATCGTTCACGAAGCTCACACGTTTCTCATCTTAACTAACAAGCATTGGATGTTAGAGGACCAGTGCTTTGTATCAGTTTCAGAAGCAGAGTTGGACTACATATGGTCCGTATGTGTAGGAAACACCATTCATTGTTCTCAGCATACTCACGTTTCCTGCTGTGTTAGAGACTCTAGAAAGCAAGAGCGTGCTTCTCGCTCTAAAGCACAGTGTGATCCATGGATGAGAACTCTGCTGTGTGTTTCCCTTCAGAGATGGAGTTAAATCCCAGGCTCTGTGTCTTACTACAAGCAAGACTTCGTTACAGGTAAGGGCAGTCACTTTTCAGTTCAAAGGAACTACATCATTCTCAAAGCTCACACGTTTCTCATCTTAACTGACAAGCATTGGATGTTAGAGGACCAGTGCATTGTATCAGTTTCAGAAGCAGATTTGGACTACATATGGTCCATATGTGTAGGAAACACCGTTCTTTTGTTCTGGGCACACTCAGATTACCTGCTTTATTAGAGACTCTAGGAAGCAAGAGCGTGATTCTCGCTCTAAAGCAGAGTGTGATCCATGGATGAGAACTATGCTGTGTGTTTCCCTTCAGAAATGGAGTTAAATCCCAGGCTCTGTGTCTTCATATAAGCAAGACTTCGTTTAAGGTAAGGGCAGTCACTTTTCTGCTCAAACGAACTACATCGTTCATGAAGCTCACACGTTTCCCATCTTAACTGACATGCATTGGATGTTAGAGGACCAGTGCTTTGTATCAGTTTCAGAAGAAGAGTTGGACTACATATGGTCCATATGTGTGCGAAACTCCGTTCTTTTGTTCTCAGCACACTCACGTTTCCTGTTGTGTTAGAGACTCCAGAAAGCAAGTGCGTGCTTCTCGCTCTAAAGCACAGTGTGATCCATGGATGAGAACTCTGCTGTGTGTTTCCCTTCAGAGATGGAGTTAAATCCCAGGCTCTGTGTCTTACTACAAGCAAGACTTCGTTACAGGTAAGGGCAGTCACTTTTCAGTTCAAAGGAACTACATCATTCTCAAAGCTCACACGTTTCTCATCTTAACTGACAAGCATTGGATGTTAGAGGACCAGTGCTTTGTGTCACTTACAGAAACAGAGTTGGACTAGATATGGTCCGTATGTGTAGGAAACACCGTTCTTTTATTCTCAGCGCACTCACGTTTCCTGCTGTCTTAGAGACTCTAGAAAGCAAGAGCGTGCTTCTTGTTCTAAAGCAGAGTGTGATCAATGGATGAGAACACTGCTGTGTGTTTCACTTCAGAAATGGAGTTAAATCCCAGGCTCTGTGTCTTCCTACAAGCAAAACTTCATTTAAGGTAAGGGCAGTCACTTTTCTGCTCTAACGAACTACATCGTTCACGAAGGTCACACGTTTCTCATATTAACTGACAAGCATTGGATGTTAGAGGACCAGTGCATTGTATCAGTTTCAGAAGAAGATTTGGACTACATATGGTCCGTATGTGTACAAAACTCCATTCTTTTGTTCTGGGCACACTCAGATTTCCTGCTGTATTAGAGACTCTAGAAAGCAAGAGTGTGCTTCTTGCTGTAAAGCAGAGTGTGATCCATGGGTGAGAACTATGCTGTGTGTTTCCCGTCAGAAATGGAGTTAAATCCCAGGCTCTGTGTCTTCCTATAAGCAAGACTTCGTTTCAGGTAAGGGCAGACACTTGTCATCTCAAACGAACTACATCGTTCACGAAGCTCACACGTTTCTTATCTTAACAGACAAGCATTGGATGTTAGAGGACCAGTGCTTTGTATCAGTTTCAGAAGCAGTGTTGGACTAGATATGGTCCGTATGTGTAGGAAACACCGTTCTTTTGTTCTCAGCACACTCACGTTCCTGCTGTGTTAGAGACTCCAGAAAACGAGAGCGTGCTTCTCGCTCTAAAGCAGAGTGTGATCCATGGATGAGAACTCTGCTGTGTGTTTCCCTTCAGAGATGGAGTTAAATCCCAGGCTCTGTGTCCTACTACAAGCAAGACTTCGTTACAGGTAAGGGCAGTCACTTTTCAGTTCAAAGGAACTACATCATCCTCAAAGCTCACACGTTTCTCATCTTAACTGACAATCATTGGATGTTAGAGGACCAGTGCTTTGTCTCAGTTTCAGAAACAGAGTTGGACTATATATGGTCCGTATGTGTAGGAAACACCGTTCTTTTGTTCTCAGCGCACTCACGTTTCCTGCTGTCTTAGAGACTTTAGAAAGCAAGAGCGTGCTTCTCGCTCTAAAGCAGATTGTGATCCATGGGTGAGAACTATGCTGTGTGTTTCCCTTCAGAAATGGAGTTAAATCCCAGGCTCTGTGTCTTCCTATAAGCAAGACTTCGTTTAAGGTAAGTGCAGTCACTTTACTGCTCAAACAAACTACATCGTTCACGAAACTCACACGTTTCTCATCTTAACTAACAAGCATTGGATGTTAGAGGACCAGTGCTTTGTATCAGTTTCAGAAGCAGAGTTGGACTAGATATGGTCCGTATGTGTAGGAAACACCATTCATTGTTCTCAGCATACTCACGTTTCCTGCTGTGTTAGAGAATCCAGAAAGCAAGAGCGTGCTTCTCGCTCTAAAGCAGAGTGTGATCCATGGATGAGAACTCTGCTGTGTGTTTCCCTTCAGAGATGGAGTTAAATCCCAGGCTCTGTGTCTTACTACAAGCAAGACTTCGTTACAGGTAAGGGCAGTCACTTTTCAGTTCAAAGGAACTACATCATTCTCAAAGCTCACACGTTTCTCATCTTAACTGACAAGCATTGGATGTTAGAGGACCAGAGCTTTGTATCAGTTTCAGAAGCAGATTTGGACTACATATGGTCCATATGTGTAGGAAACACCGTTCTTTTGTTCTGGGCACACTCAGATTACCTGCTTTATTAGAGACTCTAGGAAGCAAGAGCGTGATTCTCGCTCTAAAGCAGAGTGTGATCCATGGATGAGAACTCTGCTGTGTGTTTCCCTTCAGAGATGGAGTTAAATCCCAGGCTCTGTGTCTTACTACAAGCAAGACTTCGTTACAGGTAAGGGCAGTCACTTTTCAGTTCAAAGGAACTACATCATTCTCAAAGCTCACACGTTTCTCATCTTAACTGACAAGCATTGGATGTTAGAGGACCAGTGCTTTGTGTCACTTACAGAAACAGAGTTGGACTAGATATGGTCCGTATGTGTAGGAAACACCGTCCTTTTATTCTCAGCGCACTCACGTTTCCTGCTGTCTTAGAGACTCTAGAAAGCAAGAGCGTGCTTCTTGTTCTAAAGCAGAGTGTGATCAATGGATGAGAACACTGCTGTGTGTTTCACTTCAGAAATGGAGTTAAATCCCAGGCTCTGAGTCTTCCTACAAGCAAAACTTCGTTTCAGGTAAGGGCAGTCACTTTTCTGCTCTAACGAACTACATCGTTCACGAAGATCACACGTTTCTCATATTAACTGACAAGCATTGGATGTTAGAGGACCAGTGCATTGTATCAGTTTCAGAAGCAGATTTGGACTACATATGGTCCATATGTGTAGGAAACACCGTTCTTTTGTTCTGGGCACACTCAGATTACCTGCTTTATTAGAGACTCTAGAAAGCAACAGCGTGCTTCTCGCTCTAAAGCAGAGTGTGATCCATGGATGAGAACTCTGCTGTGTGTTTCCCTTCAGAAATGGAGTTAAATCCCAGGCTCTGTGTCTTCCTATAAGCAAGACTTCGTTTCAGGTAAGGGCAGTCACTTTTCTGCTCAAACGAACTACATCGTTCACGAAGATCACACGTTTCTCATCTTAACTGACAAGCATTGGATGTTAGAGGACCAGTGCTTTGTATCAGTTTCAGAAGCAGAGTTGGACTAGATATGGTCCGTATGTGTAGGAAACACCGTTCTTTTGTTCTCAGCACACTCACGTTCCTGCTGTGTTAGAGACTCCAGAAAACGAGAGCGTGCTTCTCGCTCTAAAGCAGAGTGTGATCCATGGATGAGAACTCTGCTGTGTGTTTCCCTTCAGAGATGGAGTTAAATCCCAGGCTCTGTGTCCTACTACAAGCAAGACTTCGTTACAGGTAAGGGCAGTCACTTTTCAGTTCAAAGGAACTACATCATCCTCAAAGCTCACACGTTTCTCATCTTAACTGACAATCATTGGATGTTAGAGGACCAGTGCTTTGTCTCAGTTTCAGAAACAGAGTTGGACTATATATGGTCCGTATGTGTAGGAAACACCGTTCTTTTGTTCTCAGCGCACTCACGTTTCCTGCTGTCTTAGAGACTTTAGAAAGCAAGAGCGTGCTTCTCGCTCTAAAGCAGATTGTGATCCATGGGTGAGAACTATGCTGTGTGTTTCCCTTCAGAAATGGAGTTAAATCCCAGGCTCTGTGTCTTCCTATAAGCAAGACTTCGTTTAAGGTAAGTGCAGTCACTTTACTGCTCAAACAAACTACATCGTTCACGAAGCTCACACGTTTCTCATCTTAACTAACAAGCATTGGATGTTAGAGGACCAGTGCTTTGTATCAGTTTCAGAAGCAGAGTTGGACTAGATATGGTCCGTATGTGTAGGAAACACCATTCATTGTTCTCAGCATACTCACGTTTCCTGCTGTGTTAGAGAATCCAGAAAGCAAGAGCGTGCTTCTCGCTCTAAAGCAGAGTGTGATCCATGGATGAGAACTCTGCTGTGTGTTTCCCTTCAGAGATGGAGTTAAATCCCAGGCTCTGTGTCTTACTACAAGCAAGACTTCGTTACAGGTAAGGGCAGTCACTTTTCAGTTCAAAGGAACTACATCATTCTCAAAGCTCACACGTTTCTCATCTTAACTGACAAGCATTGGATGTTAGAGGACCAGTGCATTGTATCAGTTTCAGAAGCAGATTTGGACTACATATGGTCCATATGTGTAGGAAACACCGTTCTTTTGTTCTGGGCACACTCAGATTACCTGCTTTATTAGAGACTCTAGGAAGCAAGAGCGTGATTCTCGCTCTAAAGCAGAGTGTGATCCATGGATGAGAACTCTGCTGTGTGTTTCCCTTCAGAAATGGAGTTAAATCCCAGGCTCTGTGTCTTCATATAAGCAAGACTTCGTTTCAGGTAAGTGCAGTCACTTGTCATCTCAAACGAACTACATCGTTCACGAAGCTCACACGTTTCTCATCTTAACAGACAAGCATTGGATGTTAGAGGACCAGAGCTTTGTATCAGTTTCAGAAGCAGAGTTGGACTAGATATGGTCCGTATGTGTAGGAAACTCCGTTCTTTTGTTCTGGGCACACTCAGATTACCTCTTTTATTACAGACTCTAGAAAGCAAGAGCGTGCTTCTCGCTCTAAAGCAGAGTGTGATCCATGGATGAGAACTCTGCTGTGTGTTTCCCTTCAGAGATGGAGTTAAATCCCAGGCTCTGTGTCTTACTACAAGCAAGACTTCGTTACAGGTAAGGGCAGTCACTTTTCAGTTCAAAGGAACTACATCATTCTCAAAGCTCACACGTTTCTCATCTTAACTGACAAGCATTTGATGTTAGAGGACCAGTGCATTGTATCAGTTTCAGAAGCAGATTTGGACTACATATGGTCCATATGTGTAGGAAACACCGTTCTTTTGTTCTGGGCACACTCAGATTACCTGCTTTATTAGAGACTCTAGGAAGCAAGAGCGTGATTCTCGCTCTAAAGCAGAGTGTGATCCATGGATGAGAACTCTGCTGTGTGTTTCCCTTCAGAGATGGAGTTAAATCCCAGGCTCTGTGTCTTACTACAAGCAAGACTTCGTTACAGGTAAGGGCAGTCACTTTTCAGTTCAAAGGAACTACATCATTCTCAAAGCTCACACGTTTCTCATCTTAACTGACAAGCATTGGATGTTAGAGGACCAGTGCTTTGTGTCACTTACAGAAACAGAGTTGGACTAGATATGGTCCGTATGTGTAGGAAACACCGTCCTTTTATTCTCAGCGCACTCACGTTTCCTGCTGTCTTAGAGACTCTAGAAAGCAAGAGCGTGCTTCTTGTTCTAAAGCAGAGTGTGATCAATGGATGAGAACACTGCTGTGTGTTTCACTTCAGAAATGGAGTTAAATCCCAGGCTCTGAGTCTTCCTACAAGCAAAACTTCGTTTCAGGTAAGGGCAGTCACTTTTCTGCTCTAACGAACTACATCGTTCACGAAGATCACACGTTTCTCATATTAACTGACAAGCATTGGATGTTAGAGGACCAGTGCATTGTATCAGTTTCAGAAGCAGATTTGGACTACATATGGTCCATATGTGTAGGAAACACCGTTCTTTTGTTCTGGGCACACTCAGATTACCTGCTTTATTAGAGACTCTAGAAAGCAACAGCGTGCTTCTCGCTCTAAAGCAGAGTGTGATCCATGGATGAGAACTCTGCTGTGTGTTTCCCTTCAGAAATGGAGTTAAATCCCAGGCTCTGTGTCTTCCTATAAGCAAGACTTCGTTTCAGGTAAGGGCAGTCACTTTTCTGCTCAAACGAACTACATCGTTCACGAAGATCACACGTTTCTCATCTTAACTGACAAGCATTGGATGTTAGAGGACCAGTGCTTTGTGTCAGTTTCAGAAACAGAGTTGTACTAGATATGGTCCATATGTGTAGCAAACAACAGACCTTTGGTCTCAGCGCACTCACGTTACCTGCTGTCTTAGAGAATTTAGAAAGCAAGAGCATGCTTCTCGCTCTAAAGCAGATTGTGATCCATGGATGAGAACTATGCTGTGTGTTTTCCTTCAGAAATGGAGTTAAATCCCAGACTCTGTGTCTTCATACAAGCAAGACTTCGTTTAAGGTAAGGGCAGTCACTTTTCTGCTCAAACGAACTACATCGTTCATGAAGCTCACACGTTTCCCATCTTAACTGACATGCATTGGATGTTAGAGGACCAGTGCTTTGTATCAGTTTCAGAAGAAGAGTTGGACTACATATGGTCCATATGTGTGCGAAACTCCGTTCTTTTGTTCTCAGCACACTCACGTTTCCTGCTGTGTTAGAGACTCCAGAAAGCAAGTGCGTGCTTCTCGCTCTAAAGCACAGTGTGATCCATGGATGAGAACTCTGCTGTGTGTTTCCCTTCAGAGATGGAGTTAAATCCCAGGCTCTGTGTCTTACTACAAGCAAGACTTCGTTACAGGTAAGGGCAGTCACTTTTCAGTTGAAAGGAACTACATCATTCTCAAAGCTCACACGTTTCTCATCTTAACTGACAAGCATTGGATGTTAGAGGACCAGTGCTTTGTGTCACTTACAGAAACAGAGTTGGACTAGATATGGTCCGTATGTGTAGGAAACACCGTTCTTTTATTCTCAGCGCACTCACGTTTCCTGCTGTCTTAGAGACTCTAGAAAGCAAGAGCGTGCTTCTTGTTCTAAAGCAGAGTGTGATCAATGGATGAGAACACTGCTGTGTGTTTCACTTCAGAAATGGAGTTAAATCCCAGGCTCTGTGTCTTCCTACAAGCAAAACTTCATTTCAGGTAAGGGCAGTCACTTTTCTGCTCTAACGAACTACATCGTTCACGAAGGTCACACGTTTCTCATCTTAACTGACAAGCATTGGATGTTAGAGGACCAGTGCATTGTATCAGTTTCAGAAGAAGATTTGGACTACATATGGTCCGTATGTGTACAAAACTCCATTCTTTTGTTCTGGGCACACTCAGATTTCCTGCTGTATTAGAGACTCTAGAAAGCAAGAGCGTGCTTCTTGCTGTAAAGCAGAGTGTGATCCATGGGTGAGAACTATGCTGTGTGTTTCCCGTCAGAAATGGAGTTAAATCCCAGGCTCTGTGTCTTCCTATAAGCAAGACTTCGTTTCAGGTAAGGGCAGACACTTGTCATCTCAAACGAACTACATCGTTCACGAAGCTCACACGTTTCATATCTTAACAGACAAGCATTGGATGTTAGAGGACCAGTGCTTTGTATCAGTTTCAGAAGCAGAGTTGGACTAGATATGGTCCGTATGTGTAGGAAACACCGTTCTTTTGTTCTCAGCACACTCACGTTTCTGCTGTGTTAGAGACTCCAGAAAACGAGAGCGTGCTTCTCGCTCTAAAGCAGAGTGTGATCCATGGATGAGAACTCTGCTGTGTGTTTCCCTTCAGAGATGGAGTTAAATCCCAGGCTCTGTGTCCTACTACAAGCAAGACTTCGTTACAGGTAAGGGCAGTCACTTTTCAGTTCAAAGGAACTACATCATCCTCAAAGCTCACACGTTTCTCATCTTAACTGACAAGCATTGGATGTTAGAGGACCAGTGCTTTGTCTCAGTTTCAGAAACAGAGTTGGACTAGATATGGTCCGTATGTGTAGGAAACACCGTTCTTTTGTTCTCAGCGCACTCACGTTTCCTGCTGTGTTAGAGACTCCAGAAAGCAAGAGCGTGCTTCTCGCTCTAAAGCACAGTGTGATCCATGGATGAGAACTCTGCTGTGTGTTTCCCTTCAGAGATGGAGTTAAATCCCAGGCTCTGTGTCTTACTACAAGCAAGACTTCGTTACAGGTAAGGGCAGTCACTTTTCAGTTCAAAGGAACTACATCATTCTCAAAGCTCAAACGTTTCTCATCTTAACTGACAAGCATTGGATGTTAGAGGACCAGTGCATTGTATCAGTTTCAGAAGCAGATTTGGACTACATATGGTCCATATGTGTAGGAAACACCGTTCTTTTGTTCTGGGCACACTCAGATTACCTGCTTTATTAGAGACTCTAGGAAGCAAGAGCGTGATTCTCGCTCTAAAGCAGAGTGTGATCCATGGATGAGAACTCTGCTGTGTGTTTCCCTTCAGAAATGGAGTTAAATCCCAGGCTCTGTGTCTTCCTATAAGCAAGACTTCGTTTCAGGTAAGTGCAGTCACTTGTCATCTCAAACGAACTACATCGTTCACGAAGCTCACACGTTTCTCATCTTAACAGACAAGCATTGGATGTTAGAGGACCAGTGCTTTGTATCAGTTTCAGAAGCAGAGTTGGACTAGATATGGTCCGTATGTGTAGGAAACTCCGTTCTTTTGTTCTGGGCACACTCAGATTACCTCTTTTATTACAGACTCTAGAAAGCAAGAGCGTGCTTCTCGCTCTAAAGCAGAGTGTGATCCATGGATGAGAACTCTGCTGTGTGTTTCCCTTCAGAGATGGAGTTAAATCCCAGGCTCTGTGTCTTACTACAAGCAAGACTTCGTTACAGGTAAGGGCAGTCACTTTTCAGTTCAAAGGAACTACATCATTCTCAAAGCTCACACGTTTCTCATCTTAACTGACAAGCATTGGATGTTAGAGGACCAGTGCATTGTATCAGTTTCAGAAGCAGATTTGGACTACATATGGTCCATATGTGTAGGAAACACCGTTCTTTTGTTCTGGGCACACTCAGATTACCTGCTTTATTAGAGACTCTAGGAAGCAAGAGCGTGATTCTCGCTCTAAAGCAGAGTGTGATCCATGGATGAGAACTCTGCTGTGTGTTTCCCTTCAGAAATGGAGTTAAATCCCAGGCTCTGAGTCTTCCTACAAGCAAGACTTCGTTTCAGGTAAGGGCAGTCAATTTTCTGCTCAAACGAACTACATCGTTCACGAAGATCTCACGTTTCTCATCTTAACTGACAAGCATTGGATGTTAGAGGACCAGTGCATTGTATCAGTTTCAGAAGCAGATTTGGACTACATATGGTCCGTATGTGTAGGAAACACCGTCCTTTTATTCTCAGCGCACTCACGTTTCCTGCTGTCTTAGAGACTCTAGAAAGCAAGAGCGTGCTTCTTGTTCTAAAGCAGAGTGTGATCAATGGATGAGAACACTGCTGTGTGTTTCACTTCAGAAATGGAGTTAAATCCCAGGCTCTGAGTCTTCCTACAAGCAAAACTTCGTTTCAGGTAAGGGCAGTCACTTTTCTGCTCTAACGAACTACATCGTTCACGAAGATCACACGTTTCTCATATTAACTGACAAGCATTGGATGTTAGAGGACCAGTGCATTGTATCAGTTTCAGAAGCAGATTTGGACTACATATGGTCCATATGTGTAGGAAACACCGTTCTTTTGTTCTGGGCACACTCAGATTACCTGCTTTATTAGAGACTCTAGAAAGCAACAGCGTGCTTCTCGCTCTAAAGCAGAGTGTGATCCATGGATGAGAACTCTGCTGTGTGTTTCCCTTCAGAAATGGAGTTAAATCCCAGGCTCTGTGTCTTCCTATAAGCAAGACTTCGTTTCAGGTAAGGGCAGTCACTTTTCTGCTCAAACGAACTACATCGTTCACGAAGATCACACGTTTCTCATCTTAACTGACAAGCATTGGATGTTAGAGGACCAGTGCTTTGTATCAGTTTCAGAAGCAGAGTTGGACTAGATATGGTCCGTATGTGTAGGAAACACCGTTCTTTTGTTCTCAGCACACTCACGTTCCTGCTGTGTTAGAGACTCCAGAAAACGAGAGCGTGCTTCTCGCTCTAAAGCAGAGTGTGATCCATGGATGAGAACTCTGCTGTGTGTTTCCCTTCAGAGATGGAGTTAAATCCCAGGCTCTGTGTCCTACTACAAGCAAGACTTCGTTACAGGTAAGGGCAGTCACTTTTCAGTTCAAAGGAACTACATCATCCTCAAAGCTCACACGTTTCTCATCTTAACTGACAATCATTGGATGTTAGAGGACCAGTGCTTTGTCTCAGTTTCAGAAACAGAGTTGGACTATATATGGTCCGTATGTGTAGGAAACACCGTTCTTTTGTTCTCAGCGCACTCACGTTTCCTGCTGTCTTAGAGACTTTAGAAAGCAAGAGCGTGCTTCTCGCTCTAAAGCAGATTGTGATCCATGGGTGAGAACTATGCTGTGTGTTTCCCTTCAGAAATGGAGTTAAATCCCAGGCTCTGTGTCTTCCTATAAGCAAGACTTCGTTTAAGGTAAGTGCAGTCACTTTACTGCTCAAACAAACTACATCGTTCACGAAGCTCACACGTTTCTCATCTTAACTAACAAGCATTGGATGTTAGAGGACCAGTGCTTTGTATCAGTTTCAGAAGCAGAGTTGGACTAGATATGGTCCGTATGTGTAGGAAACACCATTCATTGTTCTCAGCATACTCACGTTTCCTGCTGTGTTAGAGAATCCAGAAAGCAAGAGCGTGCTTCTCGCTCTAAAGCAGAGTGTGATCCATGGATGAGAACTCTGCTGTGTGTTTCCCTTCAGAGATGGAGTTAAATCCCAGGCTCTGTGTCTTACTACAAGCAAGACTTCGTTACAGGTAAGGGCAGTCACTTTTCAGTTCAAAGGAACTACATCATTCTCAAAGCTCACACGTTTCTCATCTTAACTGACAAGCATTGGATGTTAGAGGACCAGTGCATTGTATCAGTTTCAGAAGCAGATTTGGACTACATATGGTCCATATGTGTAGGAAACACCGTTCTTTTGTTCTGGGCACACTCAGATTACCTGCTTTATTAGAGACTCTAGGAAGCAAGAGCGTGATTCTCGCTCTAAAGCAGAGTGTGATCCATGGATGAGAACTCTGCTGTGTGTTTCCCTTCAGAAATGGAGTTAAATCCCAGGCTCTGTGTCTTCATATAAGCAAGACTTCGTTTCAGGTAAGTGCAGTCACTTGTCATCTCAAACGAACTACATCGTTCACGAAGCTCACACGTTTCTCATCTTAACAGACAAGCATTGGATGTTAGAGGACCAGAGCTTTGTATCAGTTTCAGAAGCAGAGTTGGACTAGATATGGTCCGTATGTGTAGGAAACTCCGTTCTTTTGTTCTGGGCACACTCAGATTACCTCTTTTATTACAGACTCTAGAAAGCAAGAGCGTGCTTCTCGCTCTAAAGCAGAGTGTGATCCATGGATGAGAACTCTGCTGTGTGTTTCCCTTCAGAGATGGAGTTAAATCCCAGGCTCTGTGTCTTACTACAAGCAAGACTTCGTTACAGGTAAGGGCAGTCACTTTTCAGTTCAAAGGAACTACATCATTCTCAAAGCTCACACGTTTCTCATCTTAACTGACAAGCATTTGATGTTAGAGGACCAGTGCATTGTATCAGTTTCAGAAGCAGATTTGGACTACATATGGTCCATATGTGTAGGAAACACCGTTCTTTTGTTCTGGGCACACTCAGATTACCTGCTTTATTAGAGACTCTAGGAAGCAAGAGCGTGATTCTCGCTCTAAAGCAGAGTGTGATCCATGGATGAGAACTCTGCTGTGTGTTTCCCTTCAGAGATGGAGTTAAATCCCAGGCTCTGTGTCTTACTACAAGCAAGACTTCGTTACAGGTAAGGGCAGTCACTTTTCAGTTCAAAGGAACTACATCATTCTCAAAGCTCACACGTTTCTCATCTTAACTGACAAGCATTGGATGTTAGAGGACCAGTGCTTTGTGTCACTTACAGAAACAGAGTTGGACTAGATATGGTCCGTATGTGTAGGAAACACCGTCCTTTTATTCTCAGCGCACTCACGTTTCCTGCTGTCTTAGAGACTCTAGAAAGCAAGAGCGTGCTTCTTGTTCTAAAGCAGAGTGTGATCAATGGATGAGAACACTGCTGTGTGTTTCACTTCAGAAATGGAGTTAAATCCCAGGCTCTGAGTCTTCCTACAAGCAAAACTTCGTTTCAGGTAAGGGCAGTCACTTTTCTGCTCTAACGAACTACATCGTTCACGAAGATCACACGTTTCTCATATTAACTGACAAGCATTGGATGTTAGAGGACCAGTGCATTGTATCAGTTTCAGAAGCAGATTTGGACTACATATGGTCCATATGTGTAGGAAACACCGTTCTTTTGTTCTGGGCACACTCAGATTACCTGCTTTATTAGAGACTCTAGAAAGCAACAGCGTGCTTCTCGCTCTAAAGCAGAGTGTGATCCATGGATGAGAACTCTGCTGTGTGTTTCCCTTCAGAAATGGAGTTAAATCCCAGGCTCTGTGTCTTCCTATAAGCAAGACTTCGTTTCAGGTAAGGGCAGTCACTTTTCTGCTCAAACGAACTACATCGTTCACGAAGATCACACGTTTCTCATCTTAACTGACAAGCATTGGATGTTAGAGGACCAGTGCTTTGTGTCAGTTTCAGAAACAGAGTTGTACTAGATATGGTCCATATGTGTAGCAAACAACAGACCTTTGTTCTCAGCGCACTCACGTTACCTGCTGTCTTAGAGAATTTAGAAAGCAAGAGCATGCTTCTCGCTCTAAAGCAGATTGTGATCCATGGATGAGAACTATGCTGTGTGTTTTCCTTCAGAAATGGAGTTAAATCCCAGACTCTGTGTCTTCATACAAGCAAGACTTCGTTTAAGGTAAGGGCAGTCACTTTTCTGCTCAAACGAACTACATCGTTCATGAAGCTCACACGTTTCCCATCTTAACTGACATGCATTGGATGTTAGAGGACCAGTGCTTTGTATCAGTTTCAGAAGAAGAGTTGGACTACATATGGTCCATATGTGTGCGAAACTCCGTTCTTTTGTTCTCAGCACACTCACGTTTCCTGCTGTGTTAGAGACTCCAGAAAGCAAGTGCGTGCTTCTCGCTCTAAAGCACAGTGTGATCCATGGATGAGAACTCTGCTGTGTGTTTCCCTTCAGAGATGGAGTTAAATCCCAGGCTCTGTGTCTTACTACAAGCAAGACTTCGTTACAGGTAAGGGCAGTCACTTTTCAGTTGAAAGGAACTACATCATTCTCAAAGCTCACACGTTTCTCATCTTAACTGACAAGCATTGGATGTTAGAGGACCAGTGCTTTGTGTCACTTACAGAAACAGAGTTGGACTAGATATGGTCCGTATGTGTAGGAAACACCGTTCTTTTATTCTCAGCGCACTCACGTTTCCTGCTGTCTTAGAGACTCTAGAAAGCAAGAGCGTGCTTCTTGTTCTAAAGCAGAGTGTGATCAATGGATGAGAACACTGCTGTGTGTTTCACTTCAGAAATGGAGTTAAATCCCAGGCTCTGTGTCTTCCTACAAGCAAAACTTCATTTCAGGTAAGGGCAGTCACTTTTCTGCTCTAACGAACTACATCGTTCACGAAGGTCACACGTTTCTCATCTTAACTGACAAGCATTGGATGTTAGAGGACCAGTGCATTGTATCAGTTTCAGAAGAAGATTTGGACTACATATGGTCCGTATGTGTACAAAACTCCATTCTTTTGTTCTGGGCACACTCAGATTTCCTGCTGTATTAGAGACTCTAGAAAGCAAGAGCGTGCTTCTTGCTGTAAAGCAGAGTGTGATCCATGGGTGAGAACTATGCTGTGTGTTTCCCGTCAGAAATGGAGTTAAATCCCAGGCTCTGTGTCTTCCTATAAGCAAGACTTCGTTTCAGGTAAGGGCAGACACTTGTCATCTCAAACGAACTACATCGTTCACGAAGCTCACACGTTTCATATCTTAACAGACAAGCATTGGATGTTAGAGGACCAGTGCTTTGTATCAGTTTCAGAAGCAGAGTTGGACTAGATATGGTCCGTATGTGTAGGAAACACCGTTCTTTTGTTCTCAGCACACTCACGTTTCTGCTGTGTTAGAGACTCCAGAAAACGAGAGCGTGCTTCTCGCTCTAAAGCAGAGTGTGATCCATGGATGAGAACTCTGCTGTGTGTTTCCCTTCAGAGATGGAGTTAAATCCCAGGCTCTGTGTCCTACTACAAGCAAGACTTCGTTACAGGTAAGGGCAGTCACTTTTCAGTTCAAAGGAACTACATCATCCTCAAAGCTCACACGTTTCTCATCTTAACTGACAAGCATTGGATGTTAGAGGACCAGTGCTTTGTCTCAGTTTCAGAAACAGAGTTGGACTAGATATGGTCCGTATGTGTAGGAAACACCGTTCTTTTGTTCTCAGCGCACTCACGTTTCCTGCTGTGTTAGAGACTCCAGAAAGCAAGAGCGTGCTTCTCGCTCTAAAGCACAGTGTGATCCATGGATGAGAACTCTGCTGTGTGTTTCCCTTCAGAGATGGAGTTAAATCCCAGGCTCTGTGTCTTACTACAAGCAAGACTTCGTTACAGGTAAGGGCAGTCACTTTTCAGTTCAAAGGAACTACATCATTCTCAAAGCTCACACGTTTCTCATCTTAACTGACAAGCATTGGATGTTAGAGGACCAGTGCATTGTATCAGTTTCAGAAGCAGATTTGGACTACATATGGTCCATATGTGTAGGAAACACCGTTCTTTTGTTCTGGGCACACTCAGATTACCTGCTTTATTAGAGACTCTAGGAAGCAAGAGCGTGATTCTCGCTCTAAAGCAGAGTGTGATCCATGGATGAGAACTCTGCTGTGTGTTTCCCTTCAGAAATGGAGTTAAATCCCAGGCTCTGTGTCTTCCTATAAGCAAGACTTCGTTTCAGGTAAGTGCAGTCACTTGTCATCTCAAACGAACTACATCGTTCACGAAGCTCACACGTTTCTCATCTTAACAGACAAGCATTGGATGTTAGAGGACCAGTGCTTTGTATCAGTTTCAGAAGCAGAGTTGGACTAGATATGGTCCGTATGTGTAGGAAACTCCGTTCTTTTGTTCTGGGCACACTCAGATTACCTCTTTTATTACAGACTCTAGAAAGCAAGAGCGTGCTTCTCGCTCTAAAGCAGAGTGTGATCCATGGATGAGAACTCTGCTCTGTGTTTCCCTTCAGAGATGGAGTTAAATCCCAGGCTCTGTGTCTTACTACAAGCAAGACTTCGTTACAGGTAAGGGCAGTCACTTTTCAGTTCAAAGGAACTACATCATTCTCAAAGCTCACACGTTTCTCATCTTAACTGACAAGCATTGGATGTTAGAGGACCAGTGCATTGTATCAGTTTCAGAAGCAGATTTGGACTACATATGGTCCATATGTGTAGGAAACACCGTTCTTTTGTTCTGGGCACACTCAGATTACCTGCTTTATTAGAGACTCTAGGAAGCAAGAGCGTGATTCTCGCTCTAAAGCAGAGTGTGATCCATGGATGAGAACTCTGCTGTGTGTTTCCCTTCAGAAATGGAGTTAAATCCCAGGCTCTGAGTCTTCCTACAAGCAAGACTTCGTTTCAGGTAAGGGCAGTCAATTTTCTGCTCAAACGAACTACATCGTTCACGAAGATCTCACGTTTCTCATCTTAACTGACAAGCATTGGATGTTAGAGGACCAGTGCATTGTATCAGTTTCAGAAGCAGATTTGGACTACATATGGTCCGTATGTGTAGGAAACACCGTTCTTTTGTTTTGGCACACTCAGATTACCTGCTGTATTAAAGACTCTAGAAAGCTAGAGCGTGCTTCTCTCTCTAAAGCAGAGTGTGATCCATGGATGAGAACTATGCTGTGTGTTTCCCTTCAGAAATGGAGTTAAATCCCAGGCTCTGTGTCCTACTACAAGCAAGACTTCGTTACAGGTAAGGGCAGTCACTTTTCAGTTCAAAGGAACTACATCATCCTCAAAGCTCACACGTTTCTCATCTTAACTGACAAGCATTGGATGTTAGAGGACCAGTGCTTTGTCTCAGTTTCAGAAACAGAGTTGGACTAGATATGGTCCGTATGTGTAGGAAACACCGTTCTTTTGTTCTCAGCGCACTCACGTTTCCTGCTGTCTTAGAGACTTTAGAAAGCAAGAGCGTGCTTCTCGCTCTAAAGCAGATTGTGATCCATGGGTGAGAACTATGCTGTGTGTTTCCCTTCAGAAATGGAGTTAAATCCCAGGCTCTGTGTCTTCCTATAAGCAAGACTTCGTTTAAGGTAAGTGCAGTCACTTTACTGCTCAAACAAACTACATCGTTCACGAAGCTCACACGTTTCTCATCTTAACTAACAAGCATTGGATGTTAGAGGACCAGTGCTTTGTATCAGTTTCAGAAGCAGATTTGGACTACATATGGTCCATATGTGTAGGAAACACCGTTCTTTTGTTCTGGGCACACTCAGATTACCTGCTTTATTAGAGACTCTAGGAAGCAAGAGCGTGATTCTCGCTCTAAAGCAGAGTGTGATCCATGGATGAGAACTCTGCTGTGTGTTTCCCTTCAGAGATGGAGTTAAATCCCAGGCTCTGTGTCTTCATATAAGCAAGACTTCGTTTCAGGTAAGTGCAGTCACTTGTCATCTCAAACGAACTACATCGTTCACGAAGCTCACACGTTTCTCATCTTAACAGACAAGCATTGGATGTTAGAGGACCAGTGCTTTGTATCAGTTTCAGAAGCAGAGTTGGACTAGATATGGTCCGTATGTGTAGGAAACTCCGTTCTTTTGTTCTGGGCACACTCAGATTACCTCTTTTATTACAGACTCTAGAAAGCAAGAGCGTGCTTCTCGCTCTAAAGCAGAGTGTGATCCATGGATGAGAACTCTGCTGTGTGTTTCCCTTCAGAGATGGAGTTAAATCCCAGGCTCTGTGTCTTACTACAAGCAAGACTTCGTTACAGGTAAGGGCAGTCACTTTTCAGTTCAAAGGAACTACATCATTCTCAAAGCTCACACGTTTCTCATCTTAACTGACAAGCATTGGATGTTAGAGGACCAGTGCATTGTATCAGTTTCAGAAGCAGATTTGGACTACATATGGTCCATATGTGTAGGAAACACCGTTCTTTTGTTCTGGGCACACTCAGATTACCTGCTTTATTAGAGACTCTAGGAAGCAAGAGCGTGATTCTCGCTCTAAAGCAGAGTGTGATCCATGGATGAGAAGTCTGCTGTGTGTTTCCCTTCAGAAATGGAGTTAAATCCCAGGCTCTGTGTCTTCCTATAAGCAAGACTTCGTTTCAGGTAAGTGCAGTCACTTGTCATCTCAAACGAACTACATCGTTCACGAAGCTCACACGTTTCTCATCTTAACAGACAAGCATTGGATGTTAGAGGACCAGTGCTTTGTATCAGTTTCAGAAGCAGAGTTGGACTAGATATGGTCCGTATGTGTAGGAAACTCCGTTCTTTTGTTCTGGGCACACTCAGATTACCTCTTTTATTACAGACTCTAGAAAGCAAGAGCGTGCTTCTCGCTCTAAAGCAGAGTGTGATCCATGGATGAGAACTCTGCTGTGTGTTTCCCTTCAGAGATGGAGTTAAATCCCAGGCTCTGTGTCTTACTACAAGCAAGACTTCGTTACAGGTAAGGGCAGTCACTTCTCAGTTCAAAGGAACTACAACATTCTCAAAGCTCACACGTTTCTCATCTTAACTAACAAGCATTGGATTTTAGAGGACCAGTGCTTTGTATCAGTTTCAGAAGCAGAGTTGGACTATATATGGTCCGTATGTGTAGGAAACACTGTTCTTTTGTTCTCAGCGCACTCACGTTTCCTGCTGTCTTAGAGACTCTAGAAAGAAAGAGCGTGCTTCTTGTTCTAAAGCAGAGTGTGATCAATGGATGAGAACACTGCTGTGTGTTTCACATTAGAAATGGAGTTAAATCCCAGGCTCTGAGTCTTCCTACAAGCAAGACTTCGTTTCAGGTAAGGGCAGTCAATTTTCTGCTCAAACGAACTACATCGTTCACGAAGATCTCACGTTTCTCATCTTAACTGACAAGCATTGGATGTTAGAGGACCAGTGCATTGTATCAGTTTCAGAAGCAGATTTGGACTACATATGGTCCGTATGTGTAGGAAACACCGTTCTTTTGTTTTGGCACACTCAGATTACCTGCTGTATTAAAGACTCTAGAAAGCTAGAGCGTGCTTCTTGCTCTAAAGCAGAGTGTGATCCATGGATGAGAACTATGCTGTGTGTTTCCCTTCAGAAATGGAGTTAAATCCCAATCTCTGTGTCTTCCTACAAGCAAGACTTCGTTTCAGGTAACGGCAGTCACTTTTCAGCTCAAACGAACTACATCGCTCACTGAGCTCACACATTTCTCATCTTAACAGACAAGCAATGGATGTTAGAGGACCAGTGCTTTGTATCAGTTTAAGAAGCAGATTTTGACTACATATGGTCCGTAAGTGTAGGAAACACCGTTCTTTTGTTCTGGGCACACTCAGATTACCTGCAGTATCAGAGAATCTAGAAAGCAAGAGCGTGCTTCTCGCTCTAAAGCAGAGTGTGATCCATGGATGAGAACTATGCTGTGTGTTTCCCTTCAGAAATGGAGTTAAATCCCAGACTCTGTGTCTTCCTACAAGCAAGACTTCGTTACAGGTAAGGGCAGTAACTTTTCTGCTCAAACCAACTTCATCGTTCATGAAGCTCACACGTTTCCCATCTTAACTGACAAGCATTGGATGTTAGAGGACCAGTGCTTTGTATCAGTTTCAGAAGAAGAGTTGGACTACATAAGGTCCGTATGTGCACGAAACTCCGTTCTTTTGTTCTCAGCACACTCAGATTTCCTGCTGTATTAGAGACTCTAGAAAGCAAGAGCGTGCTTCTTGCTGTAAAGCAGAGTGTGATCCATGGGTGAGAACTATGCTGTGTGTTTCCCTTCAGAAATGGAATTAAATCCCAGACTCTGTGTCTTCCTACAAGCAAGACTTCGTTTCAGGTAAGGGCAGTCCTTTTCTGCTCAAACGAACTACATCGTTCATGAAGCTCACACGTTTCCCATCTTAACTGACAACCATTGGATGTTAGAGGACCAGTGCTTTGTATCACTTTCAGAAGAAGAGTTGGACTACATATGGTCCATATGTGTATGAAACTCCGTTCTTTTTTCTGGGCACAGTCAGATTTCCTGATGTATTATAGACTCTAGAAAGCAAGAGCGTGCTTCTTGCTGTAAAGCAGAGTGTGATCCATGGGTGAGAACTATGCTGTGTGTTTCCCTTCAGAAATGGAGTTAAATCCCAGGCTCTGTGTCTTCCTACAAGCAAGACTTCGTTTAAGGTAAGGGCAGTCACTTTTCTGCTCAAACGAACTACATCGTTCATGAAGCTCACACGTTTCCCATCTTAACTGACAAGCATTGGATGTTAGAGGACCAGTGCTTTGTATCAGTTTCAGAAGAAGAGTTGGACTACATATGGTCCATATGTGTACGAAACTCCGTTCTTTTGTTCTCAGCACACTCACGTTTCCTGCTGTGTTAGAGACTCCAGAAAGCAAGAGCGTGCTTCTGGCTCTAAAGCAGAGTGTGATCCATGGATGAGAACTCTGCTGTGTGTTTCCCTTCAGAGATGGAGTTCAATCCCAGGCTCTGTGTCTTACTACAAGCAAGACTTCGTTACAGGTAAGGGCAGTCACTTTTCAGTTCAAAGGAACTACATCATTCTCAAAGCTCACACGTTTCTCATCTTAACTGACAAGCATTGGATGTTAGAGGACCAGTGCTTTGTGTCACTTACAGAAACAGAGTTGGACTAGATATGGTCCGTATGTGTAGGAAACACCGTTCTTTTGTTCTCAGCGCACTCACGTTTCCTGCTGTCTTAGAGACTCTAGAAAGCAAGAGCGTGCTTCTCGCTCTAAAGCAGATTGTGATCCATGGATGAGAACTATGCTGTGTGTTTCCCTTCAGAAATGGAGTTAAATCCCAGACTCTGTGTCTTCCTACAAGCAAGAATTCGTTTAAGGTAAGGGCAGTCACTTTTGTGCTCAAAGGAACTACATCGTTCATGAAGCTCACATGTTTCCCTTCTTAACTGACAAGCATTGGATTTTAGAGGACAAGTGCTTTGTATCAGTTTCAGAAGAAGAGTTGGACTACATATGGGCCATATGTGCATGAAACTCCGTTCTTTTGTTCTGGGCACACTCAGATTTCCTGCTGTAGTAGAGACTCTATAAGCAAGAGCGTGCTTCTTGCTGTAAAGCAGAGTTTGATCCATGGGTGAGATCTATGCTGTGTGTTTCCCTTCAGAAATGGAGTTAAATCCCAGGCTCTGTGTCTTCTTATAAGCAAGACTTCGTTTCAGGTAAGTGCAGTCACTTGTCATCTCAAACGAACTACATCCTTCACGAAGCTCACACGTTTCTCATCTTAACAGACAAGCATTGGATGTTAGAGGTCCAGTGCTTTGTATCAGTTTCAGAAGCAGAGTTGGACTAGATATGGTCCGTATGTGTAGGAAACTCCGTTCTTTTGTTCTCAGCACACTCACGTTTCCTGCTGTGTTAGAGACTCCAGAAAAGAAGAGCGTGCTTCTCGCTCTAAAGCAGAGTGTGATCAATGGATGAGAACTCTGCTGTGTGTTTCCCTTCAGAGATGGAGTTAAATCCCAGGCTCTGTGTCTTACTACAAGCAAGACTTCATTACAGGTAAGGGCAGTCACTTTTCAGTTCAAAGGAACTACATCATCCTCAAAGCTCACACGTTTCTCATCTTAACTGACAAGCATTGGATGTTAGAGGACCAGTGCTTTGTGTCAGTTTCAGAAACAGAGTTGGACTAGATATGGTCCTTATGTGTAGTAAACACCGTTCTTTTGTTCTCAGCGCACTCACGTTTCCTGCTGTCTTAGAAACTTTAGAAAGCAAGAGCGTGCTTCTCGCTCTAAAGCAGATTGTGATCCATGGATGAGAACTATGCTGTGTGTTTCCCTTCAGAGATGGAGTTAAATCCCAGGCTCTGTGTCTTACTACAAGCAAGACTTCGTTACAGGTAAGGTCAGTCACTTTTCAGTTCAAAGGAACTACATCATTCTCAAAGCTCACACGTTTCTCATCTTAACTGACAAGCATTGGATTTTAGAGGACCAGTGCTTTTTATCAGTTTCAGAAGCAGAGTTGGACTAGATATGGTCCGTAAGTGTAGGAAACACCGTTCTTTTGTTCTCAGCGCACTCACGTTTCCTGCTGTCTTAGAGACTCTAGAAAGCAAGAGCGTGCTTCTTGTTCTAAAGCAGAGTGTGATGAATGGATGAGGTCACTGCTGTGTGTTTCACTTCAGAAATGGAGTTAAATCCCAGGCTCTGAATCTTCCTACAAGCAAGACTTCGTTTCAGGTAAGGGCAGTCACTTTTCTGCTCAAGCGAACTACATGGTTCACGAAGATCACACGTTTCTCATCTTAACTGACAAGCATTGGATGTTAGAGGACCAGTGCATTGTATCAGTTTCAGAAGCAGATTTGGACTACATATGTTCCGTAGGTGTAGGAAACACGGTTCTTTTGTTCTGGCACACTCAGATTACCTGCTGTATTAGAGACTCTAGAAAGCAAGAGCGTGCGTCTCGCTCTAAAACAGAGTGTGATCCATGGATGAGAACTATGCTGTGTGTTTCCATTCAGAAATGGAGTTAAATCCCAGACTCTTTGTCTTCCTACAAACTAGACTTCGTTTCAGGTAACGGCAGTCACTTTTCAGCTCAAACGAACTACATCGCTCACTGAGCTCACACATTTCTCATCTTAACAGACAAGCATTGGATGTTAGAGGACCAGAGCTTTGTATCAGTTTAAGAAGCAGAGTTGGACTAGATATGGTCCGTATGTGTAGGTCACACCGTTCTTTTCTTCTCAGCACACTCACGTTTCCTGCTGTCTTAGAGACTCTAGAAAGCAAGAGCGTGCTTCTTGTTCTAAAGCAGAGTGTGATCAATGGATGAGAACACTGCTGTGTGTTTCACTTCAGAAATGGAGTTAAATCCCAGGCTCTGAGTCTTCCTACAAGCAAGACTTCGTTTCAGGTAAGGGCAGTCACTTTTCTGCTCAAAGGAACTACATCGTTCACGAAGATCACACATTTCTCATCTTAACTGACAAGCATTGGATGTTAGAGGACCAGTGCATTGTATCAGTTTCAGAAGCAGATTTGGACTACATATGGTCCGTATGTGTAGGAAACACCATTCTTTTGTTCTGGGCACACTCAGATTACCTCTTTTATTACAGACTCTAGAAAGCAAGAGCGTGCTTCTCGCTCTAAAGCAGAGTGTGATCCATGGATGAGAACTCTGCTGTGTGTTTCCCTTCAGAGATGGAGTTAAATCCCAGGCTCTGTGTCTTACTACAAGCAAGACTTCGTTACAGGTAAGGGCAGTCACTTTTCAGTTCAAAGGAACTACAACATTCTCAAAGCTCACACGTTTCTCATCTTAACTAACAAGCATTGGATTTTAGAGGACCAGTGCTTTGTATCAGTTTCAGAAGCAGAGTTGGACTAGATATGGTCCGTATGTGTAGGAAACCCCCTTTCTTTTGTTCTCAGCGCACTCACGTTTCCTGCTGTCTTAGAGACTCTAGAAAGCAAGAGCGTGCTTCTTGTTCTAAAGCAGAGTGTGATGAATGGATGAGAACACTGCTGTGTGTTTCACTTCAGAAATGGAGTTAAATCCCAGGCTCTGAGTCTTCCTACAAGCAAGACTTCGTTTCAGGTAAGGGCAGTCACTTTTCTGCTCAAACGAACTACATCGTTCACGAAGATCACACGATTCTCATCTTAACTGACAAGCATTGGATGTTAGAGGACCAGTGCATTGTATCAGTTTCAGAAGCAGATTTGGACTACATATGGTCCGTATGTGTAGGAAACACCGTTCTTTTGTTCTGGCACACTCAGATTACCTGCTGTATTAGAGACTCTAGAAAGCAAGAGCGTGCTTCTCGCTCTAAAACAGAGTGTGATCCATGGATGAGAACTATGCTGTGTGTTTCCATTCAGAAATGGAGTTAAATCCCAGACTCTTTGTCTTCCTACAAACTAGACTTCGTTTCAGGTAAAGGCAGTCACTTTTCAGCTCAAACGAACTACATCGCTCACTGAGCTCACACATTTCTCATCTTAACAGACAAGCATTGGATGTTAGAGGACCAGTGCTTTGTATCAGTTTAAGAAGGAGAGTTGGACTAGATATGGTCCGTATGTGTAGGTCACACCGTTCTTTTGTTCTCAGCACACTCACGTTTCCTGCTGTCTTTGAGACTCTAGAAAGCAAGAGCGTGCTTCTTGTTCTAAAAGAGTGTGATCAATGGATGAGAACACTGCTGTGTGTTTCACTTCAGAAATGGAGTTAAATCCCAGGCTCTGAGTCTTCCTATAAGCAAGACTTCATTTCAGGTAAGGGCAGTCACTTTTCTGCTCAAACGAACTACATCGTTCACGAAGATCACACGTTTCTCATCTTAACTGACAAGCATTGGATGTTAGAGGGCCAGTGCATTGTATCAGTTTCAGAAGCAGATTTGGACTACCTATGGTCCATATGTGTAGGAAACACCGTTCTTTTGTTCTGGGCACACTCAGATTACATGCTTTTTTAGAGACTCTAGAAAGCAAGAGCGTGATTCTCGCTCTAAAGCAGAGTGTGATCCATGGATGAGAACTCTGCTGTGTGTTTCCCTTCAGAGATGGAGTTAAATCACAGGCTCTGTGTCTTACTACAAGCAAGATTTCGTTACAGGTAAGGGCAGTCACTTTTCAGAACAAAGGAACTACATCATTCTCAAAGCTCACACGTTTCTCATCTTAACAGACAAGCATTGGATTTTAGAGGACCAGTGCTTTGTATCAGTTTCAGAAGCAGAGTTGGACTAGATATGGTCCATATGTGTAGGAAACGCCGTTCTTTTGTTCTCAGCGCACTCACGTTTCCTGCTGTCTTAGAGACTTTAGATAGCAAGAGCATGCTTCTCGCTCTAAAGCAGATTGTGATCGATGGATGAGAACTATGCTGTGTGTTTCCCTTCATAAATGGAGTTGAATCGCAGACTCTGTGTCTTCCTACAAGCAAGATTTCGTTTAAGGTAAGGGCAGTCACTTTTCTGCTCTAACGAACTACATCGTTCATGAAGCTCACACGTTTCCCATCTTAACTGACAAGCATTGGATGTTAGAGGACCAGTGCTTTGTATCAGTTTTAGAAGAAGAGTTGGACTACATATGGTCCATATGTGTATGAAACTCCGTTCTTTTGTTCTGGGCACACTCAGATTTCCTGCTGTAGTAGAGACTTTAGAAAGCAAGGGCGTGCTTCTTGCTGTAAAGCAGAGTGTGATCCATGGATGAGAACTATGCTGTGTGTTTCCCTTCAGAAATGGAGTTAAATCCTAGGCTCTGTGTCTTCCTATAAGCAAGACTTCATTTCAGGTAAGTGCAGTCACTTGTAATCTCAAACGAACTACATCGTTCACGAAGCTCACACGTTTCTCATCTTAACAGACAAGCATTGGATTTTAGAGGACCAGTGCTTTGTATCAGTTTCAGAAGCTGAGTTGGAATAGATATCATCCGTTTGTGTAGCAAACACTGTTGTTTTGAACTCAGCACACTCACGTGTCCTGCTGTGTTAGAGACTCCAGAAAGCAAGAGCGTGCTTCTTGCTCTAAAGCAGAGTGTGATCCATGGATGAGAACTCTGCTGTGTGTTTCCCTTCAGAGATGGAGTTAAATCCCAGGCTCTGTGTCTTACTACAAGCAAGACTTCGTTACAGGTAAGGGCAGTCACTTTTCAGTTCAAAGGAACTACATCATTCTCAAAGCTCACACGTTTCTCATCTTAATTGACAAGCATTGGATGTTAGAAGACCAGTGCTTTGTGTCACTTACAAAAACAGAGCTGGACTAGATATGGTCCGTATGTGTAGGAAACACCGTTCTTTTGTTCTCAGTGCACTCACGTTTCCTGCTGTCTTAGAGACTCTAGAAAGCAAGAGCGTGCTTCTTGTTCTAAAGCAGAGTGTGAACAATGGATGAGAACACTGCTGTGTGTTTCAATTCAGAAATGGAGTTAAATCCCAGGCTCTGAGTCTTCCTACAAGCAAGACTTCGTTTCAGGTAAGGGCAGTCACTTTTCTGCTCAAACAAACTACATCGTTCACGAAGATCACACGTTTCTCATCTTAACTGACAAGCATTGGATGTTAGAGGACCAGTGCATTGTATCAGTTTCTGAAGCAGATTTGGACTACATAGGGTCCGTATGTGTAGGAAACACCGTTCTTTTGTTCTGGGCACACTCAGATTACCTGCTTTATTACAGACTCTAGAAAGCAAGAGCGTGCTTCTCGCTCTAAAGCAGAGTGTGATCCATGGATGAGAACTCTGCTGTGTGTTTCCCTTCAGAGATGGAGTTAAATCCCAGGCTCTGTGTCTTACTACAAGCAAGACTTCGTTACAGGTAAGGTCAGTCACTTTTCAGTTCAAAGGAACTACATCATTCTCAAAGCTCACACGTTTCTTATCTTAACAGACAAGCATTGCATGTTAGAGGACCAGTGCTTTGTATCAGTTTCAGAAGCAGTGTTGGACAAGATATGGTCCGTATGTGTAGGAAACACCGTTCTTTTGTTCTCAGCACACTCACGTTTCCTGCTCTGTTAGAGACTCCAGAAAGCAAGAGCGTGCTTCTCGCTCTAAAGCACAGTGTGATCAATGGATGAGAACTCTGCTGTGTGATTCCCTTCAGAGATGGAGTTAAATCCCAGGTTCTGTGTCTTACTACAAGCAAGACTTCGTTACAGGTAAGGGCAGTCACTTTTCAGTTCAAAGGAACTACATCATTCTCAAAGCTCACACGTTTCTCATCTTAACTGACAAGCATTGGATTTAGGAGGACCAGTGCTTTGTATCAGTTTCAGAAGCAGAGTTGGACTAGATATGGTCCGTATGTGTAGGAAACACCGTTCTTTTGTTCTCAGCGCACTCACGTTTCCTGCTGTCTTAGAGATTCTAGAAAGCAAGAGCGTGCTTCTTGTTCTAAAGCAGAGTGTGATGAATGGATGAGGTCACTGCTGTGTGTTTCACTTCAGAAATGGAGTTAAATCCCAGGCTCTGAGTCTTCCTACAAGCAAGACTTCGTTTCAGGTAAGGGCAGTCACTTTTCTGCTCAAACGAACTACATGGTTCACGAAGATCACACGTTTCTCATCTTAACTGACAAGCATTGGATGTTAGAGGACCAGTGCATTGTATCAGTTTCAGAAGCAGATTTGGACTACATATGTTCCGTAGGTGTAGGAAACACGGTTCTTTTGTTCTGGCACACTCAGATTACCTGCTGTATTAGAGACTCTAGAAAGCAAGAGTGTGCGTCTCGCTCTAAAACAGAGTGTGATCCATGGATGAGAACTATGCTGTGTGTTTCCATTCAGAAATGGAGTTAAATCCCAGACTCTTTGTCTTCCTACAAACTAGACTTCGTTTCAGGTAACGGCAGTCACTTTTCAGCTCAAACGAACTACATCGCTCACTGAGCTCACACATTTCTCATCTTAACAGACAAGCATTGGATGTTAGAGGACCAGAGCTTTGTATCAGTTTAAGAAGGAGAGTTGGACTAGATATGGTCCGTATGTGTAGGAAACACCGTTCTTTTCTTCTCAGCACACTCACGTTTCCTGCTGTCTTAGAGACTCTAGAAAGCAAGAGCGTGCTTCTTGTTCTAAAGCAGAGTGTGATCAATGGATGAGAACACTGCTGTGTGTTTCACTTCAGAAATGGAGTTAAATCCCAGGCTCTGAGTCTTCCTACAAGCAAGACTTCGTTTCAGGTAAGGGCAGTCACTTTTCTGCTCAAACGAACTACATCGTTCACGAAGATCACACGTTTCTCATCTTAACTGACAAGCATTGGATGTTAGAGGACCAGTGCATTGTATCAGTTTCAGAAGCAGATTTGGACTACATATGGTCCGTATGTGAAGGAAACACCATTCTTTTGTTCTGGGCACACTCAGATTTTCTGCTGTATTAGAGACTCTAGAAAGCAAGAGCGTGCTTCTTGCTGTAAAGCAGAGTGTGATCCATGGGTGAGAACTATGCTGTGTGTTTCCCTTCAGAAATGGAGTTAAATCCCAGGCTCTGTGTCTTCCTATAAGCAAGACTTCGTTTCAGGTAAGGGCAGTCACTTGTCATCTCAAACGAACTACATCGTTCACGAAGCTCACACGTTTCTTATCTTAACAGACAAGCATTGGATGTTAGAGGACCAGTGCTTTGTGTCAGTTTCAGAAACAGAGTTGGACTAGATATGGTCCATATGTGTAGGAAACACCGTTCTTTTGTTCTCAGCGCACTCACGTTTCCTGCTGTCTTAGAGACTTTAGAAAGCAAGAGCGTGCTTCTCGCTCTAAAGCAGAGTGTGATCCATGGATGAGAACTATGCTGTGTGTTTTCCTTCAGAAATGGAGTTAAATCCCAGACTCTGTGTCTTCCTACAAGCAAGATTTCGTTTAAGGTAAGGGCAGTCACTTTTCTGCTCAAACCAACTACATCGTTCATGAAGCTCACACGTTTCCCATCTTAACTGACAAGCATTGGATGTTAGAGGACCAGTGATTTGCATCAGTTTCAGAAGAAGAGTTGGAGTACATAAGGTCCGTATGTGTACGAAACTCCGTTCTTTTGTTCTGGGCACACTCAGATTTCCTGCTGTAGTAGAAACTTTAGAAAGCAAGGGCGTGCTTCTTGCTGTAAAGCAGAGTGTGATCCATGGGTGAGAACTATGCTGTGTGTTTCCCTTCAGAAATGGAGTTAAATCCTAGGCTCTGTGTCTTCCTATAAGCAAGACTTCATTTCAGGTAAGTGCAGTCACTTGTAATCTCAAACGAACTACATCGTTCACGAAGCTCACACGTTTCTCATCTTAACAGACAAGCATTGGATTTTAGAGGACCAGTGCTTTGTGTCACTTACAAAAACAGAGCTGGAATAGATATGGTCCGTATGTGTAGGAAACACCGTTCTTTTGTTCTCAGTGCACTCACGTTTCCTGCTGTCTTAGAGACTCTAGAAAGCAAGAGCGTGCTTCTTGTTCTAAAGCAGAGTGTGATCAATGGATGAGAACACTGCTGTGTGTTTCACTTCAGAAATGGAGTTAAATCCCAGGCTCTGAGTCTTCCTACAAGCAAGACTTCGTTTCAGGTAAGGGCAGTCACTTTTCTGCTCAAACGAACTACATCGTTCACGAAGATCACATGTTTCTCATCTTAACTGACAAGCATTGGATGTTAGAGGACCAGTGCATTGTATCAGTTTCAGAAGCAGATTTGGACTACATAGGGTCCGTATGTGTAGGAAACACCGTTCTTTTGTTCTGGGCACACTCAGATTACCTGCTTTATTACAGACTCTAGAAAGCAAGAGCGTGCTTCTCGCTCTAAAGCAGAGTGTGATCCATGGATGAGAACTCTGCTGTGTGTTTCCCTTCAGAGATGGAGTTAAATCCCAGGCTCTGTGTCTTACTACAAGCAAGACTTCGTTACAGGTAAGGTCAGTCACTTTTCAGTTCAAAGGAACTACATCATTCTCAAAGCTCACACGTTTCTCATCTTAACTGACAAGCATTGGATTTTAGAGGACCAGTGCTTTGTATCAGTTTCAGAAGCAGAGTTGGACTAGATATGGTCCGTATGTGTAGGAAACACCGTTCTTTTGTTCTCAGCGCACTCACGTTTCCTGCTGTCTTAGAGACTCTAGAAAGCAAGAGCGTGCTTCTTGTTCTAAAGCAGAGCGTGTTGAATGGATGAGAACACTGCTGTGTGTTTCACTTCAGAAATGGAGTTAAATCCCAGGCTCTGAGTCTTCCTACAAGCAAGACTTCGTTTCAGGTAAGGGCAGTCACTTATCTGCTCAAACGAACTACATCGTTCACAAAGATCACACGTTTCTCATCTTAACTGACAAGCATTGGATGTTAGATGACCAGTGCATTGTATCAGTTTCAGAAGCAGATTTGGACTACCTATGGTCCGTATGTGTAGGAAACACCGTTCTTTTGTTCTGGCACACTCAGATTACCTGCTGTATTAGAGACTCTAGAAAGCAAGAGCGTGCTTCTCGCTCTAAAGCAGAGTGCGATCCATGGATGAGAAGTATGCTGTGTGTTTCCATTCAGAAATGGAGTTAAATCCCAGACTCTTTGTCTTCCTACAAACTAGACTTCGTTTCAGGTAACGGCAGTCACTTTTCAGCTCAAACGAACTACATCGCTCACTGAGCTCACACATTTCTCATCTTAACAGACAAGCATTGGATGTTAGAGGACCTGTGCTTTGTATCAGTTTAAGAAGGAGAGTTGGACTAGATATGGTCCGTATGTGTAGGTCACACCGTTCTATTGTTCTCAGCACACTCACGTTTCCTGCTGTCTTAGAGACTTTAGAAAGCAAGAGCGTTCTTCTCGCTCTAAAGCAGAGTGTGATCCATGGATGAGAACTATGCTGTGTGTTTTCCTTCAGAAATGGAGTTAAATCCCAGACTCTGTGTCTTCCTACAAGCAAGATTTCATTTAAGGTAAGTGCAGTCACTTTTCTGCTCAAACCAACTACATCGTTCATGAAGCTCACACGTTTCCCATCTTAACTGACAAGCATTGGATGTTAGAGGACCAGTGCTTTGCATCAGTTTCAGAAGAAGAGTTGGACTACATAAGGTCCGTATGTGTACGAAACTCCGTTCTTTTGTTCTGGGCACACTCAGATTTCCTGCTGTATTAGAGACTCTAGAAAGCAAGAGCGTGCTTCTTGCTGTAAAGCAGAGTGTGATCCATGGGTGAGAACTATGCTGTGTGTTTCCCTTCAGAAATGGAGCTAAATCCCAGGCTCTGTGTCTTCCTATAAGCAAGACTTCGTTTCAGGTAAGGGCAGTCACTTGTCATATCAAACGAACTACATCGTTCACGAAGCTCACACGTTTCTCATCTTAACAGACAAGCCGTGGATGTTAGAGGACCAGTGCTTTGTATCAGTTTCAGAAACAGAGTTGGACTAGATATGGTCCGTATGTGTACGAAACTCCGTTCTTTTGTTCTCAGCACACTCACGTTTCCGGCTGTGTTAGAGACTCCAGAAAGCAAGAGCGTGCTTCTGGCTCTAAAGCAGAGTGTGATCCATGGATGAGAACTCTGCTGTGTGTTTCCCTTCAGAGATGGAGTTCAATCCCAGGCTCTGTGTCTTACTACAAGCAAGACTTCGTTACAGGTAAGGGCAGTCACTTTTCAGTTCAAAGGAACTACATCATTCTCAAAGCTCACACGATTCTCATCTTAACTGACAAGCATTGGATGTTAGAGGACCAGTGCTTTGTCTCACTTACGGAAACAGAGTTGGACTAGATATGGTCCATATGTGTAGGAAACACCGTTCTTTTATTCTCAGCGCACTCACGTTTCCTGCTGTCTTAGAGACTCTAGAAAGCAAGAGCGTGCTTCTTGTTCTAAAGCAGAGTGTGATCAATGGATGAGAACACTGCTGTGTGTTTCACTTCAGAAATGGAGTTAAATCCCAGGCTCTGAGTCTTCCTACAAGCAAAACTTCGTTTCAGGTATGGGCAGTCACTTTTCTGCTCAAACGAACTACATCGTTCATGAAGCTCACACGTTTCCCATCTTAACTGACAAGCATTGGATGTTAAAGGACCAGTGCTTTGTATCAGTTTCAGAAGAAGATTTGGACTACATATGGTCCGTATGTTTACGAAACTCCGTTCTTTTGTTCTGGGCACACTCAGATTTTCTGCTGTATTAGAGACTCTAGAAAGCAAGAGCGTGCTTCTTGCTGTAAAGCAGAGTGTGATCCATGGGTGAGAACTATGCTGTGTGTTTCCCTTCAGAAATGGAGTTAAATCCCAGGCTCTGTGTCTTCCTATAAGCAAGAATTCGTTTCAGGTAAGGGCAGTCACTTGTCATCTCAAACGAACTACATCGTTCACGAAGCTCACACGTTTCTTATCTTAACAGACAAGCATTGGATGTTAGAGGACAAGTGCTTTGTGTCAGTTTCAGAAACAGAGTTGGACTAGATATGGTCCGTATGTGTAGGAAACACCGTTCTTTTGTTCTCAGCGCACTCACGTTTCCTGCTGTCTTAGAGACTTTAGAAAGCAAGAGCGTGCTTCTCGCTCTAAAGCAGATTGTGATCCATGGAGGAGAACTATGCTGTGTGTTTCCTTTCAGAGATGGAGTTAAATCCCAGACTCTGTGTCTTACTACAAGCAAGACTTCGTTACAGGTAAGGGCCGTCACTTTTCAGTTCAAAGGAACTACATCATCCTCAAAGCTCACACATTTCTCATCTTAACTGACAAGCATTGGATGTTAGAGGACCAGTGCATTGTGTCAGTTTCAGAAACAGAGTTGGACTAGATATGGTCTGTATGTGTAGGAAAAACCGTTCTTTTGTACGCAGCGCACTCACGTTTCCTGCTGTCTTAGAGACTGCAGAAAGCAAGAGCGTGCTTCTTGCTCTAAATCAGAGTGTGATCCATGGATGAGAACACTGCTGTGTGTTTCACTTCAGAAATGGAGTTAAATCCCAGGCTCTGAGTCTTCCTACAAGCAAAACTTCGTTTCAGGTAAGGGCAGTCACTTTTCTGCTCTAACGAACTACATCGTTCACCAAGATCACACGTTTCTCATCTTAACTGACAAGCATTGGATGTTAGAGGACAAGTGCATTGTATCAGTTTCAGAAGCAGATTTGGACTACATATGGTCCATATGTGTAGGAAACACCGTTCTTTTGTTCTGGGCACACTCAGATTACCTGCTTTATTAGAGACTCTAGAAAGCAAGAGCGTGCTTCTCGCTCTAAAGCAGAGTGTGATCCATGGATGAGAACTCTGCTGTGTGTTTCCCTTCAGAAATGGAGTTAAATCCCAGGCTCTGTGTCTTCCTATAAGCAAGACTTCGTTTCAGGTAAGTGCAGTCACTTGTCATCTCAAACGAACTACATCGTTCACGAAGCTCACACGTTTCTCATCTTAACTGACAAGCATTGGATGTTAGAGGACCAGTGCTTTGTATCAGTTTCAGAAGAAGAGTTGGACTACATATGGTCCATATGTGTACGAAACTCTGTTCTTTTGTTCTCAGCACACTCACGTTTCCTGCTTTGTTAGAGACTCCAGAAAACAAGAGCGTGCTTCTCGCTCTAAAGCAGAGTGTGATCCATGGATGAGAACTCTGCTGTGTGTTTCCCTTCAGAGATGGTGTTAAATCCCAGGCTCTGTGTCTTACTACAAGCAAGACTTCGTTACAGGTAAGGGCAGTCACTTTTCAGTTCAAAGGAACTACATCATTCTCAAAGCTCTCACGTTTCTCATCTTAACTGACAAGCATTGGATGTTAGAGGACCAGTGCTTTGTGTCAGTTTCAGAAACAGAGTTGGACTAGATATGGTCCGTATGTGTAGGAAACGCCGTTCTTTTGTTCTCAGCGCACTCACGTTTCCTGCTGTCTTAGAGACTTTAGATAGCAAGAGCATGCTTCTCGCTCTAAAGCAGATTGTGATCGATGGATGAGAACTATGCTGTGTGTTTCCCTTCATAAATGGAGTTGAATCGCAGACTCTGTGTCTTCCTACAAGCAAGATTTCGTTTAAGGTAAGGGCAGTCACTTTTCTGCTCTAACGAACTACATCGTTCATGAAGCTCACACGTTTCCCATCTTAACTGACAAGCATTGGATGTTAGAGGACCAGTGCTTTGTATCAGTTTTAGAAGAAGAGTTGGACTACATATGGTCCATATGTGTATGAAACTCCGTTCTTTTGTTCTGGGCACACTCAGATTTCCTGCTGTAGTAGAGACTTTAGAAAGCAAGGGCGTGCTTCTTGCTGTAAAGCAGAGTGTGATCCATGGATGAGAACTATGCTGTGTGTTTCCCTTCAGAAATGGAGTTAAATCCTAGGCTCTGTGTCTTCCTATAAGCAAGACTTCATTTCAGGTAAGTGCAGTCACTTGTAATCTCAAACGAACTACATCGTTCACGAAGCTCACACGTTTCTCATCTTAACAGACAAGCATTGGATTTTAGAGGACCAGTGCTTTGTATCAGTTTCAGAAGCTGAGTTGGAATAGATATCATCCGTTTGTGTAGCAAACACTGTTGTTTTGAACTCAGCACACTCACGTGTCCTGCTGTGTTAGAGACTCCAGAAAGCAAGAGCGTGCTTCTTGCTCTAAAGCAGAGTGTGATCCATGGATGAGAACTCTGCTGTGTGTTTCCCTTCAGAGATGGAGTTAAATCCCAGGCTCTGTGTCTTACTACAAGCAATACTTCGTTACAGGTAAGGGCAGTCACTTTTCAGTTCAAAGGAACTACATCATTCTCAAAGCTCACACGTTTCTCATCTTAACTGACAAGCAATGGATGTTAGAAGACCAGTGCTTTGTGTCACTTACAAAAACAGAGCTGGACTAGATATGGTCCGTATGTGTAGGAAACACCGTTCTTTTGTTCTCAGTGCACTCACGTTTCCTGCTGTCTTAGAGACTCTAGAAAGCAAGAGCGTGCTTCTTGTTCTAAAGCAGAGTGTGAACAATGGATGAGAACACTGCTGTGTGTTTCAATTCAGAAATGGAGTTAAATCCCAGGCTCTGAGTCTTCCTACAAGCAAGACTTCGTTTCAGGTAAGGGCAGTCACTTTTCTGCTCAAACAAACTACATCGTTCACGAAGATCACACGTTTCTCATCTTAACTGACAAGCATTGGATGTTAGAGGACCAGTGCATTGTATCAGTTTCTGAAGCAGATTTGGACTACATAGGGTCCGTATGTGTAGGAAACACCGTTCTTTTGTTCTGGGCACACTCAGATTACCTGCTGTATTACAGACTCTAGAAAGCAAGAGCGTGCTTCTCGCTCTAAAGCAGAGTGTGATCCATGGATGAGAACTCTGCTGTGTGTTTCCCTTCAGAGATGGAGTTAAATCCCAGGCTCTGTGTCTTACTACAAGCAAGACTTCGTTACAGGTAAGGTCAGTCACTTTTCAGTTCAAAGGAACTACATCATTCTCAAAGCTCACACGTTTCTTATCTTAACAGACAAGCATTGCATGTTAGAGGACCAGTGCTTTGTATCAGTTTCAGAAGCAGTGTTGGACAAGATATGGTCCGTATGTGTAGGAAACACCGTTCTTTTGTTCTCAGCACACTCACGTTTCCTGCTCTGTTAGAGACTCCAGAAAGCAAGAGCATGCTTCTCGCTCTAAAGCACAGTGTGATCAATGGATGAGAACTCTGCTGTGTGATTCCCTTCAGAGATGGAGTTAAATCCCAGGTTCTGTGTCTTACTACAAGCAAGACTTCGTTACAGGTAAGGGCAGTCACTTTTCAGTTCAAAGGAACTACATCATTCTCAAAGCTCACACGTTTCTCATCTTAACTGACAAGCATTGGATTTTAGAGGACCAGTGCTTTGTATCAGTTTCAGAAGCAGAGTTGGACTAGATATGGTCCGTATGTGTAGGAAACACCGTTCTTTTGTTCTCAGCGCACTCACGTTTCCTGCTGTCTTAGAGACTCTAGAAAGCAAGAGCGTGCTTCTTGTTCTAAAGCAGAGTGTGATGAATGGATGAGGTCACTGCTGTGTGTTTCACTTCAGAAATGGAGTTAAATCCCAGGCTCTGAGTCTTCCTACAAGCAAGACTTCGTTTCAGGTAAGGGCAGTCACTTTTCTGCTCAAACGAACTACATCGTTCACCAAGATCACACGTTTCTCATCTTAACTGACAAGCATTGGATGTTAGAGGACAAGTGCATTGTATCAGTTTCAGAAGCAGATTTGGACTACATATGGTCCATATGTGTAGGAAACACCGTTCTTTTGTTCTGGGCACACTCAGATTACCTGCTTTATTAGAGACTCTAGAAAGCAAGAGCGTGCTTCTCGCTCTAAAGCAGAGTGTGATCCATGGATGAGAACTCTGCTGTGTGTTTCCCTTCAGAAATGGAGTTAAATCCCAGGCTCTGAGTCTTCCTACAAGCAAAACTTCGTTTCAGGTATGGGCAGTCACTTTTCTGCTCAAACGAACTACATCGTTCATGAAGCTCACACGTTTCCCATCTTAACTGACAAGCATTGGATGTTAAAGGACCAGTGCTTTGTATCAGTTTCAGAAGAAGATTTGGACTACATATGGTCCGTATGTTTACGAAACTCCGTTCTTTTGTTCTGGGCACACTCAGATTTTCTGCTGTATTAGAGACTCTAGAAAGCAAGAGCGTGCTTCTTGCTGTAAAGCAGAGTGTGATCAATGGGTGAGAACTATGCTGTGTGTTTCCCTTCAGAAATGGAGTTAAATCCCAGGCTCTGTGTCTTCCTATAAGCAAGAATTCGTTTCAGGTAAGGGCAGTCACTTGTCATCTCAAACGAACTACATCGTTCACGAAGCTCACACGTTTCTTATCTTAACAGACAAGCATTGGATGTTAGAGGACAAGTGCTTTGTGTCAGTTTCAGAAACAGAGTTGGACTAGATATGGTCCGTATGTGTAGGAAACACCGTTCTTTTGTTCTCAGCGCACTCACGTTTCCTGCTGTCTTAGAGACTTTAGAAAGCAAGAGCGTGCTTCTCGCTCTAAAGCAGATTGTGATCCATGGATGAGAACTATGCTGTGTGTTTCCTTTCAGAGATGGAGTTAAATCCCAGACTCTGTGTCTTACTACAAGCAAGACTTCGTTACAGGTAAGGGCCGTCACTTTTCAGTTCAAAGGAACTACATCATCCTCAAAGCTCACACATTTCTCATCTTAACTGACAAGCATTGGATGTTAGAGGACCAGTGCATTGTGTCAGTTTCAGAAACAGAGTTGGACTAGATATGGTCTGTATGTGTAGGAAAAACCGTTCTTTTGTACGCAGCGCACTCACGTTTCCTGCTGTCTTAGAGACTGCAGAAAGCAAGAGCGTGCTTCTTGCTCTAAATCAGAGTGTGATCCATGGATGAGAACACTGCTGTGTGTTTCACTTCAGAAATGGAGTTAAATCCCAGGCTCTGAGTCTTCCTACAAGCAAAACTTCGTTTCAGGTAAGGGCAGTCACTTTTCTGCTCTAACGAACTACATCGTTCACCAAGATCACACGTTTCTCATCTTAACTGACAAGCATTGGATGTTAGAGGACAAGTGCATTGTATCAGTTTCAGAAGCAGATTTGGACTACATATGGTCCATATGTGTAGGAAACACCGTTCTTTTGTTCTGGGCACACTCAGATTACCTGCTTTATTAGAGACTCTAGAAAGCAAGAGCGTGCTTCTCGCTCTAAAGCAGAGTGTGATCCATGGATGAGAACTCTGCTGTGTGTTTCCCTTCAGAAATGGAGTTAAATCCCAGGCTCTGTGTCTTCCTATAAGCAAGACTTCGTTTCAGGTAAGTGCAGTCACTTGTCATCTCAAACGAACTACATCGTTCACGAAGCTCACACGTTTCTCATCTTAACAGACAAGCATTGGATGTTAGAGGACCAGTGCTTTGTATCAGTTTCAGAAGCAGAGTTGGACTAGATATGGTCCGTATGTGTAGGATACTCCGTTCTTTTGTTCTCAGCACACTCACGTTTCCTGCTGTGTTAGAGACTCCAGAAAGCAAGAGCGTGCTTCTCGCTCTAAAGCAGAGTGTGATCAATGGATGAGAACTCTGCTGTGTGTTTCCCTTCAGAGATGGAGTTAAATCCCAGACTCTGTGTCTTCCTACAAGCAAGACTTCGTTTAAGGTAAGGGCAGTCACTTTTCTGCTCAAAAGAACTACATCGTTCATGAAGCTCACACGTTTCCCATCTTAACTGACAAGCATTGGATGTTAGAGGACCAGTGCTTTGTATCAGTTTCAGAAGAAGAGTTGGACTACATATGGTCCATATGTGTACAAAACTCTGTTCTTTTGTTCTCAGCACACTCACGTTTCCTGCTTTGTTAGAGACTCCAGAAAACAAGAGCGTGCTTCTCGCTCTAAAGCAGAGTGTGATCCATGGATGAGAACTCTGCTGTGTGTTTCCCTTCAGAGATGGTGTTAAATCCCAGGCTCTGTGTCTTACTACAAGCAAGACTTCGTTACAGGTAAGGGCAGTCACTTTTCAGTTCAAAGGAACTACATCATTCTCAAAGCTCTCACGTTTCTCATCTTAACTGACAAGCATTGGATGTTAGAGGACCAGTGCTTTGTGTCAGTTTCAGAAACAGAGTTGGACTAGATATGGTCCGTATGTGTAGGAAACGCCGTTCTTTTGTTCTCAGCGCACTCACGTTTCCTGCTGTCTTAGAGACTTTAGATAGCAAGAGCATGCTTCTCGCTCTAAAGCAGATTGTGATCGATGGATGAGAACTATGCTGTGTGTTTCCCTTCATAAATGGAGTTGAATCGCAGACTCTGTGTCTTCCTACAAGCAAGATTTCGTTTAAGGTAAGGGCAGTCACTTTTCTGCTCTAACGAACTACATCGTTCATGAAGCTCACACGTTTCCCATCTTAACTGACAAGCATTGGATGTTAGAGGACCAGTGCTTTGTATCAGTTTTAGAAGAAGAGTTGGACTACATATGGTCCATATGTGTATGAAACTCCGTTCTTTTGTTCTGGGCACACTCAGATTTCCTGCTGTAGTAGAGACTTTAGAAAGCAAGGGCGTGCTTCTTGCTGTAAAGCAGAGTGTGATCCATGGATGAGAACTATGCTGTGTGTTTCCCTTCAGAAATGGAGTTAAATCCTAGGCTCTGTGTCTTCCTATAAGCAAGACTTCATTTCAGGTAAGTGCAGTCACTTGTAATCTCAAACGAACTACATCGTTCACGAAGCTCACACGTTTCTCATCTTAACAGACAAGCATTGGATTTTAGAGGACCAGTGCTTTGTATCAGTTTCAGAAGCTGAGTTGGAATAGATATCATCCGTTTGTGTAGCAAACACTGTTGTTTTGAACTCAGCACACTCACGTGTCCTGCTGTGTTAGAGACTCCAGAAAGCAAGAGCGTGCTTCTTGCTCTAAAGCAGAGTGTGATCCATGGATGAGAACTCTGCTGTGTGTTTCCCTTCAGAGATGGAGTTAAATCCCAGGCTCTGTGTCTTACTACAAGCAAGACTTCGTTACAGGTAAGGGCAGTCACTTTTCAGTTCAAAGGAACTACATCATTCTCAAAGCTCACACGTTTCTCATCTTAACTGACAAGCATTGGATGTTAGAAGACCAGTGCTTTGTGTCACTTACAAAAACAGAGCTGGACTAGATATGGTCCGTATGTGTAGGAAACACCGTTCTTTTGTTCTCAGTGCACTCACGTTTCCTGCTGTCTTAGAGACTCTAGAAAGCAAGAGCGTGCTTCTTGTTCTAAAGCAGAGTGTGAACAATGGATGAGAACACTGCTGTGTGTTTCAATTCAGAAATGGAGTTAAATCCCAGGCTCTGAGTCTTCCTACAAGCAAGACTTCGTTTCAGGTAAGGGCAGTCACTTTTCTGCTCAAACAAACTACATCGTTCACGAAGATCACACGTTTCTCATCTTAACTGACAAGCATTGGATGTTAGAGGACCAGTGCATTGTATCAGTTTCTGAAGCAGATTTGGACTACATAGGGTCCGTATGTGTAGGAAACACCGTTCTTTTGTTCTGGGCACACTCAGATTACCTGCTTTATTACAGACTCTAGAAAGCAAGAGCGTGCTTCTCGCTCTAAAGCAGAGTGTGATCCATGGATGAGAACTCTGCTGTGTGTTTCCCTTCAGAGATGGAGTTAAATCCCAGGCTCTGTGTCTTACTACAAGCAAGACTTCGTTACAGGTAAGGTCAGTCACTTTTCAGTTCAAAGGAACTACATCATTCTCAAAGCTCACACGTTTCTTATCTTAACAGACAAGCATTGCATGTTAGAGGACCAGTGCTTTGTATCAGTTTCAGAAGCAGTGTTGGACAAGATATGGTCCGTATGTGTAGGAAACACCGTTCTTTTGTTCTCAGCACACTCACGTTTCCTGCTCTGTTAGAGACTCCAGAAAGCAAGAGCGTGCTTCTCGCTCTAAAGCACAGTGTGATCAATGGATGAGAACTCTGCTGTGTGATTCCCTTCAGAGATGGAGTTAAATCCCAGGTTCTGTGTCTTACTACAAGCAAGACTTCGTTACAGGTAAGGGCAGTCACTTTTCAGTTCAAAGGAACTACATCATTCTCAAAGCTCACACGTTTCTCATCTTAACTGACAAGCATTGGATTTTAGAGGACCAGTGCTTTGTATCAGTTTCAGAAGCAGAGTTGGACTAGATATGGTCCGTATGTGTAGGAAACACCGTTCTTTTGTTCTCAGCGCACTCACGTTTCCTGCTGTCTTAGAGACTCTAGAAAGCAAGAGCGTGCTTCTTGTTCTAAAGCAGAGTGTGATGAATGGATGAGGTCACTGCTGTGTGTTTCACTTCAGAAATGGAGTTAAATCCCAGGCTCTGAGTCTTCCTACAAGCAAGACTTCGTTTCAGGTAAGGGCAGTCACTTTTCTGCTCAAACGAACTACATCGTTCACCAAGATCACACGTTTCTCATCTTAACTGACAAGCATTGGATGTTAGAGGACAAGTGCATTGTATCAGTTTCAGAAGCAGATTTGGACTACATATGGTCCATATGTGTAGGAAACACCGTTCTTTTGTTCTGGGCACACTCAGATTACCTGCTTTATTAGAGACTCTAGAAAGCAAGAGCGTGCTTCTCGCTCTAAAGCAGAGTGTGATCCATGGATGAGAACTCTGCTGTGTGTTTCCCTTCAGAAATGGAGTTAAATCCCAGGCTCTGTGTCTTCCTATAAGCAAGACTTCGTTTCAGGTAAGTGCAGTCACTTGTCATCTCAAACGAACTACATCGTTCACGAAGCTCACACGTTTCTCATCTTAACAGACAAGCATTGGATGTTAGAGGACCAGTGCTTTGTATCAGTTTCAGAAGCAGATTTGGACTACATATGGTCCGTATGTAAAGGAAACACCATTCTTTTGTTCTGGGCACACTCAGATTTTCTGCTGTATTAGAGACTCTAGAAAGCAAGAGCGTGCTTCTTGCTGTAAAGCAGAGTGTAATCCATGGGTGAGAACTATGCTGTGTGTTTCCCTTCAGAAATGGAGTTAAATCCTAGGCTCTGTGTCTTCCTATAAGCAAGACTTCATTTCAGGTAAGTGCAGTCACTTGTAATCTCAAACGAACTACATCGTTCACGAAGCTCACACGTTTCTCATCTTAACAGACAAGCATTGGATTTTAGAGGACCAGTGCTTTGTATCAGTTTCAGAAGCAGAGTTGGAATAGATATGGTCCGTATGTGTAGCAAACACCGTTGTTTTGAACTCAGCACACTCACGTTTCCTGCTGTGTTAGAGACTCCAGAAAACAAGAGCATGCTTCTTGCTCTAAAGCAGAGTGTGATCCATGGATGAGAACTCTGCTGTGTGTTTCCCTTCAGAGATGGAGTTAAATCCCAGGCTCTGTGTCTTACTACAAGCAAGACTTCGTTACAGGTAAGGGCAGTCACTTTTCAGTTCAAAGGAACTACATCATTCTCAAAGCTCACACGTTTCTCATCTTAACTGACAAGCATTGGATGTTAGAGGACCAGTGCTTTGTGTCACTTACAAAAACAGAGCTGGAATAGATATGGTCCGTATGTGTAGGAAACACCATTCTTTTGTTCTCAGTGCACTCACGTTTCCTGCTGTCTTAGAGACTCTAGAAAGCAAGAGCGTGCTTCTTGTTCTAAAGCAGAGTGTGATCAATGGATGAGAACACTGCTGTGTGTTTCACTTCAGAAATGGAGTTAAATCCCAGGCTCTGAGTCTTCCTACAAGCAAGACTTCGTTTCAGCTAAGGGCAGTCACTTTTCTGCTCAAACAAACTACATCGTTCACGAAGATCACATGTTTCTCATCTTAACTGACAAGCATTGGATGTTAGAGGACCAGTGCATTGTATCAGTTTCAGAAGCAGATTTGGACTACATAGGGTCCGTATGTGTAGGAAACACCGTTCTTTTGTTCTGGGCACACTCAGATTACCTGCTTTATTACAGACTCTAGAAAGCAAGAGCGTGCTTCTCGCTCTAAAGCAGAGTGTGATCCATGGATGAGAACTCTGCTGTGTGTTTCCCTTCAGAGATGGAGTTAAATCCCAGGCTCTGTGTCTTACTACAAGCAAGACTTCGTTACAGGTAAGGTCAGTCACTTTTCAGTTCAAAGGAACTACATCATTCTCAAAGCTCACACGTTTCTCATCTTAACTGACAAGCATTGGATTTTAGAGGACCAGTGCTTTGTATCAGTTTCAGAAGCAGAGTTGGACTAGATATGGTCCGTATGTGTAGGAAACACCGTTCTTTTGTTCTCAGCGCACTCACGTTTCCTGCTGTCTTAGAGACTCTAGAAAGCAAGAGCGTGCTTCTTGTTCTAAAGCAGAGTGTGATGAATGGATGAGAACACTGCTGTGTGTTTCACTTCAGAAATGGAGTTAAATCCCAGGCTCTGAGTCTTCCTACAAGCAAGACTTCGTTTCAGGTAAGGGCAGTCACTTATCTGCTCAAACGAACTACATCGTTCACAAAGATCACACGTTTCTCATCTTAACTGACAAGCATTGGATGTTAGATGACCAGTGCATTGTATCAGTTTCAGAAGCAGATTTGGACTACATATGGTCCGTATGTGTAGGAAACACCGTTCTTTTGTTCTGGCACACTCAGCTTACCTGCTGTATTAGAGACTCTAGAAAGCAAGAGCGTGCTTCTCGCTCTAAAACAGAGTGCGATCCATGGATGAGAAGTATGCTGTGTGTTTCCATTCAGAAATGGAGTTAAATCCCAGACTCTTTGTCTTCCTACAAACTAGACTTCGTTTCAGGTAACGGCAGTCACTTTTCAGCTCAAACGAACTACATCGCTCACTGAGCTCACACATTTCTCATCTTAACAGACAAGCATTGGATGTTAGAGGACCTGTGCTTTGTATCAGTTTAAGAAGGAGAGTTGGACTAGATATGGTCCGTATGTGTAGGTCACACCGTTCTTTTGTTCTCAGCACACTCACGTTTCCTGCTGTCTTAGAGACTTTAGAAAGCAAGAGCGTTCTTCTCGCTCTAAAGCAGAGTGTGATCCATGGATGAGAACTATGCTGTGTGTTTTCCTTCAGAAATGGAGTTAAATCCCAGACTCTGTGTCTTCCTACAAGCAGGATTTCGTTTACGGTAAGTGCAGTCACTTTTCTGCTCAAACCAACTACATCGTTCATGAAGCTCACACGTTTCCCATCTTAACTGACAAGCATTGGATGTTAGAGGACCAGTGCTTTGCATCAGTTTCAGAAGAAGAGTTGGACTACATAAGGTCCGGATGTGTACGAAACTCCGTTCTTTTGTTCTGGGCACACTCAGATTTCCTGCTGTATTAGAGACTCTAGAAAGCAAGAGCGTGCTTCTTGCTGTAAAGCAGAGTGTGATCCATGGGTGAGAACTATGCTGTGTGTTTCCCTTCAGAAATGGAGCTAAATCCCAGGCTCTGTGTCTTCCTATAAGCAAGACTTCGTTTCAGGTAAGGGCAGTCACTTGTCATATCAAACGAACTACATCGTTCACGAAGCTCACACGTTTCTCATCTTAACAGACAAGCATTGGATTTTAGAGGACCAGTGCTTTGTATCAGTTTCAGAAGCTGAGTTGGAATAGATATCATCCGTTTGTGTAGCAAACACTGTTGTTTTGAACTCAGCACACTCACGTGTCCTGCTGTGTTAGAGACTCCAGAAAGCAAGAGCGTGCTTCTTGCTCTAAAGCAGAGTGTGATCCATGGATGAGAACTCTGCTGTGTGTTTCCCTTCAGAGATGGAGTTAAATCCCAGGCTCTGTGTCTTACTACAAGCAAGACTTCGTTACAGGTAAGGGCAGTCACTTTTCAGTTCAAAGGAACTACATCATTCTCAAAGCTCACACGTTTCTCATCTTAACTGACAAGCATTGGATGTTAGAAGACCAGTGCTTTGTGTCACTTACAAAAACAGAGCTGGACTAGATATGGTCCGTATGTGTAGGAAACACCGTTCTTTTGTTCTCAGTGCACTCACGTTTCCTGCTGTCTTAGAGACTCTAGAAAGCAAGAGCGTGCTTCTTGTTCTAAAGCAGAGTGTGAACAATGGATGAGAACACTGCTGTGTGTTTCAATTCAGAAATGGAGTTAAATCCCAGGCTCTGAGTCTTCCTACAAGCAAGACTTCGTTTCAGGTAAGGGCAGTCACTTTTCTGCTCAAACAAACTACATCGTTCACGAAGATCACACGTTTCTCATCTTAACTGACAAGCATTGGATGTTAGAGGACCAGTGCATTGTATCAGTTTCTGAAGCAGATTTGGACTACATAGGGTCCGTATGTGTAGGAAACACCGTTCTTTTGTTCTGGGCACACTCAGATTACCTGCTTTATTACAGACTCTAGAAAGCAAGAGCGTGCTTCTCGCTCTAAAGCAGAGTGTGATCCATGGATGAGAACTCTGCTGTGTGTTTCCCTTCAGAGATGGAGTTAAATCCCAGGCTCTGTGTCTTACTACAAGCAAGACTTCGTTACAGGTAAGGTCAGTCACTTTTCAGTTCAAAGGAACTACATCATTCTCAAAGCTCACACGTTTCTTATCTTAACAGACAAGCATTGCATGTTAGAGGACCAGTGCTTTGTATCAGTTTCAGAAGCAGTGTTGGACAAGATATGGTCCGTATGTGTAGGAAACACCGTTCTTTTGTTCTCAGCACACTCACGTTTCCTGCTCTGTTAGAGACTCCAGAAAGCAAGAGCGTGCTTCTCGCTCTAAAGCACAGTGTGATCAATGGATGAGAACTCTGCTGTGTGATTCCCTTCAGAGATGGAGTTAAATCCCAGGTTCTGTGTCTTACTACAAGCAAGACTTCGTTACAGGTAAGGGCAGTCACTTTTCAGTTCAAAGGAACTACATCATTCTCAAAGCTCACACGTTTCTCATCTTAACTGACAAGCATTGGATTTTAGAGGACCAGTGCTTTGTATCAGTTTCAGAAGCAGAGTTGGACTAGATATGGTCCGTATGTGTAGGAAACACCGTTCTTTTGTTCTCAGCGCACTCACGTTTCCTGCTGTCTTAGAGACTCTAGAAAGCAAGAGCGTGCTTCTTGTTCTAAAGCAGAGTGTGATGAATGGATGAGGTCACTGCTGTGTGTTTCACTTCAGAAATGGAGTTAAATCCCAGGCTCTGAGTCTTCCTACAAGCAAGACTTCGTTTCAGGTAAGGGCAGTCACTTTTCTGCTCAAACGAACTACATCGTTCACCAAGATCACACGTTTCTCATCTTAACTGACAAGCATTGGATGTTAGAGGACAAGTGCATTGTATCAGTTTCAGAAGCAGATTTGGACTACATATGGTCCATATGTGTAGGAAACACCGTTCTTTTGTTCTGGGCACACTCAGATTACCTGCTTTATTAGAGACTCTAGAAAGCAAGAGCGTGCTTCTCGCTCTAAAGCAGAGTGTGATCCATGGATGAGAACTCTGCTGTGTGTTTCCCTTCAGAAATGGAGTTAAATCCCAGGCTCTGTGTCTTCCTATAAGCAAGACTTCGTTTCAGGTAAGTGCAGTCACTTGTCATCTCAAACGAACTACATCGTTCACGAAGCTCACACGTTTCTCATCTTAACAGACAAGCATTGGATGTTAGAGGACCAGTGCTTTGTATCAGTTTCAGAAGCAGATTTGGACTACATATGGTCCGTATGTAAAGGAAACACCATTCTTTTGTTCTGGGCACACTCAGATTTTCTGCTGTATTAGAGACTCTAGAAAGCAAGAGCGTGCTTCTTGCTGTAAAGCAGAGTGTAATCCATGGGTGAGAACTATGCTGTGTGTTTCCCTTCAGAAATGGAGTTAAATCCTAGGCTCTGTGTCTTCCTATAAGCAAGACTTCATTTCAGGTAAGTGCAGTCACTTGTAATCTCAAACGAACTACATCGTTCACGAAGCTCACACGTTTCTCATCTTAACAGACAAGCATTGGATTTTAGAGGACCAGTGCTTTGTATCAGTTTCAGAAGCAGAGTTGGAATAGATATGGTCCGTATGTGTAGCAAACACCGTTGTTTTGAACTCAGCACACTCACGTTTCCTGCTGTGTTAGAGACTCCAGAAAACAAGAGCATGCTTCTTGCTCTAAAGCAGAGTGTGATCCATGGATGAGAACTCTGCTGTGTGTTTCCCTTCAGAGATGGAGTTAAATCCCAGGCTCTGTGTCTTACTACAAGCAAGACTTCGTTACAGGTAAGGGCAGTCACTTTTCAGTTCAAAGGAACTACATCATTCTCAAAGCTCACACGTTTCTCATCTTAACTGACAAGCATTGGATGTTAGAGGACCAGTGCTTTGTGTCACTTACAAAAACAGAGCTGGAATAGATATGGTCCGTATGTGTAGGAAACACCATTCTTTTGTTCTCAGTGCACTCACGTTTCCTGCTGTCTTAGAGACTCTAGAAAGCAAGAGCGTGCTTCTTGTTCTAAAGCAGAGTGTGATCAATGGATGAGAACACTGCTGTGTGTTTCACTTCAGAAATGGAGTTAAATCCCAGGCTCTGAGTCTTCCTACAAGCAAGACTTCGTTTCAGCTAAGGGCAGTCACTTTTCTGCTCAAACAAACTACATCGTTCACGAAGATCACATGTTTCTCATCTTAACTGACAAGCATTGGATGTTAGAGGACCAGTGCATTGTATCAGTTTCAGAAGCAGATTTGGACTACATAGGGTCCGTATGTGTAGGAAACACCGTTCTTTTGTTCTGGGCACACTCAGATTACCTGCTTTATTACAGACTCTAGAAAGCAAGAGCGTGCTTCTCGCTCTAAAGCAGAGTGTGATCCATGGATGAGAACTCTGCTGTGTGTTTCCCTTCAGAGATGGAGTTAAATCCCAGGCTCTGTGTCTTACTACAAGCAAGACTTCGTTACAGGTAAGGTCAGTCACTTTTCAGTTCAAAGGAACTACATCATTCTCAAAGCTCACACGTTTCTCATCTTAACTGACAAGCATTGGATTTTAGAGGACCAGTGCTTTGTATCAGTTTCAGAAGCAGAGTTGGACTAGATATGGTCCGTATGTGTAGGAAACACCGTTCTTTTGTTCTCAGCGCACTCACGTTTCCTGCTGTCTTAGAGACTCTAGAAAGCAAGAGCGTGCTTCTTGTTCTAAAGCAGAGTGTGATGAATGGATGAGAACACTGCTGTGTGTTTCACTTCAGAAATGGAGTTAAATCCCAGGCTCTGAGTCTTCCTACAAGCAAGACTTCGTTTCAGGTAAGGGCAGTCACTTATCTGCTCAAACGAACTACATCGTTCACAAAGATCACACGTTTCTCATCTTAACTGACAAGCATTGGATGTTAGATGACCAGTGCATTGTATCAGTTTCAGAAGCAGATTTGGACTACATATGGTCCGTATGTGTAGGAAACACCGTTCTTTTGTTCTGGCACACTCAGCTTACCTGCTGTATTAGAGACTCTAGAAAGCAAGAGCGTGCTTCTCGCTCTAAAACAGAGTGCGATCCATGGATGAGAAGTATGCTGTGTGTTTCCATTCAGAAATGGAGTTAAATCCCAGACTCTTTGTCTTCCTACAAACTAGACTTCGTTTCAGGTAACGGCAGTCACTTTTCAGCTCAAACGAACTACATCGCTCACTGAGCTCACACATTTCTCATCTTAACAGACAAGCATTGGATGTTAGAGGACCTGTGCTTTGTATCAGTTTAAGAAGGAGAGTTGGACTAGATATGGTCCGTATGTGTAGGTCACACCGTTCTTTTGTTCTCAGCACACTCACGTTTCCTGCTGTCTTAGAGACTTTAGAAAGCAAGAGCGTTCTTCTCGCTCTAAAGCAGAGTGTGATCCATGGATGAGAACTATGCTGTGTGTTTTCCTTCAGAAATGGAGTTAAATCCCAGACTCTGTGTCTTCCTACAAGCAAGATTTCGTTTACGGTAAGTGCAGTCACTTTTCTGCTCAAACCAACTACATCGTTCATGAAGCTCACACGTTTCCCATCTTAACTGACAAGCATTGGATGTTAGAGGACCAGTGCTTTGCATCAGTTTCAGAAGAAGAGTTGGACTACATAAGGTCCGGATGTGTACGAAACTCCGTTCTTTTGTTCTGGGCACACTCAGATTTCCTGCTGTATTAGAGACTCTAGAAAGCAAGAGCGTGCTTCTTGCTGTAAAGCAGAGTGTGATCCATGGGTGAGAACTATGCTGTGTGTTTCCCTTCAGAAATGGAGCTAAATCCCAGGCTCTGTGTCTTCCTATAAGCAAGACTTCGTTTCAGGTAAGGGCAGTCACTTGTCATATCAAACGAACTACATCGTTCACGAAGCTCACAAGTTTCTCATCTTAACAGACAAGCAGTGGATGTTAGAGGACCAGTGCTTTGTATCAGTTTCAGAAACAGAGTTGGACTAGATATGGTCCGTATGTGTACGAAACTCCGTTCTTTTGTTCTCAGCACACTCACGTTTCCGGCTGTGTTAGAGACTCCAGAAAGCAAGAGCGTGCTTCTGGCTCTAAAGCAGAGTGTGATCCATGGATGAGAACTCTGCTGTGTGTTTCCCGTCAGAGATGGAGTTCAATCTCAGGCTCTGTGTCTTACTACAAGCAAGACTTCGTTACAGGTAAGGGCAGTCACTTTTCAGTTCAAAGGAACTACATCATTCTCAAAGCTCACACGATTCTCATCTTAACTGACAAGCATTGGATGTTAGAGGACCAGTGCTTTGTCTCACTTACGGAAACAGAGTTGGACTAGATATGGTCCATATGTGTAGGAAACACCGTTCTTTTATTCTCAGCGCACTCACGTTTCCTGCTGTCTTAGAGACTCTAGAAAGCAAGAGCGTGCTTCTTGTTCTAAAGCAGAGTGTGATCAATGGATGAGAACACTGCTGTGTGTTTCACTTCAGAAATGGAGTTAAATCCCAGGCTCTGAGTCTTCCTACAAGCAAAACTTCGTTTCAGGTATGGGCAGTCACTTTTCTGCTCAAACGAACTACATCGTTCATGAAGCTCACACGTTTCCCATCTTAACTGACAAGCATTGGATGTTAAAGGACCAGTGCTTTGTATCAGTTTCAGAAGAAGATTTGGACTACATATGGTCCGTATGTTTACGAAACTCCGTTCTTTTGTTCTGGGCACACTCAGATTTTCTGCTGTATTAGAGACTCTAGAAAGCAAGAGCGTGCTTCTTGCTGTAAAGCAGAGTGTGATCCATGGGTGAGAACTATGCTGTGTGTTTCCCTTCAGAAATGGAGTTAAATCCCAGGCTCTGTGTCTTCCTATAAGCAAGAATTCGTTTCAGGTAAGGGCAGTCACTTGTCATCTCAAACGAACTACATCGTTCACGAAGCTCACACGTTTCTTATCTTAACAGACAAGCATTGGATGTTAGAGGACAAGTGCTTTGTGTCAGTTTCAGAAACAGAGTTGGACTAGATATGGTCCGTATGTGTAGGAAACACCGTTCTTTTGTTCTCAGCGCACTCACGTTTCCTGCTGTCTTAGAGACTTTAGAAAGCAAGAGCGTGCTTCTCGCTCTAAAGCAGATTGTGATCCATGGATGAGAACTATGCTGTGTGTTTCCTTTCAGAGATGGAGTTAAATCCCAGACTCTGTGTCTTACTACAAGCAAGACTTCGTTACAGGTAAGGGCCGTCACTTTTCAGTTCAAAGGAACTACATCATCCTCAAAGCTCACACATTTCTCATCTTAACTGACAAGCATTGGATGTTAGAGGACCAGTGCATTGTGTCAGTTTCAGAAACAGAGTTGGACTAGATATGGTCTGTATGTGTAGGAAAAACCGTTCTTTTGTACTCAGCGCACTCACGTTTCCTGCTGTCTTAGAGACTGCAGAAAGCAAGAGCGTGCTTCTTGCTCTAAATCAGAGTGTGATCCATGGATGAGAACACTGCTGTGTGTTTCACTTCAGAAATGGAGTTAAATCCCAGGCTCTGAGTCTTCCTACAAGCAAAACTTCGTTTCAGGTAAGGGCAGTCACTTTTCTGCTCTAACGAACTACATCGTTCACCAAGATCACACGTTTCTCATCTTAACTGACAAGCATTGGATGTTAGAGGACAAGTGCATTGTATCAGTTTCAGAAGCAGATTTGGACTACATATGGTCCATATGTGTAGGAAACACCGTTCTTTTGTTCTGGGCACACTCAGATTACCTGCTTTATTAGAGACTCTAGAAAGCAAGAGCGTGCTTCTCGCTCTAAAGCAGAGTGTGATCCATGGATGAGAACTCTGCTGTGTGTTTCCCTTCAGAAATGGAGTTAAATCCCAGGCTCTGTGTCTTCCTATAAGCAAGACTTCGTTTCAGGTAAGTGCAGTCACTTGTCATCTCAAACGAACTACATCGTTCACGAAGCTCACACGTTTCTCATCTTAACAGACAAGCATTGGATGTTAGAGGACCAGTGCTTTGTATCAGTTTCAGAAGCAGAGTTGGACTAGATATGGTCCGTATGTGTAGGATACTCCGTTCTTTTGTTCTCAGCACACTCACGTTTCCTGCTGTGTTAGAGACTCCAGAAAGCAAGAGCGTGCTTCTCGCTCTAAAGCAGAGTGTGATCAATGGATGAGAACTCTGCTGTGTGTTTCCCTTCAGAGATGGAGTTAAATCCCAGACTCTGTGTCTTCCTACAAGCAAGACTTCGTTTAAGGTAAGGGCAGTCACTTTTCTGCTCAAAAGAACTACATCGTTCATGAAGCTCACACGTTTCCCATCTTAACTGACAAGCATTGGATGTTAGAGGACCAGTGCTTTGTATCAGTTTCAGAAGAAGAGTTGGACTACATATGGTCCATATGTGTACGAAACTCTGTTCTTTTGTTCTCAGCACACTCACGTTTCCTGCTTTGTTAGAGACTCCAGAAAACAAGAGCGTGCTTCTCGCTCTAAAGCAGAGTGTGATCCATGGATGAGAACTCTGCTGTGTGTTTCCCTTCAGAGATGGTGTTAAATCCCAGGCTCTGTGTCTTACTACAAGCAAGACTTCGTTACAGGTAAGGGCAGTCACTTTTCAGTTCAAAGGAACTACATCATTCTCAAAGCTCTCACGTTTCTCATCTTAACTGACAAGCATTGGATGTTAGAGGACCAGTGCTTTGTGTCAGTTTCAGAAACAGAGTTGGACTAGATATGGTCCGTATGTGTAGGAAACACATTTCTTTTGTTCTCAGCGCAATCTCGTTTCCTGCTGTCTTAGAGATTTTAGAAAGCAAGAGCGTGCTTCTCGCTCTAAAGCAGATTTTGATCCATGGATGAAAACTATGCTGTGTGTTTCCCTTCAGAAATGGAGTTAAATCCCAGACTCTGTGTCTTCCTACAAGCAAGAATTCATTTAAGGTAAGGGCAGTCACTTTTGTGCTCAAACGAACTACATCGTTCATGAAGCTCACGTGTTTCCCATCTTAACTGACAAGCATTTGGTGTTAGAGGACCAGTGCTTTGTATCAGTTTCAGAAGAAGAGTTGGACTACATATGGGCCATATGTGTATGAAGAAACTCCGTTCTTTTGTTCTGGGCACACTCAGATTTCCTTCTGTAGTAGAGACTCTAGAAAGCAAGAGCGTGCTTCTTGCTGTAAAGCAGAGTGTGATCCATGGGTGAGAACTATGCTGTCTGTTTCCCTTCAGAAATGGAGTTAAATCCCAGGCTCTGTGTGTTCCTATAAGCAAGACTTCGTTTCAGGTAAGGGCAGTCACTTTTCTGCTCAAACAAACTACATCGTTCATGAAGCTCACACGTTTCTCATCTTAACTGACAAGCATTGGATGCTAGAGGACCAGTGCTTTGTATAAGTTTCAGAAGCAGAGTTGGACTAGATATGGTCCGTATGTGTAGGAAACACCGTTCTTTTGTTCTCAGCACACTCACGTTTCCTGCTGTGTTAGAGACTCCAGAAAGCAAGAGCGTGCTTCTCGCTCTAAAGCTGAGTGTGATCCATGGATGAGAACACTGCTGTGTGTTTCAATTCAGAAATGGAGTTAAATCCCAGGCTCTGAGTCTTCCTACAAGCAAGACTTCGTTTCAGGTAAGGGCAGTCACTTTTCTGCTCAAACAAACTACATCGTTCACGAAGATCACACGTTTCTCATCTTAACTGACAAGCATTGGATGTTAGAGGACCAGTGCATTGTATCAGTTTCAGAAGCAGATTTGGACTACATAGGGTCCGTATGTGTAGGAAACACCGTTCTTTTGTTCTGGGCACACTCAGATTACCTGCTTTATTACAGACTCTAGAAAGCAAGAGCGTGCTTCTCGCTCTAAAGCAGAGTGTGATCCATGGATGAGAACTCTGCTGTGTGTTTCCCTTCAGAGATGGAGTTAAATCCCAGGCTCTGTGTCTTACTACAAGCAAGACTTCGTTACAGGTAAGGTCAGTCACTTTTCAGTTCAAAGGAACTACATCATTCTCAAAGCTCACACGTTTCTCATCTTAACTGACAAGCATTGGATTTTAGAGGACCAGTGCTTTGTATCAGTTTCAGAAGCAGAGTTGGACTAGATATGGTCCGTATGTGTAGGAAACTCCGTTCTTTTGTTCTCAGCACACTCACGTTTCCTGCTGTGTTAGAGACTCCAGAAAGCAAGAGCGTGCTTCTCGCTCTAAAGCAGAGTGTGATCAATGGATGAGAACTCTGCTGTGTGTTTCCCTTCAGAGATGGAGTTAAATCCCAGACTCTGTGTCTTCCTACAAGCAAGACTTCGTTTAAGGTAAGGGCAGTCACTTTTCTGCTCAAACGAACTACATCGTTCATGAAGCTCACACGTTTCCCATCTTAACTGACAAGCATTGGATGTTAGAGGACCAGTGCTTTGTATCAGTTTCAGAAGAAGAGTTGGACTACATATGGTCCATATGTGTACGAAACTCTGTTCTTTTGTTCTCAGCACACTCACGTTTCCTGCTTTGTTAGAGACTCCAGAAAACAAGAGCGTGCTTCTCGCTCTAAAGCAGAGTGTGATCCATGGATGAGAACTCTGCTGTGTGTTTCCCTTCAGAGATGGTGTTAAATCCCAGGCTCTGTGTCTTACTACAAGCAAGACTTCGTTACAGGTAAGGGCAGTCACTTTTCAGTTCAAAGGAACTACATCATTCTCAAAGCTCTCACGTTTCTCATCTTAACTGACAAGCATTGGATGTTAGAGGACCAGTGCTTTGTGTCAGTTTCAGAAACAGAGTTGGACTAGATATGGTCCGTATGTGTAGGAAACACATTTCTTTTGTTCTCAGCGCAATCTCGTTTCCTGCTGTCTTAGAGATTTTAGAAAGCAAGAGCGTGCTTCTCGCTCTAAAGCAGATTTTGATCCATGGATGAAAACTATGCTGTGTGTTTCCCTTCAGAAATGGAGTTAAATCCCAGACTCTGTGTCTTCCTACAAGCAAGAATTCGTTTAAGGTAAGGGCAGTCACTTTTGTGCTCAAACGAACTACATCGTTCATGAAGCTCACGTGTTTCCCATCTTAACTGACAAGCATTTGGTGTTAGAGGACCAGTGCTTTGTATCAGTTTCAGAAGAAGAGTTGGACTACATATGGGCCATATGTGTATGAAGAAACTCCGTTCTTTTGTTCTGGGCACACTCAGATTTCCTTCTGTAGTAGAGACTCTAGAAAGCAAGAGCGTGCTTCTTGCTGTAAAGCAGAGTGTGATCCATGGGTGAGAACTATGCTGTCTGTTTCCCTTCAGAAATGGAGTTAAATCCCAGGCTCTGTGTGTTCCTATAAGCAAGACTTCGTTTCAGGTAAGGGCAGTCACTTTTCTGCTCAAACAAACTACATCGTTCATGAAGCTCACACGTTTCTCATCTTAACTGATAAGCATTGGATGCTAGAGGACCAGTGCTTTGTATAAGTTTCAGAAGCAGAGTTGGACTAGATATGGTCCGTATGTGTAGGAAACACCGTTCTTTTGTTCTCAGTGCACTCACGTTTCCTGCTGTCTTAGAGACTCTAGAAAGCAAGAGCGTGCTTCTTGTTCTAAAGCAGAGTGTGAACAATGGATGAGAACACTGCTGTGTGTTTCAATTCAGAAATGGAGTTAAATCCCAGGCTCTGAGTCTTCCTACAAGCAAGACTTCGTTTCAGGTAAGGGCAGTCACTTTTCTGCTCAAACAAACTACATCGTTCACGAAGATCACACGTTTCTCATCTTAACTGACAAGCATTGGATGTTAGAGGACCAGTGCATTGTATCAGTTTCAGAAGCAGATTTGGACTACATAGGGTCCGTATGTGTAGGAAACACCGTTCTTTTGTTCTGGGCACACTCAGATTACCTGCTTTATTACAGACTCTAGAAAGCAAGAGCGTGCTTCTCGCTCTAAAGCAGAGTGTGATCCATGGATGAGAACTCTGCTGTGTGTTTCCCTTCAGAGATGGAGTTAAATCCCAGGCTCTGTGTCTTACTACAACCAAGACTTCGTTACAGGTAAGGTCAGTCACTTTTCAGTTCAAAGGAACTACATCATTCTCAAAGCTCACACGTTTCTCATCTTAACTGACAAGCATTGGATTTTAGAGGAACAGTGCTTTGTATCAGTTTCAGAAGCAGAGTTGGACTAGATATGGTCCGTATGTGTAGGAAACACCGTTCTTTTGTTCTCAGCGCACTCACGTTTCCTGCTCTATTAGAGACTCTAGAAAGCAAGAGCGTGCTTCTTGTTCTAAAGCAGAGTGTGATGAATGGATGAGAACACTGCTGTGTGTTTCACTTCAGAAATGGAGTTAAATCCCAGGCTCTGAGTCTTCCTACAAGCAAGACTTCGTTTCAGGTAAGGGCAGTCACTTTTCTGCTCAAACGAACTACATCGTTCACAAAGATCACACGTTTCTCATCTTAACTGACAAGCATTGGATGTTAGATGACCAGTGCATTGTATCAGTTTCAGAAGCAGATTTGGACTACATATGGTCCGTATGTGTAGGAAACACCGTTCTTTTGTTCTGGCACACTAGATTTCCTGCTGTATTAGAGACTCTAGAAAGCAAGAGCGTGCTTCTCGCTCTAAAACAGAGTGCGATCCATGGATGAGAAGTATGCTGTGTGTTTCCATTCAGAAATGGAGTTAAATCCCAGACTCTTTGTCTTCCTACAAACTAGACTTCGTTTCAGGTAACGGCAGTCACTTTTCAGCTCAAACGAACTACATCGCTCACTGAGCTCACACATTTCTCATCTTAACAGACAAGCATTGGATGTTAGAGGACCTGTGCTTTGTATCAGTTTAAGAAGGAGAGTTGGACTAGATATGGTCCGTATGTGTAGGAAACACCGTTCTTTTGTTCTCAGCGCACTCACGTTTCCTGCTGTCTTAGAGACTCTAGAAAGCAAGAGCGTGCTTCTTGTTCTAAAGCAGAGTGTGATCCATGGATGAGAACACTGCTGTGTGTTTCACTTCAGAAATGGAGTTAAATCCGAGGCTCTGAGTCTTCCTATAAGCAAGACTTCGTTTCAGGTAAGGGCAGTCACTTTTCTGCTCAAACGAACTACATCGTTCACGAAGATCACACGTTTCTCATCTTAACTGACAAGCATTGGATGTTAGAGGACCAGTGCATTGTATCAGTTTCAGAAGCAGATTTGGACTACATATGGTCCGTATGTGAAGGAAACACCATTCTTTTGTTCTGGGCACACTCAGATTTTCTGCTGTATTAGAGACTCTAGAAAGCAAGAGCGTGCTTCTTGCTGTAAAGCAGAGTGTGATCCATGGGTGAGAACTATGCTGTGTGTTTCCCTTCAGAAATGGAGTTAAATCCCAGGCTCTGTGTCTTCCTATAAGCAAGACTTCGTTTCAGGTAAGGGCAGTCACTTGTCATCTCAAACGAACTACATCGTTCACGAAGCTCACACGTTTCTTATCTTAACAGACAAGCATTGGATGTTAGAGGACCAGTGCTTTGTGTCAGTTTCAGAAACAGAGTTGGACTAGATATGGTCCATATGTGTAGGAAACACCGTTCTTTTGTTCTCAGCGCACTCACGTTTCCTGCTGTCTTAGAGACTTTAGAAAGCAAGAGCGTGCTTCTCGCTCTAAAGCAGAGTGTGATCCATGGATGAGAACTATGCTGTGTGTTTTCCTTCAGAAATGGAGTTAAATCCCAGACTCTGTGTCTTCCTACAAGCAAGATTTCGTTTAAGGTAAGGGCAGTCACTTTTCTGCTCAAACCAACTACATCGTTCATGAAGCTCACACGTTTCCCATCTTAACTGACAAGCATTGGATGTTAGAGGACCAGTGATTTGCATCAGTTTCAGAAGAAGAGTTGGAGTACATAAGGTCCGTATGTGTACGAAACTCCGTTCTTTTGTTCTGGGCACACTCAGATTTCCTGCTGTAGTAGAGACTTTAGAAAGCAAGGGCGTGCTTCTTGCTGTAAAGCAGAGTGTGATCCATGGGTGAGAACTATGCTGTGTGTTTCCCTTCAGAAATGGAGTTAAATCCTAGGCTCTGTGTCTTCCTATAAGCAAGACTTCATTTCAGGTAAGTGCAGTCACTTGTAATCTCAAACGAACTACATCTTTCACGAAGCTCACACGTTTCTCATCTTAACAGACAAGCATTGGATTTTAGAGGACCAGTGCTTTGTATCAGTTTCAGAAGCAGAGTTGGAATAGATATGGTCCGTATGTGTAGCAAACACCGTTGTTTTGAACTCAGCACACTCACGTTTCCTGCTGTGTTAGAGACTCCAGAAAGCAAGAGCGTGCTTCTTGCTCTAAAGCAGAGTGTGATCCATGGATGAGAACTCTGCTGTGTGTTTCCCTTCAGAGATGGAGTTAAATCCCAGGCTCTGTGTCTTACTACAAGCAAGACTTCGTTACAGGTAAGGGCAGTCACTTTTCAGTTCAAAGGAACTACATCATTCTCAAAGCTCACACGTTTCTCATCTTAACTGACAAGCATTGGATGTTAGAAGACCAGTGCTTTGTGTCACTTACAAAAACAGAGTTGGACTAGATATGGTCCGTATGTGTAGGAAACACCGTTCTTTTGTTCTCAGTGCACTCACGTTTCCTGCTGTCTTAGAGACTCTAGAAAGCAAGAGCGTGCTTCTTGTTCTAAAGCAGAGTGTGAACAATGGATGAGAACACTGCTGTGTGTTTCAATTCAGAAATGGAGTTAAATCCCAGGCTCTGAGTCTTCCTACAAGCAAGACTTCGTTTCAGGTAAGGGCAGTCACTTTTCTGCTCAAACAAACTACATCGTTCACGAAGATCACACGTTTCTCATCTTAACTGACAAGCATTGGATGTTAGAGGACCAGTGCATTGTATCAGTTTCAGAAGCAGATTTGGACTACATAGGGTCCGTATGTGTAGGAAACACCGTTCTTTTGTTCTGGGCACACTCAGATTACCTGCTTTATTACAGACTCTAGAAAGCAAGAGCGTGCTTCTCGCTCTAAAGCAGAGTGTGATCCATGGATGAGAACTCTGCTGTGTGTTTCCCTTCAGAGATGGAGTTAAATCCCAGGCTCTGTGTCTTACTACAACCAAGACTTCGTTACAGGTAAGGTCAGTCACTTTTCAGTTCAAAGGAACTACATCATTCTCAAAGCTCACACGTTTCTCATCTTAACTGACAAGCATTGGATTTTAGAGGAACAGTGCTTTGTATCAGTTTCAGAAGCAGAGTTGGACTAGATATGGTCCGTATGTGTAGGAAACACCGTTCTTTTGTTCTCAGCGCACTCACGTTTCCTGCTGTCTTAGAGACTCTAGAAAGCAAGAGCGTGCTTCTTGTTCTAAAGCAGAGTGTGATGAATGGATGAGAACACTGCTGTGTGTTTCACTTCAGAAATGGAGTTAAATCCCAGGCTCTGAGTCTTCCTACAAGCAAGACTTCATTTCAGGTAAGGGCAGTCACTTTTCTGCTCAAACGAACTACATCGTTCACAAAGATCACACGTTTCTCATCTTAACTGACAAGCATTGGATGTTAGATGACCAGTGCATTGTATCAGTTTCAGAAGCAGATTTGGACTACATATGGTCCGTATGTGTAGGAAACACCGTTCTTTTGTTCTGGCACACTAGATTTCCTGCTGTATTAGAGACTCTAGAAAGCAAGAGCGTGCTTCTCGCTCTAAAACAGAGTGCGATCCATGGATGAGAAGTATGCTGTGTGTTTCCATTCAGAAATGGAGTTAAATCCCAGACTCTTTGTCTTCCTACAAACTAGACTTCGTTTCAGGTAACGGCAGTCACTTTTCAGCTCAAACGAACTACATCGCTCACTGAGCTCACACATTTCTCATCTTAACAGACAAGCATTGGATGTTAGAGGACCTGTGCTTTGTATCAGTTTAAGAAGGAGAGTTGGACTAGATATGGTCCGTATGTGTAGGAAACACCGTTCTTTTGTTCTCAGCGCACTCACGTTTCCTGCTGTCTTAGAGACTCTAGAAAGCAAGAGCGTGCTTCTTGTTCTAAAGCAGAGTGTGATCCATGGATGAGAACACTGCTGTGTGTTTCACTTCAGAAATGGAGTTAAATCCGAGGCTCTGAGTCTTCCTATAAGCAAGACTTCGTTTCAGGTAAGGGCAGTCACTTTTCTGCTCAAACGAACTACATCGTTCACGAAGATCACACGTTTCTCATCTTAACTGACAAGCATTGGATGTTAGAGGACCAGTGCATTGTATCAGTTTCAGAAGCAGATTTGGACTACATATGGTCCGTATGTGAAGGAAACACCATTCTTTTGTTCTGGGCTCACTCAGATTTTCTGCTGTATTAGAGACTCTAGAAAGCAAGAGCGTGCTTCTTGCTGTAAAGCAGAGTGTGATCCATGGGTGAGAACTATGCTGTGTGTTTCCCTTCAGAAATGGAGTTAAATCCCAGGCTCTGTGTCTTCCTATAAGCAAGACTTCGTTTCAGGTAAGGGCAGTCACTTGTCATCTCAAACGAACTACATCGTTCACGAAGCTCACACGTTTCTTATCTTAACAGACAAGCATTGGATGTTAGAGGACCAGTGCTTTGTGTCAGTTTCAGAAACAGAGTTGGACTAGATATGGTCCGTATGTGTAGGAAACACCGTTCTTTTGTTCTCAGCGCACTCACGTTTCCTGCTGTCTTAGAGACTTTAGAAAGCAAGAGCGTGCTTCTCGCTCTAAAGCAGAGTGTGATCCATGGATGAGAACTATGCTGTGTGTTTTCCTTCAGAAATGGAGTTAAATCCCAGACTCTGTGTCTTCCTACAAGCAAGATTTCGTTTAAGGTAAGGGCAGTCACTTTTCTGCTCAAACCAACTACATCGTTCATGAAGCTCACACGTTTCCCATCTTAACTGACAAGCATTGGATGTTAGAGGACCAGTGATTTGCATCAGTTTCAGAAGAAGAGTTGGAGTACATAAGGTCCGTATGTGTACGAAACTCCGTTCTTTTGTTCTGGGCACACTCAGATTTCCTGCTGTAGTAGAGACTTTAGAAAGCAAGGGCGTGCTTCTTGCTGTAAAGCAGAGTGTGATCCATGGGTGAGAACTATGCTGTGTGTTTCCCTTCAGAAATGGAGTTAAATCCTAGGCTCTGTGTCTTCCTATAAGCAAGACTTCATTTCAGGTAAGTGCAGTCACTTGTAATCTCAAACGAACTACATCGTTCACGAAGCTCACACGTTTCTCATCTTAACAGACAAGCATTGGATTTTAGAGGACCAGTGCTTTGTATCAGTTTCAGAAGAAGAGTTGGAATAGATATGGTCCGTATGTGTAGCAAACACCGTTGTTTTGAACTCAGCACACTCACGTTTCCTGCTGTGTTAGAGACTCCAGAAAGCAAGAGCGTGCTTCTTGCTCTAAAGCAGAGTGTGATCCATGGATGAGAACTCTGCTGTGTGTTTCCCTTCAGAGATGGAGTTAAATCCCAGGCTCTGTGTCTTACTACAAGCAAGACTTCGTTACAGGTAAGGGCAGTCACTTTTCAGTTCAAAGGAACTACATCATTCTCAAAGCTCACATGTTTCTCATCTTAACTGACAAGCATTGGATGTTAGAAGACCAGTGCTTTGTGTCACTTACAAAAACAGAGCTGGAATAGATATGGTCCGGATGTGTAGGAAACACCGTTCTTTTGTTCTCAGCGCACTCACGTTTCCTGCTGTCTTAGAGACTCTAGAAAGCAAGAGCGTGCTTCTTGTTCTAAAGCAGAGTGTGATCAATGGATGAGAACACTGCTGTGTGTTTCACTTCAGAAATGGAGTTAAATCCCAGGCTCTGAGTCTTCCTACAAGCAAGACTTCGTTTCAGGTAAGGGCAGTCACTTTTCTGCTCAAACAAACTACATCGTTCACGAAGATCACATGTTTCTCATCTTAACTGACAAGCATTGGATGTTAGAGGACCAGTGCTTTGTATCAGTTTCAGAAGCAGATTTGGACTACATAGGGTCCGTATGTGTAGGAAACACCGTTCTTTTGTTCTGGGCACACTCAGATTACCTGCTTTATTACAGACTCTAGAAAGCAAGAGCGTGCTTCTCGCTCTAAAGCAGAGTGTGATCCATGGATGAGAACTCTGCTGTGTGTTTCCCTTCAGAGATGGAGTTAAATCCCAGGCTCTGTGTCTTACTACAAGCAAGACTTCGTTACAGGTAAGGTCAGTCACTTTTCAGTTCAAAGGAACTACATCATTCTCAAAGCTCACACGTTTCTCATCTTAACTGACAAGCATTGGATTTTAGAGGACCAGTGCTTTGTATCAGTTTCAGAAGCAGAGTTGGACTAGATATGGTCCGTATGTGTAGGAAACACCGTTCTTTTGTTCTCAGCGCACTCACGTTTCCTGCTGTCTTAGAGACTCTAGAAAGCAAGAGCGTGCTTCTTGTTCTAAAGCAGAGTGTGATGAATGGATGAGAACACTGCTGTGTGTTTCACTTCAGAAATGGAGTTAAATCCCAGGCTCTGAGTCTTCCTAAAAGCAAGACTTCATTTCAGGTAAGGGCAGTCACTTTTCTGCTCAAACGAACTACATCGTTCACAAAGATCACACGTTTCTCATCTTAACTGACAAGCATTGGATGTTAGATGACCAGTGCATTGTATCAGTTTCAGAAGCAGATTTGGACTACATATGGTCCGTATGTGTAGGAAACACCGTTCTTTTGTTCTGGCACACTCAGATTACCTGCTGTATTAGAGACTCTAGAAAGCAAGAGCGTGCTTCTCGCTCTAAAACAGAGTGCGATCCATGGATGAGAAGTATGCTGTGTGTTTCCATTCAGAAATGGAGTTAAATCCCAGACTCTTTGTCTTCCTACAAACTAGACTTCGTTTCAGGTAACGGCAGTCACTTTTCAGCTCAAACGAACTACATCGCTCACTGAGCTCACACATTTCTCATCTTAACAGACAAGCATTGGATGTTAGAGGACCTGTGCTTTGTATCAGTTTAAGAAGGAGAGTTGGACTAGATATGGTCCGTATGTGTAGGTCACACCGTTCTTTTGTTCTCAGCACACTCACGTTTCCTGCTGTCTTAGAGACTTTAGAAAGCAAGAGCGTGCTTCTCGCTCTAAAGCAGAGTGTGATCCATGGATGAGAACTATGATGTGTGTTTTCCTTCAGAAATGGAGTTAAATCCCAGACTCTGTGTCTTCCTACAAGCAAGATTTCGTTTAAGGTAAGTGCAGTCACTTTTCTGCTCAAACCAACTACATCGTTCATGAAGCTCACACGTTTCCCATCTTAACTGACAAGCATTGGATGTTAGAGGACCAGTGCTTTGCATCAGTTTCAGAAGAAGAGTTGGACTACATAAGGTCCGTATGTGTACGAAACTCCGTTCTTTTGTTCTGGGCACACTCAGATTTCCTGCTGTATTAGAGACTCTAGAAAGCAAGAGCGTGCTTCTTGCTGTAAAGCAGAGTGTGATCCATGGGTGAGAACTATGCTGTGTGTTTCCCTTCAGAAATGGAGCTAAATCCCAGGCTCTGTGTCTTCCTATAAGCAAGACTTCGTTTCAGGTAAGGGCAGTCACTTGTCATATCAAACGAACTACATCGTTCACGAAGCTCACACGTTTCTCATCTTAACAGACAAGCAGTGGATGTTAGAGGACCAGTGCTTTGTATCAGTTTCAGAAACAGAGTTGGACTAGATATGGTCCGTATGTGTACGAAACTCCGTTCTTTTGTTCTCAGCACACTCATGTTTCCGGCTGTGTTAGAGACTCCAGAAAGCAAGAGCGTGCTTCTGGCTCTAAAGCAGAGTGTGATCCATGGATGAGAACTCTGCTGTGTGTTTCCCTTCAGAGATGGAGTTCAATCCCAGGCTCTGTGTCTTACTACAAGCAAGACTTCGTTACAGGTAAGGGCAGTCAGTTTTCAGTTCAAAGGAACTACATCATTCTCAAAGCTCACACGATTCTCATCTTAACTGACAAGCATTGGATGTTAGAGGACCAGTGCTTTGTGTCACTTACGGAAACAGAGTTGGACTAGATATGGTCCATATGTGTAGGAAACACCGTTCTTTTATTCTCAGCGCACTCACGTTTCCTGCTCTCTTAGAGACTCTAGAAAGCAAGAGCGTGCTTCTTGTTCTAAAGCAGAGTGTGATCAATGCATGAGAACACTGCTGTGTGTTTCACTTCAGAAATGGAGTTAAATCACAGGCTCTGAGTCTTCCTGCAAGCAAAACTTCGTTTCAGGTATGGGCAGTCACTTTTCTGCTCAAACGAACTACATCGTTCATGAAGCTCACACGTTTCCCATCTTAACTGACAAGCATTGGATGTTAAAGGACCAGTGCTTTGTATCAGTTTCAGAAGAAGATTTGGACTACATATGGTCCGTATGTTTACGAAACTCCGTTCTTTTGTTCTGGGCACACTCAGATTTTCTGCTGTATTAGAGACTCTAGAAAGCAAGAGCGTGCTTCTTGCTGTAAAGCAGATTGTGATCCATGGGTGAGAACTATGCTGTGTGTTTCCCTTCAGAAATGGAGTTAAATCCCAGGCTCTGTGTCTTCCTATAAGCAAGAATTCGTTTCAGGTAAGGGCAGTCACTTGTCATCTCAAACGAACTACATCGTTCACGAAGCTCACACGTTTCTTATCTTAACAGACAAGCATTGGATGTTAGAGGACAAGTGCTTTGTGTCAGTTTCAGAAACAGAGTTGGACTAGATATGGTCCGTATGTGTAGGAAACACCGTTCTTTTGTTCTCAGCGCACTCACGTTTCCTGCTGTCTTAGAGACTTTAGAAAGCAAGAGCGTGCTTCTCGCTCTAAAGCAGATTGTGATCCATGGATGAGAACTATGCTGTGTGTTTCCTTTCAGAGATGGAGTTAAATCCCAGACTCTGTGTCTTACTACAAGCAAGACTTCGTTACAGGTAAGGGCAATCACTTTTCAGTTCAAAGGAACTACATCATCCTCAAAGCGCACACATTTCTCATCTTAACTGACAAGCATTGGATGTTAGAGGACCAGTGCATTGTGTCAGTTTCAGAAACAGAGTTGGACTAGATATGGTCTGTATGTGTAGGAAACACCGTTCTTTTGTACTCAGCGCACTCACGTTTCCTGCTGTCTTAGAGACTGCAGAAAGCAAGAGCGTGCTTCTTGCTCTAAATCAGAGTGTGATCCATGGATGAGAACACTGCTGTGTGTTTCACTTCAGAAATGGAGTTAAATCCCAGGCTCTGAGTCTTCCTACAAGCAAAACTTCGTTTCAGGTAAGGGCAGTCACTTGTCAGCTCAAACGAACTACATCGTTCACCAAGATCACACGTTTCTCATCTTAACTGACAAGCATTGGATGTTAGAGGACAAGTACATTGTATCAGTTTCAGAAGCAGATTTGGACTACATATGGTCCATATGTGTAGGAAACACCGTTCTTTTGTTCTGGGCACACTCAGATTACCTGCTTTATTAGAGACTCTAGAAAGCAAGAGCGTGCTTCTCGCTCTAAAGCAGAGTGTGATCCATGGATGAGAACTCTGCTGTGTGTTTCCCTTCAGAAATGGAGTTAAATCCCATGCTCTGTGTCTTCCTATAAGCAAGACTTCGTTTCAGGTAAGTGCAGTCACTTGTCATCTCAAACGAACTACATCGTTCACGAAGCTCACACGTTTCTCATCTTAACAGACAAGCATTGGATGTTAGAGGACCAGTGCTTTGTATCAGTTTCAGAAGCAGAGTTGGACTAGATATGGTCCGTATGTGTAGGAAACTCCGTTCTTTTGTTCTCAGCACACTCACGTTTCCTGCTGTGTTAGAGACTCCAGAAAGCAAGAGCGTGCTTCTCGCTCTAAAGCAGAGTGTGATCAATGGATGAGAACTCTGCTGTGTGTTTCCCTTCAGAAATGGTGTTAAATCCCAGACTCTGTGTCTTCCTACAAGCAAGACTTCATTTAAGGTAAGGGCAGTCACTTTTCTGCTCAAAAGAACTACATATTTCATGAAGCTCACACGTTTCCCATCTTAACTGACAAGCATTGGATGTTAGAGGACCAGTGCTTTGTATCAGTTTCAGAAGAAGAGTTGGACTACATATGGTCCATATGTGTACGAAACTCTGTTCTTTTGTTCTCAGCACACTCACGTTTCCTGCTTTGTTAGAGACTCCAGAAAACAAGAGCGTGCTTCTCGCTCTAAAGCAGAGTGTGATCCATGGATGAGAACTCTGCTGTGTGTTTCCCTTCAGAGATGGTGTTAAATCCCAGGCTCTGTGTCTTACTACAAGCAAGACTTCGTTACAGGTAAGGGCAGTCACTTTTCAGTTCAAAGGAACTACATCATTCTCAAAGCTCTCACGTTTCTCATCTTAACTGACAAGCATTGGATGTTAGAGGACCAGTGCTTTGTGTCAGTTTCAGAAACAGAGTTGGACTAGATATGGTCCGTATGTGTAGGAAACACATTTCTTTTGTTCTCAGCGCAATCTCGTTTCCTGCTGTCTTAGAGATTTTAGAAAGCAAGAGCGTGCTTCTCGCTCTAAAGCAGATTTTGATCCATGGATGAAAACTATGCTGTGTGTTTCCCTTCAGAAATGGAGTGAAATCCCAGACTCTGTGTCTTCCTACAAGCAAGAATTCGTTTAAGGTAAGGGCAGTCACTTTTGTGCTCAAACGAACTACATCGTTCATGAAGCTCACGTGTTTCCCATCTTAACTGACAAGCATTTGGTGTTAGAGGACCAGTGCTTTGTATCAGTTTCAGAAGAAGAGTTGGACTACATATGGGCCATATGTGTATGAAGAAACTCCGTTCTTTTGTTCTGGGCACACTCAGATTTCCTTCTGTAGTAGAGACTCTAGAAAGCAAGAGCGTGCTTCTTGCTGTAAAGCAGAGTGTGATCCATGGGTGAGAACTATGCTGTCTGTTTCCCTTCAGAAATGGAGTTAAATCCCAGGCTCTGTGTGTTCCTATAAGCAAGACTTCGTTTCAGGTAAGGGCAGTCACTTTTCTGCTCAAACAAACTACATCGTTCATGAAGCTCACACGTTTCTCATCTTAACTGACAAGCATTGGATGCTAGAGGACCAGTGCTTTGTATAAGTTTCAGAAGCAGAGTTGGACTAGATATGGTCCGTATGTGTAGGAAACACCGTTCTTTTGTTCTCAGTGCACTCACGTTTCCTGCTGTCTTAGAGACTCTAGAAAGCAAGAGCGTGCTTCTTGTTCTAAAGCAGAGTGTGAACAATGGATGAGAACACTGCTGTGTGTTTCAATTCAGAAATGGAGTTAAATCCCAGGCTCTGAGTCTTCCTACAAGCAAGACTTCGTTTCAGGTAAGGGCAGTCACTTTTCTGCTCAAACAAACTACATCGTTCACGAAGATCACACGTTTCTCATCTTAACTGACAAGCATTGGATGTTAGAGGACCAGTGCATTGTATCAGTTTCAGAAGCAGATTTGGACTACATAGGGTCCGTATGTGTAGGAAACACCGTTCTTTTGTTCTGGGCACACTCAGATTACCTGCTTTATTACAGACTCTAGAAAGCAAGAGCGTGCTTCTCGCTCTAAAGCAGAGTGTGATCCATGGATGAGAACTCTGCTGTGTGTTTCCCTTCAGAGATGGAGTTAAATCCCAGGCTCTGTGTCTTACTACAAGCAAGACTTCGTTACAGGTAAGGTCAGTCACTTTTCAGTTCAAAGGAACTACATCATTCTCAAAGCTCACACGTTTCTCATCTTAACTGACAAGCATTGGATTTTAGAGGACCAGTGCTTTGTATCAGTTTCAGAAGCAGAGTTGGACTAGATATGGTCCGTATGTGTAGGAAACACCGTTCTTTTGTTCTCAGCGCACTCACGTTTCCTGCTGTCTTAGAGACTCTAGAAAGCAAGAGCGTGCTTCTTGTTCTAAAGCAGAGTGTGATGAATGGATGAGAACACTGCTGTGTGTTTCACTTCAGAAATGGAGTTAAATCCCAGGCTCTGAGTCTTCCTACAAGCAAGACTTCATTTCAGGTAAGGGCAGTCACTTTTCTGCTCAAACGAACTACATCGTTCACAAAGATCACACGTTTCTCATCTTAACTGACAAGCATTGGATGTTAGATGACCAGTGCATTGTATCAGTTTCAGAAGCAGATTTGGACTACATATGGTCCGTATGTGTAGGAAACACCGTTCTTTTGTTCTGGCACACTCAGATTACCTGCTGTATTAGAGACTCTAGAAAGCAAGAGCGTGCTTCTCGCTCTAAAACAGAGTGCGATCCATGGATGAGAAGTATGCTGTGTGTTTCCATTCAGAAATGGAGTTAAATCCCAGACTCTTTGTCTTCCTACAAACTAGACTTCGTTTCAGGTAACGGCAGTCACTTTTCAGCTCAAACGAACTACATCGCTCACTGAGCTCACACATTTCTCATCTTAACAGACAAGCATTGGATGTTAGAGGACCTGTGCTTTGTATCAGTTTAAGAAGGAGAGTTGGACTAGATATGGTCCGTATGTGTAGGTCACACCGTTCTTTTGTTCTCAGCACACTCACGTTTCCTGCTGTCTTAGAGACTTTAGAAAGCAAGAGCGTGCTTCTCGCTCTAAAGCAGAGTGTGATCCATGGATGAGAACTATGATGTGTGTTTTCCTTCAGAAATGGAGTTAAATCCCAGACTCTGTGTCTTCCTACAAGCAAGATTTCGTTTAAGGTAAGTGCAGTCACTTTTCTGCTCAAACCAACTACATCGTTCATGAAGCTCACACGTTTCCCATCTTAACTGACAAGCATTGGATGTTAGAGGACCAGTGCTTTGCATCAGTTTCAGAAGAAGAGTTGGACTACATAAGGTCCGTATGTGTACGAAACTCCGTTCTTTTGTTCTGGGCACACTCAGATTTCCTGCTGTATTAGAGACTCTAGAAAGCAAGAGCGTGCTTCTTGCTGTAAAGCAGAGTGTGATCCATGGGTGAGAACTATGCTGTGTGTTTCCCTTCAGAAATGGAGCTAAATCCCAGGCTCTGTGTCTTCCTATAAGCAAGACTTCGTTTCAGGTAAGGGCAGTCACTTGTCATATCAAACGAACTACATCGTTCACGAAGCTCACACGTTTCTCATCTTAACAGACAAGCAGTGGATGTTAGAGGACCAGTGCTTTGTATCAGTTTCAGAAACAGAGTTGGACTAGATATGGTCCGTATGTGTACGAAACTCCGTTCTTTTGTTCTCAGCACACTCATGTTTCCGGCTGTGTTAGAGACTCCAGAAAGCAAGAGCGTGCTTCTGGCTCTAAAGCAGAGTGTGATCCATGGATGAGAACTCTGCTGTGTGTTTCCCTTCAGAGATGGAGTTCAATCCCAGGCTCTGTGTCTTACTACAAGCAAGACTTCGTTACAGGTAAGGGCAGTCAGTTTTCAGTTCAAAGGAACTACATCATTCTCAAAGCTCACACGATTCTCATCTTAACTGACAAGCATTGGATGTTAGAGGACCAGTGCTTTGTGTCACTTACGGAAACAGAGTTGGACTAGATATGGTCCATATGTGTAGGAAACACCGTTCTTTTATTCTCAGCGCACTCACGTTTCCTGCTGTCTTAGAGACTCTAGAAAGCAAGAGCGTGCTTCTTGTTCTAAAGCAGAGTGTGATCAATGGATGAGAACACTGCTGTGTGTTTCACTTCAGAAATGGAGTTAAATCCCAGGCTCTGAGTCTTCCTGCAAGCAAAACTTCGTTTCAGGTATGGGCAGTCACTTTTCTGCTCAAACGAACTACATCGTTCATGAAGCTCACACGTTTCCCATCTTAACTGACAAGCATTGGATGTTAAAGGACCAGTGCTTTGTATCAGTTTCAGAAGAAGATTTGGACTACATATGGTCCGTATGTTTACGAAACTCCGTTCTTTTGTTCTGGGCACACTCAGATTTTCTGCTGTATTAGAGACTCTAGAAAGCAAGAGCGTGCTTCTTGTTCTAAAGCAGAGTGTGATGAATGGATGAGAACACTGCTGTGTGTTTCACTTCAGAAATGGAGTTAAATCCCAGGCTCTGAGTCTTCCTACAAGCAAGACTTCATTTCAGGTAAGGGCAGTCACTTTTCTGCTCAAACGAACTACATCGTTCACAAAGATCACACGTTTCTCAACTTAACTGACAAGCATTGGATGTTAGATGACCAGTGCATTGTATCAGTTTCAGAAGCAGATTTGGACTACATATGGTCCGTATGTGTAGGAAACACCGTTCTTTTGTTCTGGCACACTCAGATTACCTGCTGTATTAGAGACTCTAGAAAGCAAGAGCGTGCTTCTCGCTCTAAAACAGAGTGCGATCCATGGATGAGAAGTATGCTGTGTGTTTCCATTCAGAAATGGAGTTAAATCCCAGACTCTTTGTCTTCCTACAAACTAGACTTCGTTTCAGGTAACGGCAGTCACTTTTCAGCTCAAACGAACTACATCGCTCACTGAGCTCACACATTTCTCATCTTAACAGACAAGCATTGGATGTTAGAGGACCTGTGCTTTGTATCAGTTTAAGAAGGAGAGTTGGACTAGATATGGTCCGTATGTGTAGGTCACACCGTTCTTTTGTTCTCAGCACACTCACGTTTCCTGCTGTCTTAGAGACTTTAGAAAGCAAGAGCGTGCTTCTCGCTCTAAAGCAGAGTGTGATCCATGGATGAGAACTATGATGTGTGTTTTCCTTCAGAAATGGAGTTAAATCCCAGACTCTGTGTCTTCCTACAAGCAAGATTTCGTTTAAGGTAAGTGCAGTCACTTTTCTGCTCAAACCAACTACATCGTTCATGAAGCTCACACGTTTCCCATCTTAACTGACAAGCATTGGATGTTAGAGGACCAGTGCTTTGCATCAGTTTCAGAAGAAGAGTTGGACTACATAAGGTCCGTATGTGTACGAAACTCCGTTCTTTTGTTCTGGGCACACTCAGATTTCCTGCTGTATTAGAGACTCTAGAAAGCAAGAGCGTGCTTCTTGCTGTAAAGCAGAGTGTGATCCATGGGTGAGAACTATGCTGTGTGTTTCCCTTCAGAAATGGAGCTAAATCCCAGGCTCTGTGTCTTCCTATAAGCAAGACTTCGTTTCAGGTAAGGGCAGTCACTTGTCATATCAAACGAACTACATCGTTCACGAAGCTCACACGTTTCTCATCTTAACAGACAAGCAGTGGATGTTAGAGGACCAGTGCTTTGTATCAGTTTCAGAAACAGAGTTGGACTAGATATGGTCCGTATGTGTACGAAACTCCGTTCTTTTGTTCTCAGCACACTCATGTTTCCGGCTGTGTTAGAGACTCCAGAAAGCAAGAGCGTGCTTCTGGCTCTAAAGCAGAGTGTGATCCATGGATGAGAACTCTGCTGTGTGTTTCCCTTCAGAGATGGAGTTCAATCCCAGGCTCTGTGTCTTACTACAAGCAAGACTTCGTTACAGGTAAGGGCAGTCAGTTTTCAGTTCAAAGGAACTACATCATTCTCAAAGCTCACACGATTCTCATCTTAACTGACAAGCATTGGATGTTAGAGGACCAGTGCTTTGTGTCACTTACGGAAACAGAGTTGGACTAGATATGGTCCATATGTGTAGGAAACACCGTTCTTTTATTCTCAGCGCACTCACGTTTCCTGCTGTCTTAGAGACTCTAGAAAGCAAGAGCGTGCTTCTTGTTCTAAAGCAGAGTGTGATCAATGGATGAGAACACTGCTGTGTGTTTCACTTCAGAAATGGAGTTAAATCCCAGGCTCTGAGTCTTCCTGCAAGCAAAACTTCGTTTCAGGTATGGGCAGTCACTTTTCTGCTCAAACGAACTACATCGTTCATGAAGCTCACACGTTTCCCATCTTAACTGACAAGCATTGGATGTTAAAGGACCAGTGCTTTGTATCAGTTTCAGAAGAAGATTTGGACTACATATGGTCCGTATGTTTACGAAACTCCGTTCTTTTGTTCTGGGCACACTCAGATTTTCTGCTGTATTAGAGACTCTAGAAAGCAAGAGCGTGCTTCTTGCTGTAAAGCAGATTGTGATCCATGGGTGAGAACTATGCTGTGTGTTTCCCTTCAGAAATGGAGTTAAATCCCAGGCTCTGTGTCTTCCTATAAGCAAGAATTCGTTTCAGGTAAGGGCAGTCACTTGTCATCTCAAACGAACTACATCGTTCACGAAGCTCACACGTTTCTTATCTTAACAGACAAGCATTGGATGTTAGAGGACAAGTGCTTTGTGTCAGTTTCAGAAACAGAGTTGGACTAGATATGGTCCGTATGTGTAGGAAACACCGTTCTTTTGTTCTCAGCGCACTCACGTTTCCTGCTGTCTTAGAGACTTTAGAAAGCAAGAGCGTGCTTCTCGCTCTAAAGCAGATTGTGATCCATGGATGAGAACTATGCTGTGTGTTTCCTTTCAGAGATGGAGTTAAATCCCAGACTCTGTGTCTTACTACAAGCAAGACTTCGTTACAGGTAAGGGCAATCACTTTTCAGTTCAAAGGAACTACATCATCCTCAAAGCGCACACATTTCTCATCTTAACTGACAAGCATTGGATGTTAGAGGACCAGTGCATTGTGTCAGTTTCAGAAACAGAGTTGGACTAGATATGGTCTGTATGTGTAGGAAACACCGTTCTTTTGTACTCAGCGCACTCACGTTTCCTGCTGTCTTAGAGACTGCAGAAAGCAAGAGCGTGCTTCTTGCTCTAAATCAGAGTGTGATCCATGGATGAGAACACTGCTGTGTGTTTCACTTCAGAAATGGAGTTAAATCCCAGGCTCTGAGTCTTCCTACAAGCAAAACTTCGTTTCAGGTAAGGGCAGTCACTTGTCAGCTCAAACGAACTACATCGTTCACCAAGATCACACGTTTCTCATCTTAACTGACAAGCATTGGATGTTAGAGGACAAGTACATTGTATCAGTTTCAGAAGCAGATTTGGACTACATATGGTCCATATGTGTAGGAAACACCGTTCTTTTGTTCTCAGCACACTCAGATTACCTGCTTTATTAGAGACTCTAGAAAGCAAGAGCGTGCTTCTCGCTCTAAAGCAGAGTGTGATCCATGGATGAGAACTCTGCTGTGTGTTTCCCTTCAGAAATGGAGTTAAATCCCAGGCTCTGTGTCTTCCTATAAGCAAGACTTCGTTTCAGGTAAGTGCAGTCACTTGTCATCTCAAACGAACTACATCGTTCACGAAGCTCACACGTTTCTCATCTTAACAGACAAGCATTGGATGTTAGAGGACCAGTGCTTTGTATCAGTTTCAGAAGCAGAGTTGGACTAGATATGGTCCGTATGTGTAGGAAACTCCGTTCTTTTGTTCTCAGCACACTCACGTTTCCTGCTGTGTTAGAGACTCCAGAAAGCAAGAGCGTGCTTCTCGCTCTAAAGCAGAGTGTGATCAATGGATGAGAACTCTGCTGTGTGTTTCCCTTCAGAAATGGAGTTAAATCCCAGACTCTGTGTCTTCCTACAAGCAAGACTTCATTTAAGGTAAGGGCAGTCACTTTTCTGCTCAAAAGAACTACATCGTTCATGAAGCTCACACGTTTCCCATCTTAACTGACAAGCATTGGATGTTAGAGGACCAGTGCTTTGTATCAGTTTCAGAAGAAGAGTTGGACTACATATGGTCCATATGTGTACGAAACTCTGTTCTTTTGTTCTCAGCACACTCACGTTTCCTGCTTTGTTAGAGACTCCAGAAAACAAGAGCGTGCTTCTCGCTCTAAAGCAGAGTGTGATCCATGGATGAGAACTCTGCTGTGTGTTTCCCTTCAGAGATGGTGTTAAATCCCAGGCTCTGTGTCTTACTACAAGCAAGACTTCGTTACAGGTAAGGGCAGTCACTTTTCAGTTCAAAGGAACTACATCATTCTCAAAGCTCTCACGTTTCTCATCTTAACTGACAAGCATTGGATGTTAGAGGACCAGTGCTTTGTGTCAGTTTCAGAAACAGAGTTGGACTAGATATGGTCCGTATGTGTAGGAAACACATTTCTTTTGTTCTCAGCGCAATCTCGTTTCCTGCTGTCTTAGAGATTTTAGAAAGCAAGAGCGTGCTTCTCGCTCTAAAGCAGATTTTGATCCATGGATGAAAACTATGCTGTGTGTTTCCCTTCAGAAATGGAGTGAAATCCCAGACTCTGTGTCTTCCTACAAGCAAGAATTCGTTTAAGGTAAGGGCTGTCACTTTTGTGCTCAAACGAACTACATCGTTCATGAAGCTCACGTGTTTCCCATCTTAACTGACAAGCATTTGGTGTTAGAGGACCAGTGCTTTGTATCAGTTTCAGAAGAAGAGTTGGACTACATATGGGCCATATGTGTATGAAGAAACTCTGTTCTTTTGTTCTGGGCACACTCAGATTTCCTTCTGTAGTAGAGACTCTAGAAAGCAAGAGCGTGCTTCTTGCTGTAAAGCAGAGTGTGATCCATGGGTGAGAACTATGCTGTCTGTTTCCCTTCAGAAATGGAGTTAAATCCCAGGCTCTGTGTGTTCCTATAAGCAAGACTTCGTTTCAGGTAAGGGCAGTCACTTTTCTGCTCAAACAAACTACATCGTTCATGAAGCTCACACGTTTCTCATCTTAACTGACAAGCATTGGATGCTAGAGGACCAGTGCTTTGTATAAGTTTCAGAAGCAGAGTTGGACTAGATATGGTCCGTATGTGTAGGAAACACCGTTCTTTTGTTCTCAGCACACTCACGTTTCCTGCTGTGTTAGAGACTCCAGAAAGCAAGAGCGTGCTTCTCGCTCTAAAGCTGAGTGTGATCCATGGATGAGAACTCTGCTGTGTGTTTCCCTTCAGAAATGGAGTTAAATCCCAGGCTCTGTGTCTTACTACAAGCAAGACTTCGTTTAAGGTAAGGGCAGTCACTTTTCTGCTCAAACGAACTACATCGTTCATGAAGCTCACACGTTTCCCATCTTAACTGACAAGCATCGGATGTTAGAGGACCAGTGCTTTGTATCAGTTTCAGAAGAAGAGTTGGACTACATATGGTCCATATGTGTACGAAACTCCGTTCTTTTGTTCTCAGCACACTCACGTTTCCTGCTGTGTTAGAGACTCCAGAAAGCAAGAGCGTGCTTCTCGCTCTAAAGCACAGTGTGATCCATGGATGAGAACTCTGCTGTGTGTTTCCCTTCAGAGATGGAGTTAAATCCCAGGCTCTGTGTCTTACTACAAGCAAGACTTCGTTACAGGTAAGGGCAGTCACTTTCCAGTTCAAAGGAACTACATCATTCTCAAAGCTCACACGTTTCTCATCTTAACTGACAAGCATTGGATGTTAGAGGACCAGTGCTTTGTGTCACTTACAGAAACAGAGTTGGACTAGATATGGTCCGTATGTGTAGGAAACACCGTTCTTTTATTCTCAGCGCACTCACGTTTCCTGCTGTCTTAGAGACTCTAGAAAGCAAGAGCGTGCTTCTTGTTCTAAAGCAGAGTTTGATCCATGGATGAGAACACTGCTGTGTGTTTCACTTCAGAAATGGAGTTAAATCCCAGGCTCTGAGTCTTCCTACAAGCAAAACTTCGTTTCAGGTAAGGGCAGTCACTTTTCTGCTCTAAGGAACTACATCGTTCACGAAGCTCACACGTTTCTCATCTTAACTGACAAGCATTGGATGTTAGAGTACCAGTGCATTGTATCAGTTTCAGAAGCAGATTTGGACTACATATGGTCCGTATGTGTAGGAAACACCGTTCTTTTGTTTTTTCACTCTCAGATTACCTGCTGTATTAAAGACTCTAGAAAGCTAGAGCGTGCTTCTCGCTCTAAAGCAGAGTGTGATACATGGATGAGAACTATGCTGTGTGTTTCCCTTCAGAAATGGAGTTAAATCCCAATCTCTGTGTCTTCCTACAAGCAAGACTTCGTTTCAGGTAACGGCAGTCACTTTTCAGCTCAAACGAACTACATCGCTCACTGAGCTCACACATTTCTCATCTTAACAGACAAGCATTGGATGTTAGAGGACCAGTGCTTTCTATCAGTTTAAGAAGCAGATTTTGACTACATATGGTCTGTATGTGTAGGAAACACCGTTCTTTTGTTCTGGGCACACTCAGATTACCTGCAGTATTAGAGACTCTAGAAAGCAAGAGCGTGTTTCTCGCTCTAAAGCAGAGTGTGATCCATGGATGAGAACTATGCTGTGTGTTTCCCTTCAGAAATGGAGTTAAATCCCAGACTCTGTGTCTTCCTACAAGCAAGACTTCGTTTAAGGTAAGGGCAGTCACTTTTGTGCTCTAACGAACTACATCATTCACGAAGATCACACGTTTCTCATCTTAACTGACAAGCATTGGATTTTAGAGGTCCAGTGCATTTTATCAGGTTCAGAAGCAGATTTGGACTACATATGGTCCATATGTGTAGGAAACACCGTTCTTTTGTTCTGGGCACACTCAGATTACCTGCTTTATTAGAGACAATAGAAAGCAAGAGCGTGCTTCTCGCTCTAAAGCAGAGTGTGATCCATGGATGAGAACTCTGCTGTGTGTTTCCCTTCAGAGATGGAGTTAAATCCCAGGCTCTGTGTCTTCCTACAAGCAAGACTTCGTTTAAGGTAAGTGCAGTCACTTTTCTGCTCTAACGAACTACATCGTTCACGAAGATCACACGTTTCTCATCTTAACTGACAAGCATTGGATGTTAGAGGACCAGTGCATTTTATCAGGTTCAGAAGCAGATTTGGACTACATATGGTCCATATGTGTAGGAAACACCGTTCTTTTGTTCTGGGCACACTCAGATTACCTGCTTTATTAGAGACACTAGAAAGCAAGAGCGTGCTTCTCGCTCTAAAGCAGAGTGTGATCCATGGATGAGAACTCTGCTGTGTGTTTCCCTTCAGAGATGGAGTTAAATCCCAGGCTCTGTGTCTTCCTACAAGCAAGACTTCGTTTAATGTAAGGGCAGTCACTTTTCTGCTCAAACGAACTACATCTTTCATGAAGCTCACACGTTTCCCATCTTAACTGACAAGCATTGGATGTTAGAGGAATAGTGCTTTGTATCAGTTTCAGAAGAAGAGTAGGACTACATATGGTCCATATGTGTACGAAACTCCATTCTTTTGTTCTCAGCACACTCACTTTTCCTGCTGTGTTAGAGACTCCAGAAAGCAAGAGCGTGCTTCTCGCTCTAAAGCAGAGTGTGATCCAAGGATGAGAACTCTGCTGTGTGTTTCCCTTCAGAGATGGAGTTAAATCCCAGGCTCTGTGTCTTACTACAAGCAAGACTTCGTTACAGGTAAAGGCAGTCACTTTTCAGTTCAAAGGAACTACATCATTCTCAAAGCTCACACGTTTCTCATCTTAACTGACAAGCATTGGATGTTAGAGGACCAGTGCTTTGGGTCACTTACAGAAACAGAGTTGGACTAGATATGGTCCGTATGTGTAGGAAACACCGTTCTTTTATTCTCAGCGCACTCAAGTTTCCTGCTGTCTTAGAGACTCTAGAAAGCAAGAGCGTGCCTCTTGTTCTAAAGCAGAGTGTGATCAATGGATGAGAACACTGCTGTGTGTTTCCCTTCAGAAATGGAGTTAAATCCCAGGCTCTGTGTGTTCCTATAAGCAAGACTTCGTTTCAGGTAAGGGCAGTCACTTTTCTGCTCAAACAAACTACATCGTTCATGAAGCTCACACGTTTCTCATCTTAACTGACAAGCATTGGATGCTAGAGGACCAGTGCTTTGTATAAGTTTCAGAAGCAGAGTTGGACTACATATGGTCCGTATGTGTAGGAAACACCGTTCTTTTGTTCTCAGCACACTCACGTTTCCTGCTGTGTTAGAGACTCCAGAAAGCAAGAGCGTGCTTCTCGCTCTAAAGCTGAGTGTGATCCATGGATGAGAACTCTGCTGTGTGTTTCCCTTCAGAAATGGAGTTAAATCCCAGGCTCTGTGTCTTACTACAAGCAAGACTTCGTTACAGGTAAGGGCAGTCACTTTCCAGTTCAAAGGAACTACATCATTCTCAAAGCTCACACGTTTCTCATCTTAACTGACAAGCATTGGATGTTAGAGGACCAGTGCTTTGTGTCACTTACAGAAACAGAGTTGGACTAGATATGGTCCGTATGTGTAGGAAACACCGTTCTTTTATTCTCAGCGCACTCACGTTTCCTGCTGTCTTAGAGACTCTAGAAAGCAAGAGCGTGCTTCTTGTTCTAAAGCAGAGTTTGATCAATGGATGAGAACACTGCTGTGTGTTTCACTTCAGAAATGGAGTTAAATCCCAGGCTCTGAGTCTTCCTACAAGCAAAACTTCGTTTCAGGTAAGGGCAGTCACTTTTCTGCTCTAAGGAACTACATCGTTCACGAAGCTCACACGTTTCTCATCTTAACTGACAAGCATTGGATGTTAGAGTACCAGTGCATTGTATCAGTTTCAGAAGCAGATTTGGACTACATATGGTCCGTATGTGTAGGAAACACCGTTCTTTTGTTTTTTCACTCTCAGATTACCTGCTGTATTAAAGACTCTAGAAAGCTAGAGCGTGCTTCTCGCTCTAAAGCAGAGTGTGATACATGGATGAGAACTATGCTGTGTGTTTCCCTTCAGAAATGGAGTTAAATCCCAATCTCTGTGTCTTCCTACAAGCAAGACTTCGTTTCAGGTAACGGCAGTCACTTTTCAGCTCAAACGAACTACATCGCTCACTGAGCTCACACATTTCTCATCTTAACAGACAAGCATTGGATGTTAGAGGACCAGTGCTTTCTATCAGTTTAAGAAGCAGATTTTGACTACATATGGTCTGTATGTGTAGGAAACACCGTTCTTTTGTTCTGGGCACACTCAGATTACCTGCAGTATTAGAGACTCTAGAAAGCAAGAGCGTGCTTCTCGCTCTAAAGCAGAGTGTGATCCATGGATGAGAACTATGCTGTGTGTTTCCCTTCAGAAATGGAGTTAAATCCCAGACTCTGTGTCTTCCTACAAGCAAGACTTCGTTTAAGGTAAGGGCAGTCACTTTTGTGCTCTAACGAACTACATCATTCACGAAGATCACACGTTTCTCATCTTAACTGACAAGCATTGGATTTTAGAGGTCCAGTGCATTTTATCAGGTTCAGAAGCAGATTTGGACTACATATGGTCCATATGTGTAGGAAACACCGTTCTTTTGTTCTGGGCACACTCAGATTACCTGCTTTATTAGAGACAATAGAAAGCAAGAGCGTGCTTCTCGCTCTAAAGCAGAGTGTGATCCATGGATGAGAACTCTGCTGTGTGTTTCCCTTCAGAGATGGAGTTAAATCCCAGGCTCTGTGTCTTCCTACAAGCAAGACTTCGTTTAAGGTAAGTGCAGTCACTTTTCTGCTCTAACGAACTACATCGTTCACGAAGATCACACGTTTCTCATCTTAACTGACAAGCATTGGATGTTAGAGGACCAGTGCATTTTATCAGGTTCAGAAGCAGATTTGGACTACATATGGTCCATATGTGTAGGAAACACCGTTCTTTTGTTCTGGGCACACTCAGATTACCTGCTTTATTAGAGACACTAGAAAGCAAGAGCGTGCTTCTCGCTCTAAAGCAGAGTGTGATCCATGGATGAGAACTCTGCTGTGTGTTTCCCTTCAGAGATGGAGTTAAATCCCAGGCTCTGTGTCTTACTACAAGCAAGACTTCGTTACAAGTAAGGGCAGTTACTTTTCAGTTCAAAGGAACTACAACATTCTCAAAGCTCACACGTTTCTCATCTTAACTGACAAGCATTGGATTTTAGAGGACCAGTGCTTTGTATCAGTTTCAGAAGCAGAGTTGGGCTAGAAATGGTCCGTATGTGTAGGAAACACCGTTCTTTTGTTCTCAGCGCACTCACGTTTCCTGCTGTCTTAGAGACTTTAGAAAGCAAGAGCGTGCTTCTCGCTCTAAAGCAGATTGTGATCCATGGATTAGAACTATGCTTTGTGTTTCCCTTCAGAAATGGAGTTAAATCCCAGACTCTGTGTCTTCCTACAAGCAAGACTTCGTTTAATGTAAGGGCAGTCACTTTTCTGCTCAAACGAACTACATCTTTCATGAAGCTCACACGTTTCCCATCTTAACTGACAAGCATTGGATGTTAGAGGAATAGTGCTTTGTATCAGTTTCAGAAGAAGAGTAGGACTACATATGGTCCATATGTGTACGAAACTCCATTCTTTTGTTCTCAGCACACTCACTTTTCCTGCTGTGTTAGAGACTCCAGAAAGCAAGAGCGTGCTTCTCGCTCTAAAGCAGAGTGTGATCCAAGGATGAGAACTCTGCTGTGTGTTTCCCTTCAGAGATGGAGTTAAATCCCAGGCTCTGTGTCTTACTACAAGCAAGACTTCGTTACAGGTAAAGGCAGTCACTTTTCAGTTCAAAGGAACTACATCATTCTCAAAGCTCACACGTTTCTCATCTTAACTGACAAGCATTGGATGTTAGAGGACCAGTGCTTTGGGTCACTTACAGAAACAGAGTTGGACTAGATATGGTCCGTATGTGTAGGAAACACCGTTCTTTTATTCTCAGCGCACTCAAGTTTCCTGCTGTCTTAGAGACTCTAGAAAGCAAGAGCGTGCCTCTTGTTCTAAAGCAGAGTGTGATCAATGGATGAGAACACTGCTGTGTGTTTCACTTCAGAAATGGAGTTAAATCCCAGGCTCTGAGTCTTCCTACAAGCAAAACTTCGTTTCAGGTAAGGGCAGTCACTTTTCTGCTCTAACGAACTACATCGTTCATGAAGCTCACATGTTTCCCATCTTAACTGACAAGCATTGGGTGTTAGAGGACCAGTGCTTTGTATCAGTTTCAGAAGAAGATTGGACTACATATGGGCCATATGTGTATGAAACTCCGTTCTTTTGTTCTGGGCACACTCAGATTTCCTGCTGTAGTAGAGACTCTAGAAAGCAAGAGCGTGCTTCTTGCTGTAAAGCAGAGTGTGATCCATGGGTGAGAACTATGCTGTGTGTTTCCCTTCAGAAATGGAGTTAAATCCCAGGCTCTGTGTCTTCCTATAAGCAAGACTTCGTTTCAGGTAAGTGCAGTCACTTGTCATTTCAAACGAAATACATCGTTCACGAAGCTCACACGTTTCTCATCTTAACAGACAAGCATTGGATGATAGAGGACCAGTGCGTTGTATCAGTTTAAGAAGGAGAGTTGGACTAGATATGGTCCGTATGTGTAGGTCACACCGTTCTTTTGTTCTCAGCACACTCACGTTTCCTGCTGTCTTAGAGACTCTAGAAAGAAAGAGCGTGCTTCTTGTTCTAAAGCAGAGTGTGATCAATGGATGAGAACACTGCTGTGTGTTTCACTTCAGAAATGGAGTTAAATCCCAGGCTCTGAGTCCTCCTATAAGCAAGACTTCGTTTCAGGTAAGGGCAGTCACTTTTCTGCTCAAACGAACTACATCGTTCACGAAGATCACACGTTTCTCATCTTAACTGACAAGCATTGGATGTTAGAGAACCAGTGCATTGTATCAGTTTCAGAAGCAGATTTGGACTACATATGGTCCGTATGTGTAGGAAACACCGTTCTTTTGTTCTGGGCATACTCAGATTACCTCTTTTATTACAGACTCAAGAAAGCAAGAGCGTGCTTCTCGCTCTAAAGCAGAGTGTGATCCAAGGATGAGAACTCTGCTGTGTGTTTCCCTTCAGAGATGGAGTTAAATCCCAGGCTCTGTGTCTTACTACAACCAAGATTTCGTTACAGGTAAGGGCAGTCACTTTTCAGTTCAAAGGAACTACATCATTCTCAAAGCTCTCACGTTTCTCATCTTAACTGACAAGCATTGGATGTTAGAGGACCAGTGCTTTGTGTCAGTTTCAGAAACAGAGTTGGACTAGATATGGTCCGTATGTGTAGGAAACACCTTTCTTTTGTTCTCAGTGCACTCTCGTTTCCTGCTGTCTTAGAGATTTTAGAAAGCAAGAGCGTGCTTCTCGCTCTAAAGCAGATTGTGATCCATGGATGAGAACTATGCTGTGTGTTTCCCTTCAGAAATGGAGTTAAATCCCAGACTCTGTGTCTTCCTACCAGCAAGAATTCGTTTAAGGTAAGGGCAGTCACTTTTGTGCTCAAACGAACTACATCGTTCATGAAGCTCACATGTTTCCCATCTTAACTGACAAGCATTGGGTGTTAGAGGACCAGTGCTTTGTATCAGTTTCAGAAGCTGAGTTGGACTAGATATGGGCCATATGTGTATGAAACTCCGTTCTTTTGTTCTGGGCACACTCAGATTTCCTGCTGTAGTAGAGACTCTAGAAAGCAAGAGCGTGCTTCTTGCTGTAAGGCAGAGTGTGATCCATGGGTGAGAACTATGCTGTGTGTTTCCCTTCAGAAATGGAGTTAAATCCCAGGCTCTGTGTCTTCCTATAAGCAAGACTTCGTTTCAGGTAAGGGCAGTCACTTTTCTGCTCAAACACACTACATCGTTCATGAAGCTCACACGTTTCTCATCTTAACTGACAAGCATTGGATGTTAGAGGACCAGTGCTTTGTATCAGTTTCAGAAGAAGAGTAGGACTACATATGGTCCATATGTGTACGAAACTCCGTTCTTTTGTTCTCAGCACACTCACTTTTCCTGCTGTGTTAGAGACTCCAGAAAGCAAGAGCGTGCTTCTCGCTCTAAAGCACAGTGTGATCCATGGATGAGAACTCTGCTGTGTGTTTCCCTTCAGAGATGGAGTTAAATCCCAGGCTCTGTGTCTTACTACAAGCAAGACTTCGTTACAGGTAAAGGCAGTCACTTTTCAGTTCAAAGGAACTACATCATTCTCAAAGCTCACACGTTTCTCATCTTAACTGACAAGCATTGGATGTTAGAGGACCAGTGCTTTGGGTCACTTACAGAAACAGAGTTGGACTAGATATGGTCCGTATGTGTAGGAAACACCGTTCTTTTATTCTCAGCGCACTCAAGTTTCCTGCTGTCTTAGAGACTCTAGAAAGCAAGAGCGTGCCTCTTGTTCTAAAGCAGAGTGTGATCAATGGATGAGAACACTGCTTGTGTTTCACTTCAGAAATGGAGTTAAATCCCAGGCTCTGAGTCTTCCTACAAGCAAAACTTCGTTTCAGGTAAGGGCAGTCACATTTCTGCTCTAACGAACTACATCGTTCATGAAGCTCACATGTTTCCCATCTTAACTGACAAGCATTGGGTGTTAGAGGACCAGTGCTTTGTATCAGTTTCAGAAGAAGATTGGACTACATATGGGCCATATGTGTATGAAACTCCGTTCTTTTGTTCTGGGCACACTCAGATTTCCTGCTGTAGTAGAGACTCTAGAAAGCAAGAGCGTGCTTCTTGCTGTAAAGCAGAGTGTGATCCATGGGTGAGAACTATGCTGTGTGTTTCCCTTCAGAAATGGAGTTAAATCGCAGGCTCTGTGTCTTCCTATAAGCAAGACTTCGTTTCAGGTAAGTGCAGTCACTTGTCATTTCAAACGAAATACATCGTTCACGAAGCTCACACGTTTCTCATCTTAACAGACAAGCATTGGATGATAGAGGACCAGTGCGTTGTATCAGTTTAAGAAGGAGAGTTGGACTAGATATGGTCTGTATGTGTAGGTCACACCGTTCTTTTGTTCTCAGCACACTCACGTTTCCTGCTGTCTTAGAGACTCTAGAAAGCAAGAGCTTGCTTCTTGTTCTAAAGCAGAGTGTGATCAATGGATGAGAACACTGCTGTGTGTTTCACTTCAGAAATGGAGTTAAATCCCAGGCTCTGAGTCTTCCAACAAGCAAGAGTTCGTTTCAGGTAAGGGCAGTCACTTTTCTGCTCAAACGAACTACATCGTTCACGAAGATCACACGTTTCTCATCTTAACTGACAAGCATTGGATGTTAGAGGACCAGTGCATTTTATCAGGTTCAGAAGCAGATTTGGACTACATATGGTCCATATGTGTAGGAAACACCGTTCTTTTGTTCTGGGCACACTCAGATTACCTGCTTTATTAGAGACACTAGAAAGCAAGAGCGTGCTTCTCGCTCTAAAGCAGAGTGTGATCCATGGATGAGAACTCTGCTGTGTGTTTCCCTTCAGAGATGGAGTTAAATCCCAGGCTCTGTGTCTTACTACAAGCAAGACTTCGTTACAAGTAAGGGCAGTTACTTTTCAGTTCAAAGGAACTACAACATTCTCAAAGCTCACACGTTTCTCATCTTAACTGACAAGCATTGGATTTTAGAGGACCAGTGCTTTGTATCAGTTTCAGAAGCAGAGTTGGACTAGAAATGGTCCGTATGTGTAGGAAACACCGGTCTTTTGTTCTCAGCGCACTCACGTTTCCTGCTGTCTTAGAGACTTTAGAAAGCAAGAGCGTGCTTCTCGCTCTAAAGCAGATTGTGATCCATGGATTAGAACTATGCTTTGTGTTTCCCTTCAGAAATGGAGTTAAATCCCAGACTCTGTGTCTTCCTACAAGCAAGACTTCGTTTAATGTAAGGGCAGTCACTTTTCTGCTCAAACGAACTACATCTTTCATGAAGCTCACACATTTCCCATCTTAACTGACAAGCATTGGATGTTAGAGGACCAGTGCTTTGTATCAGTTTCAGAAGAAGAGTAGGACTACATATGGTCCATATGTGTACGAAACTCCGTTCTTTTGTTCTCAGCACACTCACTTTTCCTGCTGTGTTAGAGACTCCAGAAAGCAAGAGCGTGCTTCTCGCTCTAAAGCAGAGTGTGATCCAAGGATGAGAACTCTGCTGTGTGTTTCCCTTCAGAGATGGAGTTAAATCCCAGGCTCTGTGTCTTACTACAAGCAAGACTTCGTTACAGGTAAAGGCAGTCACTTTTCAGTTCAAAGGAACTACATCATTCTCAAAGCTCACACGTTTCTCATCTTAACTGACAAGCATTGGATGTTAGAGGACCAGTGCTTTGGGTCACTTACAGAAACAGAGTTGGACTAGATATGGTCCGTATGTGTAGGAAACACCGTTCTTTTATTCTCAGCGCACTCATGTTTCCTGCTGTCTTAGAGACTCTAGAAAGCAAGAGCGTGCCTCTTGTTCTAAAGCAGAGTGTGATCAATGGATGAGAACACTGCTGTGTGTTTCACTTCAGAAATGGAGTTAAATCCCAGGCTCTGAGTCTTCCTACAAGCAAGACTTCGTTTCAGGTAAGGGCAGTCACTTTTCTGCTCTAACGAACTACATCGTTCATGAAGCTCACATGTTTCCCATCTTAACTGACAAGCATTGGGTGTTAGAGGACCAGTGCTTTGTATCAGTTTCAGAAGAAGATTGGACTACATATGGGCCATATGTGTATGAAACTCCGTTCTTTTGTTCTGGGCACACTCAGATTTCCTGCTGTAGTAGAGACTCTAGAAAGCAAGAGCGTGCTTCTTGCTGTAAAGCAGAGTGTGATCCATGGGTGAGAACTATGCTGTGTGTTTCCCTTCAGAAATGGAGTTAAATCCCAGGCTCTGTGTCTTCCTATAAGCAAGACTTCGTTTCAGGTAAGTGCAGTCACTTGTCATTTCAAACGAAATACATCGTTCACGAAGCTCACACGTTTCTCATCTTAACAGACAAGCATTGGATGATAGAGGACCAGTGCGTTGTATCAGTTTAAGAAGGAGAGTTGGACTAGATATGGTCCGTATGTGTAGGTCACACCGTTCTTTTGTTCTCAGCACACTCACGTTTCCTGCTGTCTTAGAGACTCTAGAAAGCAAGAGCGTGCTTCTTGTTCTAAAGCAGAGTGTGATCAATGGATGAGAACACTGCTGTGTGTTTCACTTCAGAAATGGAGTTAAATCCCAGGCTCTGAGTCTTCCTATAAGCAAGACTTCGTTTCAGGTAAGGGCAGTCACTTTTCTGCTCAAACGAACTACATCGTTCACGAAGATCACACGTTTCTCATCTTAACTGACAAGCATTGGATGTTAGAGAACCAGTGCATTGTATCAGTTTCAGAAGCAGATTTGGACTACATATGGTCCGTATGTGTAGGAAACACCGTTCTTTTGTTCTGGGCATACTCAGATTACCTCTTTTATTACAGACTCTAGAAAGCAAGAGCGTGCTTCTCGCTCTAAAGCAGAGTGTGATCCAAGGATGAGAACTCTGCTGTGTGTTTCCCTTCAGAGATGGAGTTAAATCCCAGGCTCTGTGTCTTACTACAACCAAGACTTCGTTACAGGTAAGGGCAGTCACTTTTCAGTTCAAAGGAACTACATCATTCTCAAAGCTCTCACGTTTCTCATCTTAACTGACAAGCATTGGATGTTAGAGGACCAGTGCTTTGTGTCAGTTTCAGAAACAGAGTTGGACTAGATATGGTCCGTATGTGTAGGAAACACCTTTCTTTTGTTCTCAGTGCACTCTCGTTTCCTGCTGTCTTAGAGATTTTAGAAAGCAAGAGCGTGCTTCTCGCTCTAAAGCAGATTGTGATCCATGGATGAGAACTATGCTGTGTGTTTCCCTTCAGAAATGGAGTTAAATCCCAGACTCTGTGTCTTCCTACAAGCAAGAATTCGTTTAAGGTAAGGGCAGTCACTTTTGTGCTCAAACGAACTACATCGTTCATGAAGCTCACATGTTTCCCATCTTAACTGACAAGCATTGGGTGTTAGAGGACCAGTGCTTTGTATCAGTTTCAGAAGCCGAGTTGGACTAGATATGGGCCATATGTGTATGAAACTCCGTTCTTTTGTTCTGGGCACACTCAGATTTCCTGCTGTAGTAGAGACTCTAGAAAGCAAGAGCGTGCTTCTTGCTGTAAGGCAGAGTGTGATCCATGGGTGAGAACTATGCTGTGTGTTTCCCTTCAGAAATGGAGTTAAATCCCAGGCTCTGTGTCTTCCTATAAGCAAGACTTCGTTTCAGGTAAGGGCAGTCACTTTTCTGCTCAAACACACTACATCGTTCATGAAGCTCACACGTTTCTCATCTTAACTGACAAGCATTGGATGTTAGAGGACCAGTGCTTTGTATCAGTTTCAGAAGCAGAGTTGGACTAGATATGGTCTGTATGTGTAGGAAACACCGTTCTTTTGTTCTCAGCACACTCACGTTTCCTGCTGTGTTAGAGACTCCAGAAAGCAAGAGCGTGCTTCTCGCTCTAAAGCTGAGTATGATCCATGGATGAGAACTCTGCCGTGTGTTTCCCTTCAGAGATGGAGTTAAATCCCAGGCTCTGTGTCTTACTACAAGCAAGACTTTGTTACAGGTAAGGGAAGTCACTTTTCAGTTCAAAGGAACTACATCATTCTCAAAGCTCACACGTTTCTCATCTTAACTGACAAGCATTGGATGTTAGAGGACCAGTGCTTTGTGTCACTTACAGAAACAGAGCTGGACTAGATATGGTCCCTATGTGTAGGAAACACCGTTCTTTTGTTCTCGGTGCACTCACGTTTCCTGCTGTCTTAGAGACTCTAGAAAGCAAGAGCGTGCTTCTTGTTCTAAAGCAGAGTGTGATCAATGGATGAGAACACTGCTGTGTGTTTCACATTAGAAATGGAGTTAAATCCCAGGCTCTGAGTCTTCCTACAAGCAAGACTTCGTTTCAGGTAAGTGCAGTCACTTGTCATCTCAAACGAACTACATCGTTCACGAAGATCACACGTTTCTCATCTTAACTGACAAGCATTGGATTTTAGAGGACCAGTGCTTTGTATCAGTTTCAGAAGCAGAGTTGGACTAGAAATGGTCCGTATGTGTAGGAAACACCGTTCTTTTGTTTTGGCACACTCAGATTACCTGCTGTATTAAAGACTCTAGAAAGCTAGAGCGTGCTTCTCGCTCTAAAGCAGAGTGTGATCCATGGATGAGAACTATGCTGTGTGTTTCCCTTCAGAAATGGAGTTAAATCCCAATCTCTGTGTCTTCCTACAAGCAAGACTTCGTTTAAGGTAAGTGCAGTCACTTTTCTGCTCTAACGAACTACATCGTTCACGAAGATCACACGTTTCTCATCTTAAGTGACAAGCATTGGATGTTAGAGGACCAGTGCATTTTATCAGGTTCAGAAGCAGATTTGGACTACATATGGTCCATATGTGTAGGAAACACCGTTCTTTTGTTCTGGGCACACTCAGATTACCTGCTTTATTAGAGACACTAGAAAGCAAGAGCGTGCTTCTCGCTCTAAAGCAGAGTGTGATCCATGGATGAGAACTCTGCTGTGTGTTTCCCTTCAGAGATGGAGTTAAATCCCAGGCTCTGTGTCTTACTACAAGCAAGACTTCGTTACAAGTAAGGGCAGTTACTTTTCAGTTCAAAGGAACTACAACATTCTCAAAGCTCACACGTTTCTCATCTTAACTGACAAGCATTGGATTTTAGAGGACCAGTGCTTTGTATCAGTTTCAGAAGTAGAGTTGGACTAGAAATGGTCCGTATGTGTAGGAAACACCGTTCTTTTGTTCTCAGCGCACTCACGTTTCCTGCTGTCTTAGAGACTTTAGAAAGCAAGAGCGTGCTTCTTGCTCTAAAGCAGATTGTGATCCATGGATGAGAACTATGCTTTGTGTTTCCCTTCAGAAATGGAGTTAAATCCCAGACTCTGTGTCTTCCTACAAGCAAGACTTCGTTTAATGTAAGGGCAGTCACTTTCCTGCTCAAACGAACTACATCTTTCATGAAGCTCACACGTTTCCCATCTTAACTGACAAGCATTGGATGTTAGAGGACCAGTGCTTTGTATCAGTTTCAGAAGAAGAGTAGGACTACATATGGTCCATATGTGTACGAAACTCCGTTCTTTTGTTCTCAGCACACTCATTTTTCCTGCTGTGTTAGAGACTCCAGAAAGCAAGAGCGTGCTTCTCGCTCTAAAGCACAGTGTGATCCATGGATGAGAATTCTGCTGTGTGTTTCCCTTCAGAGATGGAGTTAAATCCCAGGCTCTGTGTCTTACTACAAGCAAGACTTCGTTACAGGTAAAGGCAGTCACTTTTCAGTTCAAAGGAACTACATCATTCTCAAAGCTCACACGTTTCTCATCTTAACTGACAAGCATTGGATGTTAGAGGACCAGTGCTTTGGGTCACTTACAGAAACAGAGTTGGACTAGATATGGTCCGTATGTGTAGGAAACACCGTTCTTTTATTCTCAGCGCACTCAAGTTTCCTGCTGTCTTAGAGACTCTAGAAAGCAAGAGCGTGCCTCTTGTTCTAAAGCAGAGTGTGATCAATGGATGAGAACACTGCTTGTGTTTCACTTCAGAAATGGAGTTAAATCCCAGGCTCTGAGTCTTCCTACAAGCAAAACTTCGTTTCAGGTAAGGGCAGTCACTTTTCTGCTCTAACGAACTACATCGTTCATGAAGCTCACATGTTTCCCATCTTAACTGACAAGCATTGGGTGTTAGAGGACCAGTGCTTTGTATCAGTTTCAGAAGAAGATTGGACTACATATGGGCCATATGTGTATGAAACTCCGTTCTTTTGTTCTGGGCACACTCAGATTTCCTGCTGTAGTAGAGACTCTAGAAAGCAAGAGTGTGCTTCTTGCTGTAAAGCAGAGTGTGATCCATGGGTGAGAACTATGCTGTGTGTTTCCCTTCAGAAATGGAGTTAAATCCCAGGCTCTGTGTCTTCCTATAAGCAAGACTTCGTTTCAGGTAAGTGCAGTCACTTGTCATTTCAAACGAAATACATCGTTCACGAAGCTCACACGTTTCTCATCTTAACAGACAAGCATTGGATGATAGAGGACCAGTGCGTTGTATCAGTTTAAGAAGGAGAGTTGGACTAGATATGGTCTGTATGTGTAGGTCACACCGTTCTTTTGTTCTCAGCACACTCACGTTTCCTGCTGTCTTAGAGACTCTAGAAAGCAAGAGCTTGCTTCTTGTTCTAAAGCAGAGTGTGATCAATGGATGAGAACACTGCTGTGTGTTTCACTTCAGAAATGGAGTTAAATCCCAGGCTCTGAGTCTTCCTATAAGCAAGACTTCGTTTCAGGTAAGGGCAGTCACTTTTCTGCTCAAACGAACTACATCGTTCACGAAGATCACACGTTTCTCATCTTAACTGACAAGCATTGGATGTTAGAGAACCAGTGCATTGTATCAGTTTCAGAAGCAGATTTGGACTACATATGGTCCGTATGTGTAGGAAACACCTTTCTTTTGTTCTCAGTGCACTCTCGTTTCCTGCTGTCTTAGAGATTTTAGAAAGCAAGAGCGTGCTTCTCGCTCTAAAGCAGATTGTGATCCATGGATGAGAACTATGCTGTGTGTTTCCCTTCAGAAATGGACTTAAATCCCAGACTCTGTGTCTTCCTACAAGCAAGAATTCGTTTAAGGTAAGGGCAGTCACTTTTGTGCTCAAACGAACTACATCGTTCATGAAGCTCACATGTTTCCCATCTTAACTGACAAGCATTGGGTGTTAGAGGACCAGTGCTTTGTATCAGTTTCAGAAGCCGAGTTGGACTAGATATGGGCCATATGTGTATGAAACTCCGTTCTTTTGTTCTGGGCACACTCAGATTTCCTGCTGTAGTAGAGACTCTAGAAAGCAAGAGCGTGCTTCTTGCTGTAAAGCAGAGTCTGATCCATGGGTGAGAACTATGCTGTGTGTTTCCCTTCAGAAATGGAGATAAATCCCAGGCTCTGTGTCTTCCTATAAGCAAGACTTCGTTTCAGGTAAGGGCAGTCACTTGTCATCTCAAACAAACTACATCGTTCACGAAGATCACACGTTTCTTATCTTAACAGACAAGCATTGCATGTTAGAGGATCAGTGCTTTGTATCAGTTTCAGAAGCAGTGTTGGACAAGATATGGTCCGTATGTGTAGGAAACACCGTTCTTTTGTTCTCAGCACACTCACGTTTCCTGCTCTGTTAGAGACTCCAGAAAACAAGAGCGTGATTCTCGCTCTAAAGCAGAGTGTGATCCATGGATGAGAACTCTGCTGTGTGTTTCCCATCAGAGATGGAGTTAAATCCCAGGCTCTGTGTCTTACTACAAGCAAGACTTCGTTACAGGTAAGGGCAGTCACTTTTCAGTTCAAAGGAACTACATCATTCTCAAAGCTCTCACGTTTCTCATCTTAACTGACAAGCATTGGATGTTAGAGGACCAGTGCTTTGTGTCAGTTTCAGAAACTGAGTTGGACTAGATATGGTCTGTATGTGTAGGAAACACCTTTCTTTGTTCTCAGCGCACTCACGTTTCCTGCTGTCTTAGAGACTTTAGAAAGCAAGAGCGTCCTTCTCGCTCTAAAGCAGATTGTGATCCATGGATGAGAACTATGCTGTGTGTTTCCCTTCTGAAATGGAGTTAAATCCCAGGCTCTGTGTCTTCCTATAAGCAAGACTTCGTTTCAGGTAAGTGCAGTCACTTGTCATCTCAAACGAACTACATCGTTCACGAAGCTCACACGTTTCTCATCTTAACAGACAAGCATTGGATGTTAGCGGCCCAGTGCTTTTTGTCAGTTTCAGTAACAGAGTTGGACTAGATATGGTCCGTATGTGTAGGAAACACCGTTCTTTTGTTCTCAGCGCACTCACGTTTCCTGCTGTCTTAGAGACTTTAGAAAGCAAGAGCGTGCTTCTCGCTCTAAAGCAGATTGTGATCCATGGAATAGAACTATGCTGTGTGTTTCCCGTCAGAAATGGAGTTAAATCCCAGGCTCTGTGTCTTCCTATCAGCAAGATTTCGTTTCAGGTAAGGGCAGTCACTTGACAGCTCAAACAAACTACATTGTTCACGAAGCTCACACGTCTCTCGTCTTAACAGACAAGCATTGGATGTTAGAGGACCAGTGCTTCGTATCAGTTTCAGAAGCAGAGTTGGACTAGATATGGTCCCTATGTGTAGGAAACACCGTTCTTTAGTTCTCAGCACACTCACGTTTCCTGCTGTGTTAGAGACTCCAGAAAGCAAGAGCGTGCTTCTCCCTCTAAAGCAGAGTGTGATCCATGGATGAGAACTCTGCTGTGTGTTTCCCTTCAGAGATGGAGTTAAATCCCAGGCTCTGTGTCTTACTACAAGCAAGACTTTGTTACAGTTAAGAGCAGTCACTTTTCAGTTCAAAGGAACTACATCATTCTCAAAGCTCACACGTTTCTCATCTTAACTGACAAGCATTGGATGTTAGCGGACCAGTGCTTTTTGTCAGTTTCAGAAGCCGAGTTGGACTAGACATGGTCTGTATGTGTAGGAAACTCCGTTCTTTTGTTCCCAGCACACTCACGTTTCCTGCTGTGTTAGAGACTCCAGAAAGCAAGAGCGTGCTTCTTGTTCTAAAGCAGAGTGTGATGAATGGATGAGAACACTGCTGTGTGTTTCACTTCAGAAATGGAGTTAAATCCCAGGCTCTGAGTCTTCCTACAAGCAAGACTTCGTTTCAGGTAAGGGCAGTCACTTTTCTGCTCAAACGAACTACATCGTTCACGAAGATCACACGTTTCTCATCTTAACTGACAAACATTGGATGTTAGAGGACCAGTGCATTGTATCAGTTTCAGAAGCAGATTTGGACTACATATGGTCCGTATGTGTAGGAAACACCGTTCTTTTGTTCTGGCACACTCAGATTACCTGCTGTATTAGAGACTCTAGAAAGCAAGAGCGTGCTTCTCGCTCTAAAGCAGAGTGTGATCCATGGATGAGAACTATGCTGTGTGTTTCAATTCAGAAATGGAGTTAAATCCCAGACTCTTTGTCTTCCTACAAACTAGACTTCGTTTCAGGTAACGGCAGTCACTTTTCAGCTCAAATGATCTACATCGCTCACTGAGCTCACACATTTCTCATCTTTACAGACAAGCATTGGATGTTAGAGGACCAGTGCGTTGTATCAGTTTAAGAAGGAGAGTTGGACTAGATATGGTCCGTATGTGTAGGTCACACCGTTCTTTTGTTCTCAGCACACTCACGTTTCCTGCTGTCTTAGAGACTCTAGAAAGCAAGAGCGTGCTTCTTGTTCTAAAGCAGAGTGTGATCAATGGATGAGAACAGTGCTGTGTGTTTCACTTCAGAAATGGAGTTAAATCCCAGGCTCTGAGTCTTCCTATAAGCAAGACTTCGTTTCAGGTAAGGGCAGTCACTTTTCTGCTCAAACGAACTACATCGTTCACGAAGATCACACGTTTCTCATCTTAACTGACAAGCATTGGATGTTAGAGAACCAGTGCATTGTACCAGTTTCAGAAGCAGATTTGGACTACATATGGTCCGTATGTGTAGGAAACACCGTTCTTTTGTTCTGGGCATACTCAGATTACCACTTTTATTACAGACTCTAGAAAGCAAGAGCGTGCTTCTCTCTCTAAAGCAGAGTGTGATCCAAGGATGAGAACTCTGCTGTGTGTTTCCCTTCAGAGATGGAGTTAAATCCCAGGCTCTGTGTCTTACTACAACCAAGACTTCGTTACAGGTAAGGGCAGTCACTTTTCAGTTCAAAGGAACTACATCATTCTCAAAGCTCTCACGTTTCTCATCTTAACTGACAAGCATTGGATGTTAGAGGACCAGTGCTTTGTGTCAGTTCCAGAAACAGAGTTGGACTAGATATGGTCCGTATGTGTAGGAAACACCTTTCTTTTGTTCTCAGCGCACTCTCGTTTCCTGCTGTCTTAGAGATTTTAGAAAGCAAGAGCGTGCTTCTCGCTTAAAGCAGATTGTGATCCCTGGATGAGAACTATGCTGTGTGTTTCCCTTCAGAAATGGAGTTAAATCCCAGACTCTGTGTCTTCCTACAAGCAAGAATTCGTTTAAGGTAAGGGCAGTCACTTTTGTGCTCAAACGAACTACATCGTTCATGAAGCTCACATGTTTCCCATCTTAACTGACAAGCATTGGGTGTTAGAGGACCAGTGCTTTGTATCAGTTTCAGAAGAAGAGTTGTACTACATATGGGCCATATGTGTATGAAACTCCGTTCTTTTGTTCTGGGCACACTCAGATTTCCTGCTGTAGTAGAGACTCTAGAAAGCAAGAGTGTGCTTCTTGCTGTAAGGCAGAGTGTGATCCATGGGTGAGAACTATGCTGTGTGTTTCCCTTCAGAAATGGAGTTAAATCCCAGGCTCTGTGTCTTCCTATAAGCAAGACTTCGTTTCAGGTAAGGGCAGTCACTTTTCTGCTCAAACAAACTACATCGTTCATGAAGCTCACACGTTTCTCATCTTAACTGACAAGCATTGGATGTTAGAGGACCAGTGCTTTGTATCAGTTTCAGAAGCAGAGTTGGACTAGATATGGTCCGTATGTGTCGGAAACACCGTTCTTTTGTTCTCAGCACACTCACGTTTCCTGCTGTGTTAGAGACTCCAGAAAGCAAGAGCGTGCTTCTCGCTCTAAAGCTGAGTGTGATCCATGGTTGAGAACTCTGCTGTGTGTTTCCCTTCAGAGATGGAGTTAAATCCCAGGCTCTGTGTCTTACTACAAGCAAGACTTTGTTACAGGTAAGGGAAGTCACTTTTCAGTTCAAAGGAACTACATCATTCTCAAAGCTCACACGTTTCTCATCTTAACTGACAAGCATTGGATGTTAGAGGACCAGTGCTTTGTGTCACTTACAGAAACAGAGCTGGACTAGATATGGTCCCTATGTGTAGGAAACACCGTTCTTTTGTTTTCGGTGCACTCATGTTTCCTGCTGTCTTAGAGACTCTAGAAAGCAAGAGCGTGCTTCTTGTTCTAAAGCAGAGTGTGATCAATGGATGAGAACACTGCTGTGTGTTTCACATTAGAAATGGAGTTAAATCCCAGACTCTGTGTCTTCCTACAAGCAAGACTTCGTTTAATGTAAGGGCAGTCACTTTTCTGCTCAAACGAACTACATCGTTCATGAAGCTCACACGTTTCCCATCTTAACTGACAAGCATTGGATGTTAGAGGACCAGTGCTTTGTATCAGTTTCAGAAGAAGAGTAGGACTACATATGGTCCATATGTGTATGAAACTCTGTGTTTTTGTTCTCAGCACACTCACTTTTCCTGCTGTGTTAGAGACTCCAGACAGCAAGAGCGTGCTTCTCGCTCTAAAGCACAGTGTGATCCATGGATGAGAACTCTGCTGTGTGTTTCGCTTCAGAGATGGAGTTAAATCCCAGGCTCTGTGTCTTACTACAAGCAAGACTTCGTTACAGGTAAAGGCAGTGACTTTTCAGTTCAAAGGAACTACATCATTCTCAAAGCTCACACGTTTCTCATCTTAACTGACAAGCATTGGATGTTAGAGGACCAGTGCTTTGTGTCACTTACAGAAACAGAGTTGGACTAGATATGGTCCGTATGTGTAGGAAACACCGTTCTTTTATTCTCAGCGCACTCAAGTTTCCTGCTGTCTTAGAGACTCTAGAAAGCAAGAGCGTGCCTCTTGTTCTAAAGCAGAGTGTGATCAATGGATGAGAACACTGCTGTGTGTTTCCCTTCAGAAATGGAGTTAAATCCCAGGCTCTGAGTCTTCCTACAAGCAAGACTTCGTTTCAGGTAAGGGCAGTCACTTTTCTGCTCAAACGAACTACATCGTTCACGAAGATCACACGTTTCTCATCTTAACTGACAAACATTGGATGTTAGAGGACCAGTGCATTGTATCAGTTTCAGAAGCAGATTTGGACTACATATGGTCCGTATGTGTAGGAAACACCGTTCTTTTGTTCTGGCACACTCAGATTACCTGCTGTATTAGAGACTCTAGAAAGCAAGAGCGTGCTTCTCGCTCTAAACCAGAGTGTGATCCATGGATGAGAACTATGCTGTGTGTTTCAATTCAGAAATGGAGTTAAATCCCAGACTCTTTGTCTTCCTACAAACTAGACTTCGTTTCAGGTAACGGCAGTCACTTTTCAGCTCAAATGATCTACATCGCTCACTGAGCTCACACATTTCTCATCTTTACAGACAAGCATTGGATGTTAGAGGACCAGTGCGTTGTATCAGTTTAAGAAGGAGAGTTGGACTAGATATGGTCCATATGTGTAGGTCACACCGTTCTTTGTTCTCAGCACACTCACGTTTCCTGCTGTCTTAGAGACTCTAGAAAGCAAGAGCGTGCTTCTTGTTCTAAAGCAGAGTGTGATCAATGGATGAGAACACTGCTGTGTGTTTCACTTCAGAAATGGAGTTAAATCCCAGGCTCTGAGTCTTCCTATAAGCAAGACTTCGTTTCAGGTAAGGGCAGTCACTTTTCTGCTCAAACGAACTACATCGTTCACGAAGATCACACGTTTCTCATCTTAACTGACAAGCATTGGATGTTAGAGAACCAGTGCATTGTACCAGTTTCAGAAGCAGATTTGGACTACATATGGTCCGTATGTGTAGGAAACACCGTTCTTTTGTTGTGGGCATACTCAGATTACCTCTTTTATTACAGACTCTAGAAAGCAAGAGCGTGCTTCTCGCTCTAAAGCAGAGTGTGATCCAAGGATGAGAACTCTGCTGTGTGTTTCCCTTCAGAGATGGAGTTAAATCCCAGGCTCTGTGTCTTACTACAACCAAGACTTCGTTACAGGTAAGGGCAGTCACTTTTCAGTTCAAAGGATCTACATCATTCTCAAAGCTCTCACGTTTCTCATCTTAACTGACAAGCATTGGATGTTAGAGGACCAGTGCTTTGTGTCAGTTTCAGAAACAGAGTTGGACTAGATATGGTCCGTATGTGTAGGAAACACCTTTCTTTTGTTCTCAGCGCACTCTCGTTTCCTGCTGTCTTAGAGATTTTAGAAAGCAAGAGCGTGCTTCTCGCTCTAAAGCAGATTGTGATCCATGGATGAGAACTATGCTGTGTGTTTCCCTTCAGAAATGGAGTTAAATCCCAGACTCTGTGTCTTCCTACAAGCAAGAATTCGTTTAAGGTAAGGGCAGCCACTTTTGTGCTCAAACGAACTACATCGTTCATGAAGCTCACATGTTTCCCATCTTAACTGACAAGCATTGGGTGTTAGAGGACCAGTGCTTTGTATCAGTTTCAGAAGAAGAGTTGTACTACATATGGGCCATATGTGTATGAAACTCCGTTCTTTTGTTCTGGGCACACTCAGATTTCCTGCTGTAGTAGAGACTCTAGAAAGCAAGAGCGTGCTTCTTGCTGTAAGGCAGAGTGTGATCCATTGGTGAGAACTATGCTGTGTGTTTCCCTTCAGAAATGGAGTTAAATCCCAGGCTCTGTGTCTTCCCATAAGCAAGACTTCGTTTCAGGTAAGGGCAGTCACTTTTCTGCTCAAACAAACTACATCGTTCATGAAGCTCACACGTTTCTCATCTTAACTGACAAGCATTGGATGTTATAGGACCAGTGCTTTGTATCAGTTTCAGAAGCAGAGTTGGACTAGATATGGTCCATATGTGTCGGAAACACCGTTCTTTTGTTCTCAGCACACTCACGTTTCCTGCTGTGTTAGAGACTCCAGAAAGCAAGAGCGTGCTTCTCGCTCTAAAGCTGAGTGTGATCCATGGTTGAGAACTCTGCTGTGTGTTTCCCTTCAGAGATGGAGTTAAATCCCTGGCTCTGTGTCTTACTACAAGCAAGACTTTGTTACAGGTAAGGGAAGTCACTTTTCAGTTCAAAGGAACTACATCATTCTCAAAGCTCACACGTTTCTCATCTTAACTGACAAGCATTGGATGTTAGAGGACCAGTGCTTTGTGTCACTTACAGAAACAGAGCTGGACTAGATATGGTCCCTATGTGTAGGAAACACCGTTCTTTTGTTCTCGGTGCACTCACGTTTCCTGCTGTCTTAGAGACTCTAGAAAGCAAGAGCGTGCTTCTTGTTCTAAAGCAGAGTGTGATCAATGGATGAGAACACTGCTGTGTGTTTCCCTTCAGAGATGGAGTTAAATCCCAGGCTCTGTGTCTTACTACAAGCAAGACTTCGTTACAAGTAAGGGCAGTTACTTTTCAGTTCAAAGGAACTACAACATTCTCAAAGCTCACACGTTTCTCATCTTAACTGACAAGCATTGGATTTTAGAGGACCAGTGCTTTGTATCAGTTTCAGAAGCAGAGTTGGACTAGATATGGTCCGTATGTGTAGGAAACACCGTTCTTTTGTTTTGGCACACTCAGATTACCTGCTGTATTAAAGACTCTAGAAAGCTAGAGCGTGCTTCTCGCTCTAAAGCAGAGTGTGATCCATGGATGAGAACTATGCTGTGTGTTTCCCTTCAGAAATGGAGTTAAATCCCAATCTCTGTGTCTTCCTACAACTAAGACTTCGTTTAAGGTAAGTGCAGTCACTTTTCTGCTCTAACGAACTACATCGTTCACGAAGATCACACGTTTCTCATCTTAAGTGACAAGCATTGGATGTTAGAGGACCAGTGCATTTTATCAGGTTCAGAAGCAGATTTGGACTACATATGGTCCATATGTGTAGGAAACACCGTTCTTTTGTTCTGGGCACACTCAGATTACCTGCTTTATTAGAGACACTAGAAAGCAAGTGCGTGCTTCTCGCTCTAAAGCAGAGTGTGATCCATGGATGAGAACTCTGCTGTGTGTTTCCCTTCAGAGATGGAGTTAAATCCCAGGCTCTGTGTCTTACTACAAGCAAGACTTCGTTTAATGTAAGGGCAGTCACTTTTCTGCTCAAACGAACTACATCGTTCATGAAGCTCAGACGTTTCCCATCTTAACTGACAAGCATTGGATGTTAGAGGACCAGTGCTTTGTATCAGTTTCAGAAGAAGAGTAGGACTACATATGGTCCATATGTGTATGAAACTCCGTTCTTTTGTTCTCAGCACACTCACTTTTCCTGCTGTGTTAGAGACTCCAGAAAGCAAGAGCGTGCTTCTCGCTCTAAAGCACAGTTTGATCCATGGATGAGAACTCTGCTGTGTGTTTCCCTTCAGAGATGGAGTTAAATCCCAGGCTCTGTGTCTTACTACAAGCAAGACTTCGTTACAGGTAAAGGCAGTCACTTTTCAGTTCAAAGGAACTACATCATTCTCAAAGCTCACACGTTTCTCATCTTAACTGACAAGCATTGGATGTTAGAGGACCAGTGCTTTGTGTCACTTACAGAAACAGATTTGGACTAGATATGGTCCGTATGTGTAGGAAACACCGTTCTTTTATTCTCAGCGCACTCAAGTTTCCTGCTGTCTTAGAGACTCTAGAAAGCAAGAGCGTGCCTCTTGTTCTAAAGCAGAGTCTGATCCATGGGTGAGAACTATGCTGTGTGTTTCCCTTCAGAAATGGAGATAAATCCCAGGCTCTGTGTCTTCCTATAAGCAAGACTTCGTTTCAGGTAAGGGCAGTCACTTGTCATCTCAAACGTACTACATCGTTCACGAAGATCACACGTTTCTTATCTTAACAGACAAGCATTGCATGTTAGAGGACCAGTGCTTTGTATCAGTTTCAGAAGGAGAGTTGGACAAGATATGGTCCGTATGTGTAGGAAACACCGTTCTTTTGTTCTCAGCACACTCACGTTTCCTGCTGTGTTAGAGACTCCAGAAAACAAGAGCGTGCTTCTCGCTCTAAAGCAGAGTGTCATCCATGGATGAGAACTCTGCTGTTTGTTTCCCTTCAGAGATGGAGTTAAATCCCAGGCTCTGTGTCTTACTACAAGCAAGACTTCGTTACAGGTAAGGGCAGTCACTTTTCAGTTGAAAGGAACTACATCATTCTCAAAGCTCTCACGTTTCTCATCTTAACTGACAAGCATTGGATGTTAGAGGACCAGTGCTTTGTGTCAGTTTCAGAAACTGAGTTGGACTAGATATGGTCTGTATGTGTAGGAAACACCTCTCTTTGTTCTCAGCGCACTCACGTTTCCTGCTGTCTTAGAGACTTTAGAAAGCAAGAGCGTGCTTCTCGCTCTAAAGCAGATTGTGATCCATGGATGAGAACTATGCTGTGTGTTTCCCGTCAGAAATGGAGTTAAATCCCAGGCTCTGTGTCTTCCTATAAGCAAGACTTCGTTTCAGGTAAGTGCAGTCACTTGTCATCTCAAACGAACTACATCGTTCACGAAGCTCACACGTTTCTCATCTTAACAGACAAGTATTGGATGATAGAGGACCAGTGCTTTGTATCAGTTTCAGAAGCAGAGTTGGACTAGATATGGTCTGTATGTGTAGGAAACTCCGTTCTTTTGTTCTCAGCACACTCACGTTTCCTGCTGTGTTAGAGACTCCAGAAAGCAAGAGCTTGCTTCTCGCTCTAAAGCAGAGTGTGATCCATGGATGAGAACTCTGCTGTGTGTTTCCCTTCAGAGATGGAGTTAAATCCCAGGCCATGTGTCTTACTACAAGCAAGACTTCGTTACAGGTAAGGTCAGTCACTTTTCAGCTCAAATGATCTACATCGCTCACTGAGCTCACACATTTCTCATCTTTACAGACAAGCATTGGATGTTAGAGGACCAGTGCGTTGTATCAGTTTAAGAAGGAGAGTTGGACTAGATATGGTCCTTATGTGTAGGTCACACCGTTCTTTTGTTCTCAGCACACTCACGTTTCCTGCTGTCTTAGAGACTCTAGAAAGCAAGAGCGTGCTTCTTGTTCTAAAGCAGAGTGTGATCAATGGATGAGAACACTGCTGTGTGTTTCACTTCAGAAATGGAGTTAAATCCCAGGCTCTGAGTCTTCCTATAAGCAAGACTTCGTTTCAGGTAAGGGCAGTCACTTTTCTGCTCAAACGAACTACATCGTTCACGAAGATCACACGTTTCTCATCTTAACTGACAAGCATTGGATGTTAGAGAACCAGTGCATTGTATCAGTTTCAGAAGCAGATTTGGACTACATATGGTCCGTATGTGTAGGAAACACCGTTCTTTTGTTCTGGGCATACTCAGATTACCTCTTTTATTACAGACTCTAGAAAGCAAGAGCGTGCTTCTCGCTCTAAAGCAGAGTGTGATCCAAGGATGAGAACACTGCTGTGTGTTTCCCTTGAGAGATGGAGGTAAATCCCAGGCTCTGTGTCTTACTACAAGCAAGACTTCGTTACAGGTAAGGTCAGTCACTTTTCAGCTCAAATGATCTACATCGCTCACTGAGCTCACACATTTCTCATCTTTACAGACAAGCATTGGATGTTAGAGGACCAGTGCGTTGTATCAGTTTAAGAAGGAGAGTTGGACTAGATATGGTCCGTATGTGTAGGTCACACCGTTCTTTTGTTCTCAGCACACTCACGTTTCCTGCTGTCTTAGAGACTCTAGAAAGCAAGAGCGTGCTTCTTGTTCTAAAGTAGAGTGTGATCAATGGATGAGAACACTGCTGTGTGTTTCACTTCAGAAATGGAGTTAAATCCCAGGCTCTGAGTCTTCCTATAAGCAAGACTTCGTTTCAGGTAAGGGCAGTCACTTTTCTGCTCAAACGAACTACATCGTTCACGAAGATCACACGTTTCTCATCTTAACTGACAAGCATTGGATGTTAGAGAACCAGTGCATTGTATCAGTTTCAGAAGCAGATTTGGACTACATATGGTCCGTATGTGTAGGAAACACCGTTCTTTTGTTCTGGGCATACTCAGATTACCTCTTTTATTACAGACTCTAGAAAGCAAGAGCGTGCTTCTCGCTCTAAAGCAGAGTGTGATCCAAGGATGAGAACTCTGCTGTGTGTTTCCCTTGAGAGATGGAGGTAAATCCCAGGCTCTGTGTCTTACTACAAGCAAGACTTCGTTACAGGTAAGGGCAGTCACTTTTCAGTTCAAAGGAACAACAACATTCTCAAAGCTCACACGTTTCTCATCTAAACTAACAAGCATTGGATTTTAGAGGACCAGTGCTTTGTATCAGTTTCAAAAGCAGAGTTGGACTAGATATGGTCCGTATGTGTAGGAAACACCGTTCTTTTGTTCTCAGCGCACTCACGTTTCCTGCTGTCTTAGAGACTCTAGAAAGCAAGAGTGTGCTTCTTGTTCTAAAGCAGAGTGTGATCAATGGATGAGAACACTGCTGTGTGTTTCACTTCAGAAATGGAGTTAAATCCCAGGCTCTGAGTCTTCCTACAAGCAAGAGTTATTTTCAGGTAAGGGCAGTCACTTTTCTGCTCAAAGGAACTACATCGTTCACGAAGATCACACGTTTCTCATCTTAACTGACAAGCATTGGATGTTAGAGGACCAGTGCATTGTATCAGTTTCAGAAGCAGATTTGGACTACATATGGTCCGAATGTGTAGGAAACACCGTTATTTTGTTCTGGCAAACTCAGATTACCTGCTGTATTAAAGACTCTAGAAAGCAAGAGCGTGCTTCTCGCTCTAAAGCAGAGTGTGATCCATGGATGAGAACTATGCTGTGTGTTTCCCTTCAGAAATGGAGTTAAATCCCAATCTCTGTGTCTTCCTACAAGCAAGACTTCGTTTAAGGTAAGTGCAGTCACTTTTCTGCTCTAACGAACTACATCGTTCACGAAGATCACACGTTTCTCATCTTAAGTGACAAGCATTGGATGTTAGAGGACCAGTGCATTTTATCAGGTTCAGAAGCAGATTTGGACTACATATGGTCCATATGTGTAGGAAACACCGTTCTTTTGTTCTGGGCACACTCAGATTACCTGCTTTATTAGAGACACTAGAAAGCAAGTGCGTGCTTCTCGCTCTAAAGCAGAGTGTGATCCATGGATGAGAACTCTGCTGTGTGTTTCCCTTCAGAGATGGAGTTAAATCCCAGGCTCTGTGTCTTACTACAAGCAAGACTTCGTTACAAGTAAGGGCAGTTACTTTTCAGTTCAAAGGAACTACAACATTCTCAAAGCTCACACGTTTCTCATCTTAACTGACAAGCATTGGATTTTAGAGGACCAGTGCTTTGTATCAGTTTCAGAAGCAGAGTTGGACTAGAAATGGTCCGTATGTGTAGGAAACACCGTTCTTTTGTTCTCAGCGCACTCACGTTTCCTGCTGTCTTAGAGACTTTAGAAAGCAAGAGCGTGCTTCTCGCTCTAAAGCAGATTGTGATCCATGGATGAGAACTATGCTTTGTGTTTCCCTTCAGAAATGGAGTTAAATCCCAGACTCTGTGTCTTCCTACAAGCAAGACTTCGTTTAATGTAAGGGCAGTCACTTTTCTGCTCAAACGAACTACATCGTTCATGAAGCTCAGACGTTTCCCATCTTAACTGACAAGCATTGGATGTTAGAGGACCAGTGCTTTGTATCAGTTTCAGAAGAAGAGTAGGACTACATATGGTCCATATGTGTATGAAACTCCGTTCTTTTGTTCTCAGCACACTCACTTTTCCTGCTGTGTTAGAGACTCCAGAAAGCAAGAGCGTGCTTCTCGCTCTAAAGCACAGTGTGATCCATGGATGAGAACTCTGCTGTGTGTTTCCCTTCAGAGATGGAGTTAAATCCCAGGCTCTGTGTCTTACTACAAGCAAGACTTCGTTACAGGTAAAGGCAGTCACTTTTCAGTTCAAAGGAACTACATCATTCTCAAAGCTCACACGTTTCTCATCTTAACTGACAAGCATTGGATGTTAGAGGACCAGTGCTTTGTGTCACTTACAGAAACAGAGTTGGACTAGATATGGTCCGTATGTGTAGGAAACACCGTCCTTTTATTCTCAGCGCACTCACGTTTCCTGCTGTCTTAGAGACTCTAGAAAGCAAGAGCGTGCTTCTTGTTCTAAAGCAGAGTGTGATCAATGGATGAGAACACTGCTGTGTGTTTCACTTCAGAAATGGAGTTAAATCCCAGGCTCTGAGTCTTCCTACAAGCAAAACTTCGTTTCAGGTAAGGGCAGTCACTTTTCTGCTCTAACGAACTACATCGTTCACGAAGATCACACGTTTCTCATATTAACTGACAAGCATTGGATGTTAGAGGACCAGTGCATTGTATCAGTTTCAGAAGCAGATTTGGACTACATATGGTCCATATGTGTAGGAAACACCGTTCTTTTGTTCTGGGCATACTCAGATTACCTCTTTTATTACAGACTCTAGAAAGCAAGAGCGTGCTTCTCGCTCTAAAGCAGAGTGTGATCCAAGGATGAGAACTCTGCTGTGTGTTTCCCTTGAGAGATGGAGGTAAATCCCAGGCTCTGTGTCTTACTACAAGCAAGACTTCGTTACAGGTAAGGGCAGTCACTTTTCAGTTCAAAGGAACAACAACATTCTCAAAGCTCACACGTTTCTCATCTAAACTAACAAGCATTGGATTTTAGAGGACCAGTGCTTTGTATCAGTTTCAAAAGCAGAGTTGGACTAGATATGGTCCGTATGTGTAGGAAACACCGTTCTTTTGTTCTCAGCGCACTCACGTTTCCTGCTGTCTTAGAGACTCTAGAAAGCAAGAGTGTGCTTCTTGTTCTAAAGCAGAGTGTGATCAATGGATGAGAACACTGCTGTGTGTTTCACTTCAGAAATGGAGTTAAATCCCAGGCTCTGAGTCTTCCTACAAGCAAGAGTTATTTTCAGGTAAGGGCAGTCACTTTTCTGCTCAAAGGAACTACATCGTTCACGAAGATCACACGTTTCTCATCTTAACTGACAAGCATTGGATGTTAGAGGACCAGTGCATTGTATCAGTTTCAGAAGCAGATTTGGACTACATATGGTCCGAATGTGTAGGAAACACCGTTATTTTGTTCTGGCAAACTCAGATTACCTGCTGTATTAAAGACTCTAGAAAGCAAGAGCGTGCTTCTCGCTCTAAAGCAGAGTGTGATCCATGGATGAGAACTATGCTGTGTGTTTCCCTTCAGAAATGGAGTTAAATCCCAATCTCTGTGTCTTCCTACAAGCAAGACTTCGTTTAAGGTAAGTGCAGTCACTTTTCTGCTCTAACGAACTACATCGTTCACGAAGATCACACGTTTCTCATCTTAAGTGACAAGCATTGGATGTTAGAGGACCAGTGCATTTTATCAGGTTCAGAAGCAGATTTGGACTACATATGGTCCATATGTGTAGGAAACACCGTTCTTTTGTTCTGGGCACACTCAGATTACCTGCTTTATTAGAGACACTAGAAAGCAAGTGCGTGCTTCTCGCTCTAAAGCAGAGTGTGATCCATGGATGAGAACTCTGCTGTGTGTTTCCCTTCAGAGATGGAGTTAAATCCCAGGCTCTGTGTCTTACTACAAGCAAGACTTCGTTACAAGTAAGGGCAGTTACTTTTCAGTTCAAAGGAACTACAACATTCTCAAAGCTCACACGTTTCTCATCTTAACTGACAAGCATTGGATTTTAGAGGACCAGTGCTTTGTATCAGTTTCAGAAGCAGAGTTGGACTAGAAATGGTCCGTATGTGTAGGAAACACCGTTCTTTTGTTCTCAGCGCACTCACGTTTCCTGCTGTCTTAGAGACTTTAGAAAGCAAGAGCGTGCTTCTCGCTCTAAAGCAGATTGTGATCCATGGATGAGAACTATGCTTTGTGTTTCCCTTCAGAAATGGAGTTAAATCCCAGACTCTGTGTCTTCCTACAAGCAAGACTTCGTTTAATGTAAGGGCAGTCACTTTTCTGCTCAAACGAACTACATCGTTCATGAAGCTCAGACGTTTCCCATCTTAACTGACAAGCATTGGATGTTAGAGGACCAGTGCTTTGTATCAGTTTCAGAAGAAGAGTAGGACTACATATGGTCCATATGTGTATGAAACTCCGTTCTTTTGTTCTCAGCACACTCACTTTTCCTGCTGTGTTAGAGACTCCAGAAAGCAAGAGCGTGCTTCTCGCTCTAAAGCACAGTGTGATCCATGGATGAGAACTCTGCTGTGTGTTTCCCTTCAGAGATGGAGTTAAATCCCAGGCTCTGTGTCTTACTACAAGCAAGACTTCGTTACAGGTAAAGGCAGTCACTTTTCAGTTCAAAGGAACTACATCATTCTCAAAGCTCACACGTTTCTCATCTTAACTGACAAGCATTGGATGTTAGAGGACCAGTGCTTTGTGTCACTTACAGAAACAGATTTGGACTAGATATGGTCCGTATGTGTAGGAAACACCGTTCTTTTATTCTCAGCGCACTCAAGTTTCCTGCTGTCTTAGAGACTCTAGAAAGCAAGAGCGTGCCTCTTGTTCTAAAGCAGAGTCTGATCCATGGGTGAGAACTATGCTGTGTGCTTCCCTTCAGAAATGGAGATAAATCCCAGGCTCTGTGTCTTCCTATAAGCAAGACTTCGTTTCAGGTAAGGGCAGTCACTTGTCATCTCAAACGTACTACATCGTTCACGAAGATCACACGTTTCTTATCTTAACAGACAAGCATTGCATGTTAGAGGACCAGTGCTTTGTATCAGTTTCAGAAGCAGAGTTGGACAAGATATGGTCCGTATGTGTAGGAAACACCGTTCTTTTGTTCTCAGCACACTCACGTTTCCTGCTGTGTTAGAGACTCCAGAAAACAAGAGCGTGCTTCTCGCTCTAAAGCAGAGTGTCATCCATGGATGAGAACTCTGCTGTTTGTTTCCCTTCAGAGATGGAGTTAAATCCCAGGCTCTGTGTCTTACTACAAGCAAGACTTCGTTACAGGTAAGGGCAGTCACTTTTCAGTTGAAAGGAACTACATCATTCTCAAAGCTCTCACGTTTCTCATCTTAACTGACAAGCATTGGATGTTAGAGGACCAGTGCTTTGTGTCAGTTTCAGAAACTGAGTTGGACTAGATATGGTCTGTATGTGTAGGAAACACCTTTCTTTGTTCTCAGCGCACTCACGTTTCCTGCTGTCTTAGAGACTTTAGAAAGCAAGAGCGTGCTTCTCGCTCTAAAGCAGATTGTGATCCATGGATGAGAACTATGCTGTGTGTTTCCCTTCAGAAATGGAGTTAAATCCCAGGCTCTGTGTCTTCCTATAAGCAAGACTTCGTTTCAGGTAAGTGCAGTCACTTGTCATCTCAAACGAACTACATCGTTCACGAAGCTCACACGTTTCTCATCTTAACAGACAAGCATTGGATGATAGAGGACCAGTGCTTTGTATCAGTTTCAGAAGCAGAGTTGGACTAGATATGGTCTGTATGTGTAGGAAACTCCGTTCTTTTGTTCTCAGCACACTCACGTTTCCTGCTGTGTTAGAGACTCCAGAAAGCAAGAGCGTGCTTCTCGCTCTAAAGCAGAGTGTGATCCATGGATGAGAACTCTGCTGTGTGTTTCCTTTCAGAGATGGAGTTAAATCCCAGGCCATGTGTCTTACTACAAGCAAGACTTCGTTACAGGTAAGGTCAGTCACTTTTCAGCTCAAATGATCTACATCGCTCACTGAGCTCACACATTTCTCATCTTTACAGACAAGCATTGGATGTTAGAGGACCAGTGCGTTGTATCAGTTTAAGAAGGAGAGTTGGACTAGATATGGTCCGTATGTGTAGGTCACACCGTTCTTTTGTTCTCAGCACACTCACGTTTCCTGCTGTCTTAGAGACTCTAGAAAGCAAGAGCGTGCTTCTTGTTCTAAAGCAGAGTGTGATCAATGGATGAGAACACTGCTGTGTGTTTCACTTCAGAAATGGAGTTAAATCCCAGGCTCTGAGTCTTCCTATAAGCAAGACTTCGTTTCAGGTAAGGGCAGTCACTTTTCTGCTCAAACGAACTACATCGTTCACGAAGATCACACGTTTCTCATCTTAACTGACAAGCATTGGATGTTAGAGAACCAGTGCATTGTATCAGTTTCAGAAGCAGATTTGGACTACATATGGTCCGTATGTGTAGGAAACACCGTTCTTTTGTTCTGGGCATACTCAGATTACCTCTTTTATTACAGACTCTAGAAAGCAAGAGCGTGCATCTCGCTCTAAAGCAGAGTGTGATCCAAGGATGAGAACTCTGCTGTGTGTTTCCCTTGAGAGATGGAGGTAAATCCCAGGCTCTGTGTCTTACTACAAGCAAGACTTCGTTACAGGTAAGGGCAGTCACTTTTCAGTTCAAAGGAACAACAACATTCTCAAAGCTCACACGTTTCTCATCTAAACTAACAAGCATTGGATTTTAGAGGACCAGTGCTTTGTATCAGTTTCAAAAGCAGAGTTGGACTAGATATGGTCCGTATGTGTAGGAAACACCGTTCTTTTGTTCTCAGCGCACTCACGTTTCCTGCTGTCTTAGAGACTCTAGAAAGCAAGAGTGTGCTTCTTGTTCTAAAGCAGAGTGTGATCAATGGATGAGAACACTGCTGTGTGTTTCACTTCAGAAATGGAGTTAAATCCCAGGCTCTGAGTCTTCCTACAAGCAAGAGTTATTTTCAGGTAAGGGCAGTCACTTTTCTGCTCAAAGGAACTACATCGTTCACGAAGATCACACGTTTCTCATCTTAACTGACAAGCATTGGATGTTAGAGGACCAGTGCATTGTATCAGTTTCAGAAGCAGATTTGGACTACATATGGTCCGAATGTGTAGGAAACACCGTTATTTTGTTCTGGCAAACTCAGATTACCTGCTGTATTAAAGACTCTAGAAAGCAAGAGCGTGCTTCTCGCTCTAAAGTAGAGTGTGATCCATGGATGAGAACTATGCTGTGTGTTTCCCTTCAGAAATGGAGTTAAATCCCAGACTCTGTGTCTTCCTACAAGCAAGACTTCGTTTAAGGTAAGGGCAGTCACTTTTCTGCTCTAACGAACTACATCGTTCACGAAGATCACACGTTTCTCATCTTAACTGACAAGCATTGGATGTTAGAGGACCAGTGCATTTTATCAGGTTCAGAAGCAGATTTGGACTACATATGGTCCATATGTGTAGGAAACACCGTTCTTTTGTACTGGGCACACTCAGATTACCTGCTTTATTAGAGACACTAGAAAGCAAGAGCGTGCTTCTCCCTCTAAAGCAGAGTGTGATCCATGGATGAGAACTCTGCTGTGTGTTTCCCTTCAGAGATGGAGTTAAATCCCAGGCTCTGTGTCTTACTACAAGCAAGACTTCGTTACAGGTAAGGGCAGTTACTTTTCAGTTCAAAGGAACTACAACATTCTCAAAGCTCACACGTTTCTCATCTTAACTGACAAGCATTGGATTTTAGAGGACCAGTGCTTTGTATCAGTTTCAGAAGCAGAGTTGGACTAGAAATGGTCCGTATGTGTAGGAAACACCGTTCTTTTGTTCTCAGCGCACTCACGTTTCCTGCTGTCTTAGAGACTTTAGAAAGCAAGAGCGTGCTTCTGGCTCTAAAGCTATTGTGATCCATGGATGAGAACTATGCTTTGTGTTTCCCTTCAGAAATGGAGTTAAATCCCAGACTCTGTGTCTTCCTACAAGCAAGACTTCGTTTAATGTAAGGGCAGTCACTTTTCTGCTCAAACGAACTACATCGTTCATGAAGCTGACACGTTTCCCATCTTAACTGACAAGCATTGGATGTTAGAGGACCAGTGCTTTGTATCAGTTTCAGAAGAAGATTTGGACTACATATGGTCCATATGTATACGAAACTCCATTCTTTTGTTCTGGGCACACTCATATTTCCTGCTGTATTAGAGACTCTAGAAAGCAAGAGCGTGCTTCTTGCTGTAAAGCAGAGTGTGATCCATGGGTGAGAACTATGCTGTGTGTTTCCCTTCAGAAATGGAGATAAATCCCAGGCTCTGTGTCTTCCTATAAGCAAGACTTCGTTTCAGGTAAGGGCAGTCACTTGTCATCTCAAACGAACTACATCGTTCACGAAGATCACACGTTTCTTATCTTAACAGACAAGCATTGCATGTTAGAGGACCAGTGCTTTGTATCAGTTTCAGAAGCAGAGTTGGACAAGATATGGTCCGTATGTGTAGGAAACACCGTTCTTTTGTTCTCAGCACACTCACGTTTCCTGCTGTGTTAGAGACTCCAGAAAACAAGAGCGTGCTTCTCGCTCTAAAGCAGAGTGTGATCCATGGATGAGAACTCTGCTGTGTGTTTCCCTTCAGAGATGGAGTTAAATCCCAGGCTCTGTGTCTTACTACAAGCAAGACTTCGTTACAGGTAAGGTCAGTCACTTTTCAGTTCAAAGGAACTACATCATTTTCAAAGCTCACATGTTTCTCTTCTTAACTGACAAGCATTGGATGTTAGAGGACCAGTGCTTTGTATCAGTTTCAGAAGCCGAGTTGGACTAGATATGGTCCGTATGTGTAGGAAACACCGTTCTTTTGTTCTCAGCGCACTCACGTTTCCTGCTGTCTTAGAGACTCTAGAAAGCAAGAGCGTGCTTCTTGTTCTAAAGCAGAGTGTGATGAATGGATGAGAACACTGCTGTGTGTTTCACTTCAGAAATGGAGTTAAATCCCAGGCTCTGAGTCTTCCTACAAGCAAGACTTCGTTTCAGGTAAGGGCAGTCACTTTTCTGCTCAAACGAACTACATCGTTCACGAAGATCACACGTTTCTCATCTTAAATGACAAACATTGGATGTTAGAGGACCAGTGCATTGTATCAGTTTCAGAAGCAGATTTGGACTACATATGGTCTGTATCTGTAGGAAACACCGTTCTTTTGTTCTGGCACACTCAGATTACCTGCTGTATTAGAGACTCTAGAAAGCAAGAGCGTGCTTCTCGCTCTAAAGCAGAGTGTGATCCATGGATGAGAACTATGCTGTGTGTTTCCATTCAGAAATGGAGTTAAATCCCAGACTCTTTGTCTTCCTACAAACTAGACTTCGTTTCAGGTAACGGCAGTCACTTTTCAGCTCAAATGATCTACATCGCTCACTGAGCTCACACATTTCTCATCTTTACAGACAAGCATTGGATGTTAGAGGACCAGTGCGTTGTATCAGTTTAAGAAGGAGAGTTGGACTAGATATGGTCCGTATGTGTAGGTCACACCGTTCTTTTGTTCTCAGCACACTCACGTTTCCTGCTGTCTTAGAGACTCTAGAAAGCAAGAGCGTGCTTCTTGTTCTAAAGCAGAGTGTGATCAATGGATGAGAACACTGCTGTGTGTTTCACTTCAGAAATGGAGTTAAATCCCAGGCTCTGAGTCTTCCTATAAGCAAGACTTCGTTTCAGGTAAGGGCAGTCACTTTTCTGCTCAAACGAACTACATCGTTCACGAAGATCACACGTTTCTCATCTTAACTGACAAGCATTGGATGTTAGAGAACCAGTGCATTGTATCAGTTTCAGAAGCAGATTTGGACTACATATGGTCCGTATGTGTAGGAAACACCGTTCTTTTGTTCTGGCACACTCAGATTACCTGCTGTATTAGAGACTCTAGAAAGCAAGAGCGTGCTTCTCGCTCTAAAGCAGAGTGTGATCCAAGGATGAGAACTCTGCTGTGTGTTTCCCTTGAGAGATGGAGTTAAATCCCAGGCTCTGTGTCTTACTACAACCAAGACTTCGTTACAGGTAAGGGCAGTCACTTTTCAGTTCAAAGGAACAACAACATTCTCAAAGCTCACACGTTTCTCATCTTAACTAACAAGCATTGGATTTTAGAGGACCAGTGCTTTGTATCAGTTTCAGAAGAAGAGTTGGACTAGATATGGTCCGTATGTGTAGGAAACACCGTTCTTTTGTTCTCAGCGCACTCACGTTTCCTGCTGTCTTAGAGACTCTAGAAAGCAAGAGCGTGCTTCTTGTTCTAAAGCAGAGTGTGATCAATGGATGAGAACACTGCTGTGTGTTTCACTTCAGAAATGGAGTTAAATCCCAGGCTCTGAGTCTTCCTACAAGCAAGAGATATTTTCAGGTAAGGGCAGTCACTTTTCTGCTCAAAGGAACTACATCGTTCACGAAGATCACACGTTTCTCATCTTAACTGACAAGCATTGGATGTTAGAGGACCAGTGCAATGTATCAGTTTCAGAAGCAGATTTGGACTACATATGGTCCGAATGTGTAGGAAACACCGTTATTTTGTTCTGGCAAACTCAGATTACCTGCTGTATTAAAGACCCTAGAAAGCAAGACCGTGCTTCTCGCTCTAAAGCAGAGTGTGATCAATGGATGAGAACTATGCTGTGTGTTTCCCTTCAGAAATGGAGTTAAATCCCAATCTCTGTGTCTTCCTACAAGCAAGACTTCGTTTCAGGTAACGGCAGTCACTTTTCAGCTCAAAGGAACTACATCGCTCATTGAGCTCACACATTTCTCATCTTAACAGACAAGCATTGGATGTTAGAGGACCAGTGCTTTGTATCAGTTTCAGAAGAAGAGTTGGACTACATAAGGTCCGTATGTGTACGAAACTCCGTTCTTTTGTTCTGGGCACACTCAGATTTCCTGCTGTATAGAGACTCTAGAAAGCAAGAGCGTGCTTCTTGCTGTAAAGCTGAGTGTGATCCATGGGTGAGAACTATGCTGTGTGTTTCCCTTTAGAAATGGAGCTAAATCCCAGGCTCTGTGTCTTCCTATACGCAAGACTTCGTTTTAGGTAAGGGCAGTCACTTCTCATCTCAAACGAACTACATCGTTCACGAAGCTCACACGTTTCTCATCTTCACAGACAAGCATTGGATTTTAGAGGACCAGTGCTTTGTATCAGTTTCAGAAGCAGAGTTGGACTAGATATGGTCCGTATGTGTAGGAAACACCGTTCTTTTGTTCTCAGCACACTCACGTTTCCTGCTTTGTTAGAGACTCCAGAAAGCAAGAGCGTGCTTCTTGTTCTAAATCAGAGTGTGATCAATGGATGAGAACACTGCTGTGTGTTTCACATTAGAAATGGAGTTAAATCCCAGGCTCTGAGTCTTCCTACAAGCAAGACTTCGTTTCAGGTAAGGGCAGTCACTTTTCTGCTCAAACAAACTACATCGTTCATGAACCTCACACGTTTCTCATCTTAACTGACATGCATTGGATGTTAGAGGACCAGTGCTTTGTATCAGTTTCAGAAGCATAGTTGGACGAGATATGGTCCGTAAGTGTAGGAAACACCGTTCTTTTGTTCTCAGCACACTCACGTTTCCTGCTGTGTTAGAGACTCCAGAAAGCAAGAGCGTGCTTCTCGCTCTAAAGCAGAGTGTGATCCATGGATGAGAACTCTGCTGTGTGTTTCCCTTCAGAGATGGAGTTAAATCCCAGGCTCTGTGTCTTACTACAAGGAAGACTTCGTTACAGGTAAGGTCAGTCACTTTTCAGTTCAAAGGAACTACATCATTTTCAAAGCTCACACGTTTCTCTTCTTAACTGACAAGCATTGGATGTTAGAGGACCAGTGCTTTGTATCAGTTTCAGAAGCCGAGTTGGACTAGATATGGTCCGTATGTGTAGGAAACACCGTTCTTTTGTTCTCAGCGCACTCACGTTTCCTGCTGTCTTAGAGACTCTAGAAAGCAAGAGCGTGCTTCTTGTTCTAAAGCAGAGTGTGATGAATGGATGAGAACACTGCTGTGTGTTTCACTTCAGAAATGGAGTTAAATCCCAGGCTCTGAGTCTTCCTACAAGCAAGACTTCGTTTCAGGTAAGGGCAGTCACTTTTCTGCTCAAACGAACTACATCGTTCACGAAGATCACACGTTTCTCATCTTAACTGACAAACATTGGATGTTAGAGGACCAGTGCATTGTATCAGTTTCAGAAGCAGATTTGGACTACATATGGTCTGTATCTGTAGGAAACACCGTTCTTTTGTTCTGGCACACTCAGATTACCTGCTGTATTAGAGACTCTAGAAAGCAAGAGCGTGCTTCTCGCTCTAAAGCAGAGTGTGATCCATGGATGAGAACTATGCTGTGTGTTTCAATTCAGAAATGGAGTTAAATCCCAGACTCTTTGTCTTCCTACAAACTAGACTTCGTTTCAGGTAACGGCAGTCACTTTTCAGCTCAAATGATCTACATCGCTCACTGAGCTCACACATTTCTCATCTTAACAGACAAGCATTGGATGTTAGAGGACCAGTGCGTTGTATCAGTTTAAGAAGGAGAGTTGGACTAGATATGGTCTGTATGTGTAGATCACACCGTTCTTTTGTTCTCAGCACACTCACGTTTCCTGCTGTCTTAGAGACTCTAGAAAGCAAGAGCGTGCTTCTTGTTCTAAAGCAGAGTGTGATCAATGGATGAGAACACTGCTGTGTGTTTCACTTCAGAAATGGAGTTAAATCCCAGGCTCTGAGTCTTCCTATAAGCAAGACTTCGTTTCAGGTAAGGGCAGTCACTTTTCTGCTCAAACGAACTACATCGTTCACGAAGATCACACGTTTCTCATCTTAACTGACAAGCATTGGATGTTAGAGGACCAGTGCATTGTATCAGTTTCAGAAGCAGGTTTGGACTACATATGGTCCGTATGTGTAGGAAACACCGTTCTTTTGTTCTCAGCGCACTCACGTTTCCTGCTGTCTTAGAGACTCTAGAAAGCAAGAGCGTGCTTCTTGTTCTAAAGCAGAGTGTGATGAATGGATGAGAACACTGCTGTGTGTTTCACTTCAGAAATGGAGTTAAATCCCAGGCTCTGAGTCTTCCTACAAGCAAGACTTCGTTTCAGGTAAGGGCAGTCACTTTTCTGCTCAAACGAACTACATCGTTCACGAAGATCACACGTTTCTCATCTTAACTGACAAACATTGGATGTTAGAGGACCAGTGCATTGTATCAGTTTCAGAAGCAGATTTGGACTACATATGGTCTGTATGTGTAGGAAACACCGTTCTTTTGTTCTGGCACATTCAGATTACCTGCTGTATTAGAGACTCTAGAAAGCAAGAGCGTGGTTCTCGCTCTAAAGCAGAGTGTGATCCATGGATGAGAACTATGCTGTGTGTTTCCATTCAGAAATGGAGTTAAATCCCAGACTCTTTGTCTTCCTACAAACTAGACTTCGTTTCAGGTAACGGCAGTCACTTTTCAGCTCAAATGATCTACATCGCTCACAGAGCTCACACATTTCTCATCTTAACAGACAAGCATTGGATGTTAGAGGACCAGTGCGTTGTATCAGTTTAAGAAGGAGAGTTGGACTAGATATGGTCCGTATGTGTAGGTCACACCGTTCTTTTGTTCTCAGCACACTCACGTTTCCTGCTGTCTTAGAGACTCTAGAAAGCAAGAGCGTGCTTCTTGTTCTAAAGCAGAGTGTGATCAATGGATGAGAACACTGCTGTGTGTTTCACTTCAGAAATGGAGTTAAATCCCAGGCTCTGAGTCTTCCTATAAGCAAGACTTCGTTTCAGGTAAGGGCAGTCACTTTTCTGCTCAAACGAACTACATCGTTCACGAAGATCACACGTTTCTCATCTTAACTGACAAGCATTGGATGTTAGAGGACCAGTGCATTGTATCAGTTTCAGAAGCAGATTTGGACTACATATGGTCAGTATGTGTAGGAAACACCGTTCTTTTGTTCTGGGCATACTCAGATTACCTCTTTTATTACAGACTCTAGAAAGCAAGAGCGTGCTTCTCGCTCTAAAGCAGAGTGTGATCCAAGGATGAGAACTCTGCTGTGTGTTTCCCTTCAGAGATGGAGTTAAATCCCAGGCTCTGTGTCTTACTACAACCAAGACTTCGTTACAGGTAAGGGCAGTCACTTTTCAGTTCAAAGGAACAACAACATTCTCAAAGCTCACACGTTTCTCATCTTAACTAACAAGCATTGGATTTTAGAGGACCAGTGCTTTGTATCAGTTTCAGAAGAAGAGTTGGACTAGATATGGTCCGTATGTGTACGAAACACCGTTCTATTGTTCTCAGCGCACTCACGTTTCCTGCTGTCTTAGAGACTCTAGAAAGCAAGAGCGTGCTTCTTGTTCTAAAGCAGAGTGTGATCAATGGATGAGAACACTGCTGTGTGTTTCACTTCAGAAATGGAGTTAAATCCCAGGCTCTGAGTCTTCCTACAAGCAAGAGTTATTTTCAGGTAAGGGCAGTCACTTTTCTGCTCAAAGGAACTACATCGTTCACGAAGATCACACGTTTCTCATCTTAACTGACAAGAATTGGATGTTAGAGGACCAGTGCATTGTATCAGTTTCAGAAGCAGATTTGGACTACATATGGTCCGAATGTGTAGGACACACCGTTATTTTGTTCTGGCAAACTCAGATTACCTGCGGTATTAAAGACTCTAGAAAGCAAGAGCGTGCTTCTCGCTCTAAAGCAGAGTGTGATCCATGGATGAGAACTATGCTGTGTGTTTCCCTTCAGAAATGGAGTTAAATCCCAATCTCTGTGTCTTCCTACAAGCAAGACTTCGTTTCAGGTAACGGCAGTCACTTTTCAGCTCAAAGGAACTACATCGCACACTGAGCTCACACATTTCTCATCTTAACAGACAAGCATTGGATGTTAGAGGACCAGTGCTTTGTATCAGTTTCAGAAGAAGAGTTGGACTACATAAGGTCCGTATGTGTACGAAACTCCGTTCTTTTGTTCTGGGCACACTCAGATTTCCTGCTGTATTAGAGACTCTAGAAAGCAAGAGCGTGCTTCTTGCTGTAAAGCTGAGTGTGATCCATGGGTGAGAACTATGCTGTGTGTTTCCCTTTAGAAATGGAGCTAAATCCCAGGCTCTGTGTCTTCCTATACGCAAGACTTCGTTTTAGGTAAGGGCAGTCACTTCTCATCTCAAACGAACTACATCGTTCACGAAGCTCACACGTTTCTCATCTTCACAGACAAGCATTGGATGTTAGAGGACCAGTGCTTTGTATCAGTTTCAGAAGCCGAGTTGGACTAGATATGGTCCGTATGTGTAGGAAACACCGTTCTTTTGTTCTCAGCGCACTCACGTTTCCTGCTGTCTTAGAGACTCTAGAAAGCAAGAGCGTGCTTCTTGTTCTAAAGCAGAGTGTGATGAATGGATGAGAACACTGCTGTGTGTTTCACTTCAGAAATGGAGTTAAATCCCAGGCTCTGAGTCTTCCTACAAGCAAGACTTCGTTTCAGGTAAGGGCAGTCACTTTTCTGCTCAAACGAACTACATCGTTCACGAAGATCACACGTTTCTCATCTTAACTGACAAACATTGGATGTTAGAGGACCAGTGCATTGTATCAGTTTCAGAAGCAGATTTGGACTACATATGGTCTGTATCTGTAGGAAACACCGTTCTTTTGTTCTGGCACACTCAGATTACCTGCTGTATTAGAGACTCTAGAAAGCAAGAGCGTGCTTCTCGCTCTAAAGCAGAGTGTGATCCATGGATGAGAACTATGCTGTGTGTTTCAATTCAGAAATGGAGTTAAATCCCAGACTCTTTGTCTTCCTACAAACTAGACTTCGTTTCAGGTAACGGCAGTCACTTTTCAGCTCAAATGATCTACATCGCTCACTGAGCTCACACATTTCTCATCTTAACAGACAAGCATTGGATGTTAGAGGACCAGTGCGTTGTATCAGTTTAAGAAGGAGAGTTGGACTAGATATGGTCTGTATGTGTAGATCACACCGTTCTTTTGTTCTCAGCACACTCACGTTTCCTGCTGTCTTAGAGACTCTAGAAAGCAAGAGCGTGCTTCTTGTTCTAAAGCAGAGTGTGATCAATGGATGAGAACACTGCTGTGTGTTTCACTTCAGAAATGGAGTTAAATCCCAGGCTCTGAGTCTTCCTATAAGCAAGACTTCGTTTCAGGTAAGGGCAGTCACTTTTCTGCTCAAACGAACTACATCGTTCACGAAGATCACACGTTTCTCATCTTAACTGACAAGCATTGGATGTTAGAGGACCAGTGCATTGTATCAGTTTCAGAAGCAGGTTTGGACTACATATGGTCCGTATGTGTAGGAAACACCGTTCTTTTGTTCTGGCACATTCAGATTACCTGCTGTATTAGAGACTCTAGAAAGCAAGAGCGTGGTTCTCGCTCTAAAGCAGAGTGTGATCCATGGATGAGAACTATGCTGTGTGTTTCCATTCAGAAATGGAGTTAAATCCCAGACTCTTTGTCTTCCTACAAACTAGACTTCGTTTCAGGTAACGGCAGTCACTTTTCAGCTCAAATGATCTACATCGCTCACAGAGCTCACGCATTTCTCATCTTAACAGACAAGCATTGGATGTTAGAGGACCAGTGCGTTGTATCAGTTTAAGAAGGAGAGTTGGACTAGATATGGTCCGTATGTGTAGGTCACACCGTTCTTTTGTTCTCAGCACACTCACGTTTCCTGCTGTCTTAGAGACTCTAGAAAGCAAGAGCGTGCTTCTTGTTCTAAAGCAGAGTGTGATCAATGGATGAGAACACTGCTGTGTGTTTCACTTCAGAAATGGAGTTAAATCCCAGGCTCTGAGTCTTCCTATAAGCAAGACTTCGTTTCAGGTAAGGGCAGTCACTTTTCTGCTCAAACGAACTACATCGTTCACGAAGATCACACGTTTCTCATCTTAACTGACAAGCATTGGATGTTAGAGGACCAGTGCATTGTATCAGTTTCAGAAGCAGATTTGGACTACATATGGTCAGTATGTGTAGGAAACACCGTTCTTTTGTTCTGGGCATACTCAGATTACCTCTTTTATTACAGACTCTAGAAAGCAAGAGCGTGCTTCTCGCTCTAAAGCAGAGTGTGATCCAAGGATGAGAACTCTGCTGTGTGTTTCCCTTCAGAGATGGAGTTAAATCCCAGGCTCTGTGTCTTACTACAACCAAGACTTCGTTACAGGTAAGGGCAGTCACTTTTCAGTTCAAAGGAACAACAACATTCTCAAAGCTCACACGTTTCTCATCTTAACTAACAAGCATTGGATTTTAGAGGACCAGTGCTTTGTATCAGTTTCAGAAGAAGAGTTGGACTAGATATGGTCCGTATGTGTAGGAAACACCGTTCTATTGTTCTCAGCGCACTCACGTTTCCTGCTGTCTTAGAGACTCTAGAAAGCAAGAGCGTGCTTCTTGTTCTAAAGCAGAGTGTGATCAATGGATGAGAACACTGCTGTGTGTTTCACTTCAGAAATGGAGTTAAATCCCAGGCTCTGAGTCTTCCTACAAGCAAGAGTTATTTTCAGGTAAGGGCAGTCACTTTTCTGCTCAAAGGAACTACATCGTTCACTAAGATCACACGTTTCTCATCTTAACTGACAAGAATTGGATGTTAGAGGACCAGTGCATTGTATCAGTTTCAGAAGCAGATTTGGACTACATATGGTCCGAATGTGTAGGACACACCGTTATTTTGTTCTGGCAAACTCAGATTACCTGCGGTATTAAAGACTCTAGAAAGCAAGAGCGTGCTTCTCGCTCTAAAGCAGAGTGTGATCCATGGATGAGAACTATGCTGTGTGTTTCCCTTCAGAAATGGAGTTAAATCCCAATCTCTGTGTCTTCCTACAAGCAAGACTTCGTTTCAGGTAACGGCAGTCACTTTTCAGCTCAAAGGAACTACATCGCTCACTGAGCTCACACATTTCTCATCTTAACAGACAAGCATTGGATGTTAGAGGACCAGTGCTTTGTATCAGTTTCAGAAGAAGAGTTGGACTACATAAGGTCCGTATGTGTACGAAACTCCGTTCTTTAGTTCTGGGCACACTCAGATTTCCTGCTGTATTAGAGACTCTAGAAAGCAAGAGCGTGCTTCTTGCTGTAAAGCTGAGTGTGATCCATGGGTGAGAACTATGCTGTGTGTTTCCCTTTAGAAATGGAGCTAAATCCCAGGCTCTGTGTCTTCCTATACGCAAGACTTCGTTTTAGGTAAGGGCAGTCACTTCTCATCTCAAACGAACTACATCGTTCACGAAGCTCACACGTTTCTCATCTTCACAGACAAGCATTGGATGTTAGAGGACCAGTGCTTTGTATCAGTTTCAGAAGCATAGTTGGACTAGATATGGTCCGTAAGTGTAGGAAAAACCGTTCTTTTGTTCTCAGCACACTCACGTTTCCTGCTGTGTTAGAGACTCCAGAAAGCAAGAGCGTGCTTCTCGCTCTAAAGCAGAGTGTGATCCATGGATGAGAACTCTGCTGTGTGTTTCCCTTCAGAGATGGAGTTAAATCCCAGGCTCTGTGTCTTACTACAAGGAAGACTTCGTTACAGGTAAGGTCAGTCACTTTTCAGTTCAAAGGAACTACATCATTTTCAAAGCTCACACGTTTCTCTTCTTAACTGACAAGCATTGGATGTTAGAGGACCAGTGCTTTGTATCAGTTTCAGAAGCCGAGTTGGACTAGATATGGTCCGTATGTGTAGGAAACACCGTTCTTTTGTTCTCAGCGCACTCACGTTTCCTGCTGTCTTAGAGACTCTAGAAAGCAAGAGCGTGCTTCTTGTTCTAAAGCAGAGTGTGATCAATGGATGAGAACACTGCTGTGTGTTTCACTTCAGA